>JAJKLI010000055.1:0-202385 GCA_023159215.1 Xylariaceae sp. AK1471
AATATTTTTTTATTTTACTAATTAAGCAAGCGTTTTATACGCGGAAAAATAAGTTTAGTATATATATTAAAAAAAAAACTAAATTAAGAAAACGTTTTTAAGTAGTATTTACAGCTTAATTATGTAAGCTTTAAATTATTAAAGCACTTAATATAAAAGTTTTAAAAAGTAAAGATTAAAAGATCTTTTAAAGCAGAAATTGCTATAATAGACTATAATGCTTATGCTTAAATAAAACTATATTATTAAGTATAAAAAACTTTGTAAAAAAAGCTTAATAAGCTTAATATAAAAATCGTAATTAATTTTTATAACTTTAAAAAAACTATATATACAAATAACTTAATAATAATTGTTATAAATTAATACTTAAGCTACGTTTAAAATTACTTCTTTAAAAATAAATAATTAAAAAGTATAATTTCTACTTTAAAACGACTAGTTAAGCATTTTTAAAACCGATATAGCATTAAAATCGAAATAATCGAATATAATAACAAAGTTTTAAAGCATAAAAATAGCTTAATCGTTATATAAAAGACTTTTTTTAATTATAAGATATTTTTTAAGCTTTTAATAGTTAATATATAAAGCTAAAATAGCACGATTAAACGTTTAAAAGGTGTATTAAAAAATAAAGCTCGCGTAATAATTATTAGCTTTAATTTGTTTAAAAGCTTATAGTTAAAAATTATAAAAATAACGATCTATTTATATAATAAGTTCTTAAAATATATTTATAACTAGAAATCTTTATATAAGAGGTTTTATACGTATATTATACTAAAAAATAGGCTAATTAAAAGCAAAAAGCTAAAACAAGCACATTTTAAAGCATATAAAACGAAAGCATTCGCTTTAGCTTTAAGCACCCAGCTTAAAAAAAACCGCTTTAATCGACTTGATTTAAAAGCATGAATCGGCTACTTAGTTAGCTACAATTTAACGAATATATATAAAATATAGAACTTTTTAAACAATTATATCAAATTTACGTAAAACGTACAGTTTAATAAAAAGAGCTTTTATAATAACAATATTAATAATTTATACAATATTATATAAAAACTCTTTTAAAAAACTATTAATACTATAATCGCGAATAAAAACTTATTTAAAGTATAACTAAAAACGATTAATTTATACTTTAAATTAGATTGTAAAACTATATAATATATAGCAGAAAATAGCTCTAAAGATATAAAAACTTCTATAAGAAAAAAAAGCGTATTTAAAATTTAAACTGTAAGTTTCAGAATAGCTTACAAGCTTAATTAACTTTATATATAAGCTATTTTTATACTATATTTTTTTTTTTAAAGTTTTCTACTTTATTAAACTTTTTTATAGCTGTTATTAAAAACGTTAATTTAAGTTAGCGCCTAGTAAAAGCTGCTTTAATTACTGCTTTTTTAAGATTTAAAAGTAAAAAAAACTTTATTGCTTTTTATACTAAAATAACGTTTATAAAATATAGCTACTAGAAAGCTATGTTTAATTTAAGATATTTAAGCGTTATAAAATTATTATACGGTAAGCTAGTAAGTAAAGTAAAAAAAGCTAAAATAGTAAACTATTTTTAAAGCTACTTTAATATTTTAAAAACTAGTTTTATAGATAATACTGTATTAAAGTAATATAAAAATAATAAGTTTAAAGATCTTAAAACCTTAAAAAAAAAGCTGCTAATAAAAAAAAAAGTACATTATAAAGATCTTTTTTTATTATTTAAGTTTTATAAAAACCTAAATATATATTTAATCGAAAAAGGATTTTATAAAGCTAAAATCGTTTATTTAGAAAACTATTAAAAAATAAACTTTTAAAATAAAGTTAATTAACGTTTTACTTTTAAAAAACTTACTCTAGATTATATATAAGTATATATATATAAGTTTAATAAACATAATTATTTTATTAAATATAAAGCTAAACTTATAATATAAAAAAATTAATAATTATATAATAGTATAAAAAATATATATACTTTTATATTTACTAAAAGATTATTTAGAACTTTAATTATAATCGCGGTTAAATTTAACTTAAAATTAAAGCAGTATAATGCTATTAACGCGTTCGTAAATATTTAATTAAATAAAAAGATCTATATAAAAATACTTTTAGGGCATCGTAAGCTAAAAACTATTTTAAAGCTTTAAAAAACGCTATATAAACTTTAAAAGTCACTTTTTTTATAGCAAAAAAAGCTTATTTTAACTTTTTTAAGCCTAAAATTTATACTAATACTTTATAAGCTTTATTACTATTTTAAGAACGAAGTGCTTATATTTATTTACGTAAATAATATAATGCTTACGTATTAATAAAATATAAAAGCTTTAGCTATATAGTTAATTTAAAAGTTAAAAACAAAATATTAAATAATTAGCAGTAATAACTTTTAATAATTTTTTAGCGTGAAAATAATTTAAAATCGTTAGTAAAAGCTAATTTAACTATTATAATCTTCGTATATTAAAAAAATTAGCAAACTAAATAATTTAAGCGGAAAAGTTTATTTAACTTTAATAAAGTTATAAAAGCTTTTTTTTTTTTAAAAACTAGTATTAACTAAAAAGATTTATACGTATTAATATAAATTAAGCTTTATTTTATACGCTGCTATAATTACACGACTTAATATAGCTTTTATAGCTTTAAAGCTTTCACGATTTAACCTAAATCTAAACTCTAAACATTATAAAAAAGCTAACCGACTAATATTCTACTTATTTTACACTTAATACTACGCTTTTAAATATAAAAAAAAAAACGATCTAATTATAATAAGCAATTTATTGTTTATAAATAATATAATCGATTGTAAAAGTTCTTAAATATATATTATAAAACTATTTAAAAAAATTATCAGCTAAAAAACTAACAAGCAAAATATAGTTACTATTTTTACTATTAAAACTAAACTACTAGCACTTGTATAAGCAGTAAAAAAAGCTATATTTATTAGCAAGCTAATATATAAATTAAAAGTTACTTTTAATAATTAACGGATTATTTTTTAATATAATAACTAGCAAACAATAAAGCTTTTAAAAAAGGATATTACTAGTTTAAAAACTAAACTACGCTATATTAATATATATAATTACTAACTGCAGCAAAAAGTTTAAAAAAGAACTTTAAACGTTAAATACGTATTTTTAAACGATATAATCGCTAACAGACTTATAAAAACACTACTTATAAATAAATAGCTTACTTTAATAAAATAACTAAGCTTTATAAATATAAAAGTATAGTTATAACAAAAAAAGTTAAAAGAACTAAAAATTAACAATTTAACTGCTATAAAAGATTCTTTACTTAAAGAAAAAGTTAATTAATAGATTTCCCGCGAATAGCTTTAAAAAACTAGTTTTTAGAACGAACTACTAGTAGTTAGTTCTAAAAAAGTATATTAAAATAAGAGGGTTATATAAGATAGAATATTAAAAGTGCGTGCAGTAATAGCTTTATACTTAGAGGCCTACTATATAAAATTTGCAGTGTACACTTCAAAAATAGAGCAACACTTACACAATACAACAATAACACCTACTTAAATAAACGTTCAATACTGGCTCGCTTATTTCTAACAGGTCCCACCTAGCCATAATACTAGCTATAATACTAGCCGCAATTACTTGATAGTTAGGTGGATCTAATACAGTGGGCACACCCTAAGCTGTTACACTACCTAGTTAATAATACTTATTAACCACTACTTAATATTACTGCGTAAACTACAGCTTACGCGTAAAATTAAGTTTTATATAAAAATATTAAAATAAAAAGCAGAAAATAATAATTATAATAAAGTAGAAATTGTTTTTATAGTATAAGTAGTAGTTAAAATATTATATATTTAATTAATTAAGGTGGTTGGGCTGATAAACGCGTCGCGGTACCCGTGAAAGGATAGACCGTAGCTAGGGGGGTTAGCTTATATAGATTAGAGGTGATTGAAAATTAAGCTCACCTTTAATCATCGGTAGTAGGACGTCGCAAAGGGTCGAACTCGGTCGCTTCGTAATGAATCGTATAGGGTGTGAAGAAATACTGCTCCTGAATCCTACTATAGTATACCAAGGCTCTTGACCAGCGCTTAGCAGAGAACGAGGGGTTGTGGTGTATCGGAATAGCGTCGGCAGCGGGGTCCTGAGGCATGTTCTCGTAGCGGAATTCTTCGAGGTTCGGTAGACGGGAAACCAAGTTGTCGAGTGTCACAGGTTTCTAGGCTCGGTCATGTCGTACTTTGAGGAGGAGGCTCGTGACGGCGGGGGCTTCCGGCAAGGTCTGCCACCAATACTTCTCGTAAGCTTCGTTGAAATATACACCCGCGTCATTACCTAGAATTGCTTGATCAGCAGGGGCCAAAGATATCTCAGAAGAATCAAGAGATTTTCGACTGGGAGAGTAGATCTCGATCTCTAAGTTGAGTTGTCCTTGGGGCTCCCATGAGCTGAGCATCCAAAATAGGTCGTGCATTGCTGTGGTAACAATGCAGTTATCTGTTGTGCGCGGAGATCGCTTGTTGGACGGTGAAGCTTCCTACAGGTGACCACTGTCTCCTTCAAGTTGTAGTGAAAGCGAGATGCATCTGACTTGAGCTCGGTTATCGTGAGTGATAAGGTTCAACTCGGGCAAATTCCATAGTGTAAATTTGATGTGTTCGAAGTTGGAATGCTCGATGTCGTTTTGCCGTTGACGTGTTAAGGTTGCCGGTTGAGCGGAGGAACGGCCATGGTTGGTTGAGCGAATCGGGAGGGAAAGCTGGGTTTCTCTAGACAGAGCTGCGTCGGATGGGTTGGTGGCGGTAGATCGAGACATTTTGGTCCGTTAGTGACGTTCTAAGGTAGAGGGGAGTGTAGCTGAGATTGATGAGATTGAGGGGTGGGAAATAGTACTTAGTAGCAGTTCCAAGACTTTGGCGTGATATGGTTTGAGGAGATGGATAGAGAAAAAGTGAAGAGAGGATGGGGAGCTCCCGGGGGATAAAGGCTTACTTATACCCTATTCAAGCTTTGCTTGTTTCTAGTGTCTGAGTCTTTCAAGGCTTTTGTACATAATGTGGCGTTTAGGGTAATTTCATCTAGGTTTTGGCCCTGGTTGAAGCCTATTATGAGTCGATTGCGCGGCAGCAAGCTTTCGAAGCCTGTTTTTTCGCAGCCGCCGGTATGACCATTTCGGCGAGTGGATAGTCAACTTTGTTGCGTATGTACCCTGTATTGCCACATCCTGTCTTCCTGTATTACCCTAGCCTCTTTGGCTTTACCTGTTTGTAAGAAGAGGATTGGGAGGCCACGCCGACTTTCTGATACACGGAAATAATAATAAAATAATAAAAATAAGTATTTACTACATTTATGTGTACCTATTATACCTAAAGTTAGGTAGGTATAATCGATTATCACCACGTCGCATCACTATTAATACGTATTAACCCTATCACTTAAGCGCCTACCTCTGCTATATTTAAAGATACTTCGCCTGTGAGCCACGGGGACATAAAGCTTCGCATCACTGACAGATTATAGAGTTAAGCACTTCCGGACAGAGAGTAAAGCATTGCCACACATGAGTAAGGGCGAGTTCATCAAGTAACGAATTGTCCATCTAGGTACATTGACTTTGATTCAACTGCTTCCCACCTCTTGTAAGCAGGTCTTAGTCTCGACGTCTTGTTCTCATGGACAGGCCTACTTATTCGGAACACCGCGTAAAGGTGCCTGGCAATGGTTCCGGGACCTCCCCAATCCTTACTCGAGGCAACCCTCGCTCGATGCTGGGTCATTGGCGTGCTATGTGCTATGTGCTGTGTGCTGTGCGCTATGTGCTGTTTAAAGTAACTTTTACTTTGAGGAAGCTAACACGACGCCACGAAGGCGTCGACGAACTCGTCGAGGGCACGGCGATTGACTTGTCCTAATCAGCCAATCTGAAATTGAGGTCGTCTCCTCGACCGATAGCGGCCTTTAGTGCGGCCTCTAGTGCCATCTCGCAAAACACCGAGCGGGTGGAAGTTGGATGCAATAACAGGTTAACGTAGCTGCTGCTGCTCATGTTGTTGTTGTTGTTGATAATGATGGTGATGGGTGAGTGGGAGAGTGCTGCTGCTTATGTTATTGTTATTATTGTTGTTATTATTTTTATTGCTGCCGTTATTAATAATGATAGTGATGGATAAGTGGAAGAGTGCTGCTGCTTATTTTGTTGTTATTGTTGTTGTTGCTGCTGCTGCTGCTGTTGATGATGATAATAGTGATGGATGAGTGCTGCTGTTTAAAGAAATCTTTACTTCGAGGAAGCTAGCAGGACGCCACGAAGGCGTCGACGAACTCGTCTAGGGCGCGGCGGCACGCCGCATCAGCGATTGACTGGTCCTAATTAGCCAATCTGAAGTCGAGGTCGTCTCCTCGATCGAGAGCGGCCTTTCGTGCCGCCTCTCGTGACACCTCGTAAAACACCGAACGGGTCCAAGCTCGGTGATACTCGGCTTCCGCTCCCCGGAGGGAGGTGGTGGTGGTGGCGTCGGCGGAGACGGTGGCAGGGCCGGGGCTGTTCAAGCTTCGTTAGTAAGTCATTCACCGGAGTGTAAGCCTGGAATATCGGAGATGTAAAAAAAACATAGCGCTGACTTGGTGCTGCTGTTGATGCTGCTGCTGCTCATGCTGATGCCGGTGCTGTTACTGTTGCTGCTGTTACTGTTGCTGTTGTTGTTGCTGATGCTAATGATGGTGATGGTGATGGATGATGATAATGATGGATAATGATGGTAATAGATAATGATGATAGTGATAGATGATAATGGCAATGGATGATAATAGTGATGGATGAGTGGAAGAGGGAGAGGGAGAAAAGGGAATGGCAGACGGGGGATCTTCAGAACCTAGATTCAATTTCAGCTGACAGACGTACCTTCTCGCTCTTAGCTATCTGAAGCCTGTCGCTTCTGGATTAAATGTATAAAAATGCCATTCTCAGGCCTACACTTGCCTCTCGACTTCATGCATTTCTTCTTTCCCCACCAGTTAATCTCCCAAGCGAACTCACATATATTACTCTCGAGGTAAGAGGTAAGCAAATTATCGAACTATACCATAGTCGTAGCCGCCGCATTCGCGGTGTTCTGGTCGGTCAATATACCGATAAGCAAATCGGAGGCCCGGCAGTTACAGCGTGGGATCTTAGATTTTAAGGGACCACCCGCACCGCCATAACAAGTCAGCACAGGCTCTCGTACCAAGTGTTCAATATTGCAAAAGTCACTGCTGGCTTGTATTGCAGATGGCCTAGAAAGTACCGCAAAAGGTCTGCTAAACAGGCCCTGTCTAGCATGAAATATGGCGTAACAAACAATGATAATGACAAAAGCCTGCAATGTAAAGCAAAGTGAGAAGATTATTCGGAGTTATATATACACGGCTTATATAGACGGGATTGGATTTTCCTCTGCTGTAAGCAATTGTCATGCAGTATCACGCAAGACCTTTTCTTTACTCATACAGACCTGTTAAGCTAACCCCCCTGGCTACGATCTATCCTCTCACGGGCTACTTTTAACACTAACTAGCTATAACGTATAAATATAGATTATATAATAAATATTGCACTGCAAGTTTATTTTTTTCTTTATTTACGAACTTAAATAAAGTTTTTTATTTTTATATTTTTTTTAAACTGTTTTATTTAACCTAGTATTTATTTTAAGTATATTATAGTTAAAATTTTTATTTTTATAAACTGTATAATTTTTTAACTTTTACTTCGCTTTTTAAACGTTTGTTATTTAAAAAACCTTATAATTAAAACCGATTTTAATTAATTTATATATATTATTTATTTTATATATAATTTTAGCATGTAAATAAATATTAGCAGCTTTTAATTTAGTGATTTTTTTAAAAGCTATATTAAACGTTTTTATAGTTTTTTTGTTTTATAAACGTTATAAAGCTAAAATAAAAAATATACATTTTTAATTTAGCTTTTAATTATTTTAAAAAATCTCTTAATTTTTTTATTTTATTTTAATAATTAAAAAAAATATTAACTATAAAAAATCTAATTTTTTAGTTATTTAAAAATAATAAATATTTAAATTAATATTTAAACTATATTTTTATTTCTTAAAATTATAAATTTAAATAATAATAGTTTTAAATAGTTTTATAACTAGATTTTAAAAGTTTTTTAAGCTTTAATTATAACTTTTAAAAACTAAAATCTTTATTTAAGTGTTAATAAGCTATACTTTATAAAATATAAGGTTTGTACAACCTTTAAGTCGTATAAAAAAACGATAGTAAAAAATTCAATATTTATTAATTAAACAGCTACTAAAAACTAAGTTAGTATAAGTAGAGCACGCTAATCGCGTGCAGTATATATAGCTAGACTAGGTTACGTGCTTCGGTTCGGCTTCTATATAAAAGCCGTACGAAGCTGTAATTAATATTGGTTATTATTTCAACACTAGCAACTTTTCTTTATTACTTGCTTATTATACAGTATGCCCTTTTATTTAATCTTAAAAGATCTTTCTTTATACGAAGCTTAATATATTAAGAAAAAAAAGTAAGGGCTAAGTAGCTAGATAATTAAGTAGTTAAAAAAAAGGGGGGGTAGCTAAATAGCTAAAACGCTAAGTTATTAAAAAACCCTATACTGTATAATGAAAACTTTTCGCAGTCTGCTTATACAGTAGAAAATTTTAATAATAGCCCTTTTAAAAAGCTTTAAAGTTTAAAAGTTAAAGCTGTTAAAACTAGTTATCGAAAAAAAAAAAAAAAAAAGGGCCGAAATTAAAAAAAGTATAAAAAAGCTCGTAATCGTGTTCTTTTTATTCGTATAAAATACTCGCGGTTAAATTATAATATAAAGCTAAATAAATATAGTCCTTTTTTTATACGAAGTAGTTAAATTTAGCTTTTTTTTTTAGCCTGTAAAGCAAGCGATTTAAAAAATAAACAGTATCCGGTTAACGCGAAAAAAAAGAAAAAAAAAAGTAACTTTTATTAATTAAAAGTTTAAAGAACAAGTAGAAGTTAATCTTTTACTTTGTTAACTAGTCGAAAAAGTTCTTTTTTTTATACTGTTATATAAAAAAAAATTACAAGATAGCTTGTTACTGTATTAATTCGTGAATAAAAAAAAATAAGCCTTTTATATTCTTTAACGTATAAAGCTAGCTTTTAAAACGTACAAAAAAAATACAGCTTATTATTA
Organism: Xylariaceae sp. AK1471; assembly: GCA_023159215.1. Classification (NCBI taxonomy): domain Eukaryota; kingdom Fungi; phylum Ascomycota; class Sordariomycetes; order Xylariales; family Xylariaceae; species Xylariaceae sp. AK1471. The sequence continues at coordinate 9,232 of JAJKLI010000055.1, forward strand.
TACTGATTTATAAACAAAAAAAAAAGTAAGTTTTCTATATTTTTTTCGTATAAGGCTAGCTTTTAAAACGTTCAAAAAAAATCTAAACAAAAGCGTAAAAACTTACTATATATTTTCAGAATTAACTGTTTTTTTTTAACCTTATTAATTTATAATCGCTAGTTAACTACTAATTAATATTAATAAGCTATACTTTATAAAATATAAAGTTCGTACAACTTTTAAGTCGTATAAAAAAACGATAATAAAAAATCTAATATTTATTAATTAAACGGTTATTAAAAACTAAGTTAGTATAAGTAGAGCACGATAATTACGTATAGTATATATAGCTAGACCAAGTCACGTGCTTTAGTTTAGCTTTTATACGGAAACCGTACAAAGCCGTAATTAATACTGGTTATTATTTTAACATTAAGCTTTATATAAAATATTTATTATTTTTTTTAAAAAAGCTTTAGTTTTAAAATTATATTTAAGTAATTATAAAAATAATATTAAAACGCTTTTTTTAATAATTTAAATATTTTTATGTTTAAAATTTATATTATATAAAACAATAAAGCTTATAAAAAACTAACTATATTTTATTTATTAAATAAAATTATTAGTTTATTTATTAAGTAACGTTTAAAATTATTATTAATTCGGGGTAGAGAAGTCCAGTCACGTGATTAACGTTCAGGGATTAGGTTAATCAATCGTGTATTTCTTCGTTTTTCGCGTTCTTTTCACACATGTGCAGATTTCTAAGCAACGTACACTTCAGTACAAAATTCAAGTCTTTCGTTAAGTTGTAAACCATTCTCTATATGGGCCCCAGGCCAATCCAAGTGTGTCCCTTTTAAACACGTTTGCATTAATCAATGCATTGCCTAATTCGCTACCGCCAGATTCGCTAAGTCCACATACCTAAGTAAAGTCTTTAACTTCTGGCTCCCCCTCTTCAGTCCAAATAAGGAGGCAGCAACTAAGGAAACTACCGCTACTATGTTCCGCACTGCGAGTGTTCTTTTTCCCAGATCATTATAAGTTATATATATTGTTTTTTTAATTTAAAAACTATTACGTTTAAATTTTAACGCTTTTAAAAATAATTAATAATAAAAAACCTATTTTAAAACTGTTTATATATTTAAAACCTATAATTTATTTGTTTTTTTTAACGTTTTTTTTTAAAAAATAATATAGTTTTTAGCTTTAAAAACTACTTAATGGTTTTTTTTTAAACGATTTTTATTTTATTAATATTATATTAATTAACTTAAAAACTTTAAAACAGTTAAAAAAAAAAGTTAATATTTTATTATTATTACGTTATTAACGCGTGTATAATTAAAAATTTTAGTTTATAAAGTTTTTATAATAAAATTTTAATAAAAAAACAAGTATATTACTTTTTTTTTTTAGTTTATAAAAGCCTTTAAAAGCTTTAATTATATTTTAAACTATAATTTAAAACTTAATTAACGTTAATATAAAATTAAATTTAGTTTAACTAATTGTTTATTTAATTAATTATTATTTAAAAAAAAAAAAAAAGCTTAAAAAACTTAAAAGCTTGTTTATAAGTTAGAATTTTTTTAAGCTAGTATTAAATATAACTTTTTAAAATATTTTACTTAGTTAATAATACTTATTAACTACTACTTAATATTATTATATAAACTATAGTTTACGTGTAAAGTTAAGTTTTATATAAAAACATAAAAAAAAAAAACAGAAAATAATAATTACAATGAAGTAGAAATTGTATTTATAGCATAAGTAGTAGTTAAAGTATTATATATTTATTTAATTAAGGTGGTTGGGCTGATATACGCGTCGTGGTGGCCTGTGAGGGGATGGACTGTGGCCAGGGTGGTTAGCTTATACATTACAGCCAGTGCAAATAAAGTGTACACTTTGTATTGTGGGTACGTATCAGAAACCTCTCTAGCTTATCGATGAGAAAAGAAAGAAGCAAAAGAAACTAAGCTACCCCAATAGCTAGAAGCTAGATACATACCGAGAGAATCACCCTCTAACATGGGTTGAGCGACTGCTATGCCCCCACTATGGCTGCCACTACAACTCAGCAAGGAACACCTATTTAAACTTGTGCTTCAGGTGCTTTTATTCTATAAGAAGCTAGGTCCTACTGGTCGGGAATGGCTGTAAAGTAATAGCGCTTTATAGTAGCGGGGTTGCCTAGTTAATAGCATTAACTGCGCTTTGAAGACGTTTGTTATAAAGCTTTTATTAATTATGGCGGTCATCATGGCGGTTAATATAAATACTGATTTTGTAACGTAATATGTATTTTTATTACGAATGGTTGCTTTGTTTTTTAACAAACTTGCGAGTTTAACTCTTATAAACGTGTTCGTGGCATCTCAGACATGACCCTCAATGGGCTCCTATCATATGGGTTCTTATCCTTCATAAACTATATCTAAAGTATTCGCGTCTAACTAATCCGCGACTGAACAGCGGCAAGAACGAAGCAGATGAAGAAAATACATAAAAATTCCACGCCACGTAACTATCGTCATTTACCTATTCTCGCACTGCAGGCCACTAGGACCGCCAGCGCTCGCAATCGCCCTCTCGACACATCCAGCCTTGATGGTCAGCGGCAGATGGAACGAGTACTGGTGTACCGCCTTCCAGCCGCCGTCGTCCGTCCTATCGATGTCGACGTCCAAGACGGTCCACCCCGTCAGGGCGCCGCACCCCTTCTCCTCAGACTTGAGCCTGTCGCCGCCGTCCGTGATCCAGTCGCTCGTGACGATCACCACGTTGTACCACTCCGGGAAGAAGATCCCGTCAGTCTCGACCAGACACGCGGCCTTGGGCTCTGGTGTCGGCGTGGGAGCCGGCTGCTCGGTATGGATCGTCGGACCGAGACATACGGTCGCGACGCCGCCAACTTTGGACGTGTCCGTGCATACCTGCACGTTGCCGAATATGTCGGTCGTGGTGAAGGACTGGAATGTCGTGGTGGGCGGCGGTTGCATCTCGGAATACCCGTCGGCGGGCGAGGTCAAAGGACAGATGGGTCGGCATTGGTCCGAGCCAGTGTAAGGTGTGTAGCTTTTGCCGTCGGTGCAGCCGCATTTCTCCTCTTGCCTTGGCCCCCCGTAGTGTATGCAATATGGCTCCATGGTGCCTGTCAAGGTAGGCTCTACGTATGTGCATGATCTCGTGCGGGTCGATGTTTCAAAACTGGTGATGGTCCAGCTTGAGCTCTCCCCCGTCGATGTCGTCGGGGAGGCGGCTGTAGTTGCACTTGTACTTGTACTGCCTGACTGTACTGTGGAAGTGGCTATCATACTGGTGTCCTGTGTGGTGCTCTGTGTAGTGCTCTGTGTAGTGCTTTCGGCAGTGCTCTGTTCAGATGATGATGACGCGTCGCTGCTGCTGCTGGCCGAGGCGCTCGAGGCCGGAGGAGGCAACTGGCAGGCCCCTGGCGTCCCGTCTCGCTTGCGCCCGCAGCCCCAACTCCAAGCGAGGCTTATGTCCCAAGCATCGGGGCCTAAGCCTTGATAGTACTTCCATTTGGTTTGTAAATTAAACCACCCTTGCGGGGGGCTGCTCCCTCCCTGGCTCACCTGACCGTCCAGTGTGGCCATTTTCGACGAAATATCACCGATGAGTTGATTCGCGTAATCCTTCACAGTGTCCCGAATCGTTCCGGGAGAGTCTGCTACCAGTCCATCCATGAAACTCTGAAACTTCCGCGTAAAAAACCATCTATCCTGCTCGAAAGGGACAATGTTTGGGTATTTGGACGCTAGGTTCGCGTCTAGTTGTTTTCTGTCTTTGCGATTAGCAGTTGATCGTGTCAAGTGATGCCGACATGGAAGGCGATTCAAGATGGGATGGCGTAGGGAGCATCTTACATGAGCGAGTGTAGGCGGCTGTTAGTTGTATCTGCCACTCGTTTATTCTCGTCAAGATTGGTCATGTAGACTCCGAGACGAATCCTTTCCAGCTGGCCGAACTTTTGTTCCATATTCTCAACTGCTTCTTCGACAGTCACGCCGCTTACCCCAAGTGATATCACAGCAGGTATTTTGTTTCTAAGGTGAAAGTAGGGATTTGAAACAGCGCCCTAAAATGAAGTCGGCATGTAAGCACGAGTAATTCAGGGGGACTTAGTAGCTAGTAGAACGGCAAACCATACCTTGCATTTACTGTTCAGAGTGTCTGTCATCCCGATAAAATCCAAGTTCGCTGGTTCCTTTGAGGGAAGCCCATTAAAAACATCCAAGATCAAATTTTGAGCCCCTGAGTCGAAGACGTATTTGTTGAAGTCGGCACAAGTCATCTTGCCACTACCTTGGCTTGAGGGCCCATCAAGCTGTGGCGCGCTATCATCGATAATGCTGCTAAAGAACTCCTTGAGCCATCCCTTTTCCCAGGAATGATCTATAGTGGCTCTTTGCTTATCATTTGATTTGCCGTCGCCATCGGTGTAGGCGTTGGCGTCAATCTTGACAACTGTAGGCGCGCAGGCAGAAGCATCCACTGTGGTCGAGTACCATCGTGGGACAGCCTGACTTGCTACACTTGCAGCCGGCTCTGCATGCTTAAATCCATCTTTGTCACGATTCCAAAACCTCACGCCAGGAGGGTTAGAAGGTATTGTAAGTGGTTTGCCAGCGGGGGTAGCCAGTACACAGTTGGCAAATTTATCCACTTGATTAGCCGCTCGCACCACGAGGTTTCTCTCTATCAACATGTCATCGTCAGACTCCAACTGGTGTTCCTCATCTACCGGATCGTTAGGGTCATATGGGACCTCGTAGGAAGGGCAAGATAGCGGACAACTATCAGCCCGACGCCCCACTCCTCCACTGCCGGGAGTACAAGAAGGGGTCGATGTCGTAGTGGTAGTAGTACCGGTTACACTACAGCCGCTTGTTGTTTGGGAGCAGACGGTAGTGAAGCAGGTTATAGATGTAGTAGTTGTAGCGGCGTTTGTAGTTGGCTTGCAGGAGACAGCACAGTCACTCACTGTTCTCGTCTGCGTACAGCTGCTGGAACTTTCTGTCGTAGAGCTCTGGTCCGCGGAGGTCTCGGTCTTCGGAGGGTCAGACGTCGGGCTTGGGCTATCATCAGACCCACCAGAGCCATCATTATCTTCCGGGACGGGCTCTGGTCCCGGACAACTTCCAACCGATATCCCCAATAACTGAATGCAGGGAAGTTGGAACTTGGGAAGCGACGGCAGACTCGGAAAGTTGAATTCCACGTTGGGAATTGGTGGAAGGTTCCATAGAACAATACCACCCCCTGGACCGCCACATCCAGGGCAGCCAACCAGCACCGGGACAACTGTCGAGCTGGAGTCGTCCCCTGTAGTTGTGATCCATGTATTTGTAGTCCATTCTTGGTTGCTCACCGTCTCGAGACTAAAGGCAGGAGGTAGAGTGGTAATTGTCGAGGTGGGCGTCAAGATACTCGAAGTCGATGATGTGAGTCCTCCCGACGACGATAGACTGGTGGTTTGTGATGAATCGCTGGTAATGGGAGTTGTAGTACCTGTACTGGAGCTGGTAGTTGTTCCTGAACCACTAGTTGAGTCGTCTTGGCTAGAGCTAGACTGAGAAGATGTAATACCGGTAGGATTGCCTGTGCTATCTTCGGTAGAACTGGAACTAGCGGCGGAGCCGCTTGTATCAGAAGAGGTGACGATTGTTGTAGGCTGTCCACTCATGGTAGGTGCATTGCCCGTAAATGAACCGGAGCTCAGGGTCTCTGTGTTCATACCGATCGACGTGGAATTTCCCCTCTGGTCCAAAGGGTTTCCAAACCGGCCCCTTAGTTTAGGCTTGGAGGTAGGTATGGAGGCATCTCCACCAAGGAAAAGTCCAGTGATAGAAAGGGTATACGCAATAGAAACCGAGACGGTCTTCATCCTGGGCACCCTTGGATTGTAATTCCGACCGATATAAAAAGGAGTGTAACAACCAGGTCTATGTACCTGGTCCGTTGATACTGGACTCTCGGATGCCTGACCGGAAGTCAAAGCTGTGATGCTCGGTGGACTCCATGGACATATATACCTTTCAAGAACACATATTCGCCTATCAGGAGTACACTATGTAGACATGGACTGCAAGATCAAAATAGAATCAGGTCAAATTAGGGAGAGTCCCGTGCTCCTGTGCCACACGCCACGCGAAGAGCTCTCAGCCTCAAAAGCAACACAAAGTCACAGAACTAACACGGTGTGCTTGTCCGCAGGAATACTTACAGACGTCACATCAATTTTGGCCTGTAAAAGCAACTCGTTGAGCCATAATCCCCTCATCCATCCCTCTCCCTGGAGAAATTGTGACCGGCATGGCATCGCTCGTGGGGCGTCAATGCGAGGTGAACGTGGTAGAGATGGAACGTCGACGCACTCCATCCTATAACCCCTTTTCGCCAGGTACACTAGGTAGATGACTTGCCATATCGAAGTGGTGCACACATGTGGGGATCCCCGCCTCGTAGAGCCTCGACATAGATATTAAAATAGAAGCTGAGTTGCAGTGCGTCTAAGTCTCGTTTCAGCGTCGATAGGCGATAAGCGCCCAGATGAAGATCCCTGTTCTATTAATGGCACCGAATGCCAAGTGTCGACAGATTGGGTTTCAAAATACCAACAATTTCTAGGTAGCAGATCCTTTGTTGAACCATGGGGGCTGCAACTTGTCCCATTCATTTTATAAGTACTATAACCAATACGGCTGTTTGGCAGTTGACCCACAAACGGCCAGGCCAAGGCCCGCCAGTAACACCCGTCGGGACCCCCCTTCAGCTGTACACAGTGGCCTCCCTCCATTGACCACCTGCAAGTACGTACCTAGGTAGTGACTTTCATCAACACTTCTGCTGTTGCATCTTCCCTCATCATCCGAACCGCCTGCCTAGTAACTAGAGCCTTTGCTCAGTATCCCCCCTCCTGTCATTCCATTCCTGGTAGCAGGAGCTTGAGAAAAATGGCGAACAACGCCTGGCATTACAAGGAGCACCAATGCTCTGTCTGTGGGCTTCCTCTCCGGACTGCTGAGCAGGGTTGGCTTTTAGAAGCGAAAGAACAAACTCTTTCCTTCCAGGCACCCGAGTTCGCAACCGACGAGGCCATGGCTGAACTGGAGAAGAATGAGCGCTGGCTTGACGACGCCGTGTTGCTCTGCGACCCGAATGATGAGATGGGACAACGCATGCCATCCTTCAAGTATGAGAAACTTAGTAACTACGGGTTCCAACATCCTCAAATCAAATATCCGTCTTCAACTCCGCCCCGAATCATCACTAAACCGTCCGCTATTGAGGAACACGAGGCATTGCACTTGGGCGGTCCCTTTTTCCATCTAGTAGAGCCAGGAGGTAGAAAGACTGAAGTAAATATTCACCACTGGGACTTTCCTACCTTTGATGGACGCGCATACATTCCCATACATTCCAACTGTCTTACCATTGCGAAGAAAGTCCTTGCCTCGTCACGGCCAAAATCCCTAAAAGATATGCGTAGTTTGTTCCTCGCCTTGCGCTGGAGGCATGCCATCGCTCAGATCTCTGGCGGGGCACGGGAGACATCTAATTATATGCTTCAACCGGCGTGCTGGTACTTGCCAGATTGGATTTTCTGGGAAGCCAACAATTATAATGAGAATTTGAACCGCAACCCGCTATGGCCCGGACCGACAATGGATGCTGAGTTCAACATGTTATATGTCAGTCAGCTAAAGCCCCAGTTGCACAGCAAACTGAAGAAATAGCAGTATACTAACATCACCTCAGACATTTTTAAGCGATCCCATGCAGATACCAGACCTCACAGGCACGCTTCTTTCCAATCTGGAAGGATGCGAGTCAGAAGTGGCCGACCCCGAAGCGCGCAAGCTCCAATCTCGCCTTGTCAATCTGCCAGAGGATGTCTTTCGCATCGTTCTCTTACACCTGCGTTCTTGTGAAGAATTGCCCCGCACACCGACTTATACCCTCCCGCAGAGTTTCTGGAAAAACGAGTTGATACTGGGGACTGGGGGTATCCTACCATATTTGTGGGACATTGAGCCTGAAAAGGTCCTCGCCAAGGCAGCTCAATCTTGTCCAGGAGAAAGTTATGGCGAATGGAACTGGGAGCTCCTAGTTCGGAAGCTTAGCCGCAGGGTAGATGGCGGTGCGCGTCCCGAGCTGCTTGAGTTTCTTGATCACTACGACCAGCATATCAATACCCAGGGCGTGTATGATGATGATCGTTGGGGTTACAGTGGCTACCACAATGATCTCAAGCATGTGCCTAAAGGCTTGCACAACCGTCGACGAATATGGCAGCTTCTAGAGGAAATGTTCGTCGGAGACCAGCTCCCTCAGGCCGGGAAGGTACGGGAAGGCATAAGCCCGCTACGGCCGGTCGAAGAATGTGTCGAATTACCATGGACGAAATCTGGTGGGCTCAGAGAGGCTCCCTTATGGCTTCCAGCGTTACGTATCGACGATGCTTTTGTTCGAATCATTGGAGGATGCGTGTACGCCATACCCCAGAGAGCACAGCCATTACAGTATTGGCAAACGGAGGAGTATAAAAGGCTATACGGGGAGGAACTGGAGAAATCGACCAGATCCGGATCCGTTGGTGAGATTTTCGAAGTGTTGCGCAAGCTCGAATACCTCGTATGAGGAGGGATGAAAATTTTCATAATAAACGTTTAGACTTTCTTAGTTGATCACGAGATTTCCTAGACGTGTTGATTCAAATTGAACCGGATCTAGAGATAGGTTGAGATATAGATCAGTTACATGCTTGGAAAGAAAACTCTTGACTGGGGGAAATTGTCGACATATCTTGACTTCAACTGTCAGCGTTTTGTTTTTCCTATTAGAGCAGTTTAGCCAGCCTCGTGGATGCTAGGGTGTACTGGAATACTGGGAGCTAATGGAAGGGGTACTAGCAGGTGTCGTGATCTAGGATCATGATCCACCCCTAGATAGCTTCACTTCCTTCCTATTTGGGAATAAAAGGACTCCCACTGCAGTATATAGACCTAGACGACTACCTTTCATAGACCGTCTAGCTTCTCGTGCCTCAACAATTATTACTCCTATACCTGTAGGTTCACCCAGACATTGACAGGCCAATGTTGACAGCAGGGGGCTAATCGGAACTTTGTCTGAAACTCCCCGCCACCTGCGCGCGCAGTAAGAAGGACCCCGGGTACCAAGTAATGAACATTTCAACATGACTATCATAAGCCTGGTATTACTCTACAGCTTGATACTTAAACTCCTGGAGGACAAGCTTCTCACGCAATGCCCAAAGCTTATAAATACACTCGGGAGATCGAGCCATTTCATCTGCTACTTCGATAACAACTGCTATTTTTATTACTTCTCATAAGCCCGAGCTAATTACAAGCACCTGCCACGGGCGTAGAACGTCGTTTGAGGCACACAAGACAATGCGCCACAAATCGGTGCTCCAAGGTGTGACTTCAGAAGAGTCGATTACCTCTCTTGGAATAGGCTGCTGTAGTAGAAATTAAGAATCTATTGTAGGTGTTGTTGCCTCAGGCAACAACGAGTAGCAGTCTATTTGGCCTACATCTGCTGCTATAGCTACTTGGCAGGTTACCTACGCCGGTATTATACACTTCCCGCTAGTTCTGTGTCCTGCGATATAGCCCCTTCTGAGGAACATATGACCTCAAGAGCAAGGTGTTAGATATATTTATACCCATCTAGCAAGGAAGCTATCTCTACGAAACACGATAGTTTAGGCCTGGTTGTAAATCCGTAGATATCTTTATTTTTGTTAGTTGGCGCGCATACCTGTACCGAGTCTTAGACACCGTCTACACCTCTTAAATGAGGTTTTGAGTTTATGGCTACGTGGTTACTCTTTCTAGACAGTCCGTACCTCGTTGCTCCGAAGTGATCTGTCTGGGTGATTGCAGAGGTTCGATCGTGGGTTTCTGTGGGTGGCTGGTGCCAGTCTTTAGGTTTAGCGCGTAGATAAGTGTCCTAGTGCGAGTGCTCTTAACAAGTGTCCACGTTTCCTTCCGAGGTGGTACGCCGGTGAGAGGCTCTTCGGAATGTTAGGCTAGGCTGGGCCTGTCGCTTTGATATCGGTCGTTGACTGATACACGGGGATGGGTCCGGCTGCATGTGAAGTGTGTGAAGTGTGTGAAGTGAAATTCCTGCTGACTTTGAGCCATCGAAGTGGCGACATGGAGAATGCTCAGGCACTCCTCGTTCAGCCCTTGTATGAGGAGAGAGTGGGTATATGAGCGTTAGATTCACTGTACCTGTCTATCTAAGAGGGGTCGGAAAACCTGCTTATATACACGAGATACTAGATGCCACATGCACCTTGTACAGTACTTCGTGATGCGACATGACGTTGAATATCTTCAACAGCGACCTATGGTCCACCGTACCTAGCATTAGCTGTGCCTCACGCTGGCCTTAAACAGTGAATTTGACCTCGATTAATTTCTCCACGACATAACAACCCTCTGTTTAAAACGAGGGTATATGGTGAACAGGTATGTGGTGGAGTACAAGCCACAAGTGGTGACTTCTACTGGCCAAATTAAATAAATAAAAACGCGACATAGAAACCTACTTTACGCCTAAACAAGCTGGGACCGAGGATATACTTCGCCATTACTCAATGCTTCCTTTCGTGTGTCTCATAACAATTGCACAGTCGTCAATAACAATTCATGCACCCACGGCAACTCATTTGACTTCACCCCTGAAATAAAATGTGTATAACTCAGTTTGATCCCTTTCGTATTCTTGGATCATGCCACCTGATATACCGTAGAGTCGTCCGTCTGCCGTCATTGCCACCGTCGAAAACTCGGTCGTCGTGGGGGTGTTCTGCAAATTCAAGCGCTGGGCACCGGTCCAGAGATATTTCACGGGATCAAAGTGGTTCCCGTACGCTGTGCCGTTGGTATCTCCGAGGCCCACGAGCAGCACATGCTTGCGGTCGTCAAACGCCACAGCGGCTTAGGTCTGGAGGGTCGAGTTCTGAGGTGGCGGCATACCATTGATTACCTTGCCTACATTCCCTGTCAGCTCAAGATAGTATTCAGGCTCTCGCACGCACTTTTATCCATCCAGCTCCAATCATTCTCAAAATCTTGCCAACCTGTTGCCACATCGCCGGCGTCCTTGTAGATGGCCCAAGCATAATCGGTAGCATTCAACGAGACATTGTCGGTATGGGGTCTTAGGGTTTGCACCGAAATCAAGGTAATCCCAGAGGATGAGTCGATTCGGTCGACCGCGATGCTGGGATCCCAATTGGCTGTCGAGTTCGCGACCATCAACGCATTGTCCAGCTCATAAGTTACGAAAAATTGGCCGTGGCCGCAGGTAGTCTCGTTCAGACATCGTCGCCAAGTCGCCGCCAACTGGGAAGACCCTGCGATCTCCAGCGTGTGGTTCGTGTGAGGGCCAAGGATGCCCCAGCTCCACTCCGTGAGGTTGGCGGAATGGGTGATGATCTCGACCAAGCTGTTTCTGGGAGTGGCGAAGTAGATACGCAACTGATTCACTTCTGGGTTGCTCGAATCAGCAGGGTCGGACATGGCAATAGCGGCGAGCGGCGATTGAGATCTGATAGGCAACGCGCTATCGTCAAAGCAGCTGCTGATGTTCACCTGAGTCCAAGAGTCGTCAGATTTAATGTATGCGATGAGGGAATCATCAAAAGGGTCCTGCGTGAACACGGCTTGGTATGCTACGTCACCAACGGTCCAGTTTACTGCAGCCAAATTCTGCTGAGTCCTTTCCACGCCACTGTGTCTAGTGTGCAGGCCACCAGCGACGCCTGCTACTAATGCAGCCACGATCAGGCCAACAGCGATCATAGCGACTATAGCCCACTTCTTTTTCATACCCCATATCTTCCGCGGCTCAGTCCCGAGGACTATCCGGTCGAGGTCCTTCTCACGAGGGTGATCGCCTGGAAGTTCTTCTCGATGGGTTACAGCCTCGGGGTATTCGACTGGAACAGCAATAGATTCTCTTCCACGTATACCAATCGTGCTACTCTCGCCGAGTATTGAGTTTTGCGAGTCTATGTGAGCAACTGAGTTGTCAACAGAATATTTGTTGCGGCCATAATCGATGGAATTGAAGTGGTTCTGGCTTAACTCCTTTTCGGTCCCATCAACAGCGGACAGTCTTGACTCTGATAGTATTGCCGGAAGTGTATGTGAACTACTAATTGATCCTCTTGGAGCCATGGCTATAACAAGTGTACGAGCTTCTAGTGCAGCTCAAGCTGGGGGTCTATACACTCCGTGGGGAATAATATGAATGTCTTCACAACGATCAGTTTGCATCTCTGCAGCGCATCTAGAGCAAATTCCGGTAGTCACTTCGCAGAACAATTGGCAAGGAAAGTTAGCAAGGGAGCAAATGGATCATCGTCGCTAATAAAGCGTCAAAACAGGCAGTGAGGCGTGAGCTGCCTAGATATGAGCAGCGCTATGACGGGCGATTCACATGCTCTCAGCCACCGCCTCGTAATCCTTCAGTTTCGGTGTGAGGCTTCGGTTGATATCATGAGTCTATCTATTGGGGGAGCGCCTCTGTCCCTTTAAGAAGGATGCCACAATGGGGTAAGTACAAGGGTACGATATGCAGGCTTCGCATCCTAAAAACCGACTACTCCCTATCTTTAGGAATTCGATGACGTGGCATAGATCAGATATTTACGAGCCCTTACCCCTCCAGCTTGAGGGACAGCCATAATCCCTAAGATCTCCTAGATCCTCGCAGGAGATGAGAATGTGTATGCAGATTATCAGTCAATTATTTTTTGATGACACCGTTGAAATTTGCTTTCTTCCGGGACCAAGGGCAATAGACTAATTTTTAACCTACACTCTGATGTTACCACCTAGAATTCACGACCACGGAATAGTTTTTGCAGCTGTCTAGAGTAGTAGAAGTGACGAACTTAAATGACGATCTTTAAATGACAATCTCTAAACGACGATCGTAAATGATGATATTATACGAGAGGTGTACAAATAGTAAGCCAAGCAAGCCCAACATAAAGGTAAGGCTAACTACATAAGTGCAGCATTTGACAAAGCCACACCTGTACAGCCACTTGTATAAGCCACAGCTATTAGGCTCTGTGATCTGCCCATAAGGCTTATCAATTCGCCTAGGCGGACTTGTGTTTAGCTCCTGCTGTTATAAGACAACTACAATGCCTACTGATTCTAATATTCGTACTTTCATCTTCTTTAGGAATTAGTCTTGTTGATACGAGGTTTGTTGGGTGGTCTGTGCATTATAATGTCAGATTTTTAGGTAGTAATCTTCTCATTTTACAGGGACGTGTTCGTTGTATTCAGTCCTGTCTAGCTTCTTTATAATTACATACAGAATTTTTGTGTATATCAGTGTAAGTCACACTTAAACTAGCCATATATATAAACCACACTAATTAAGTCTTGGTGATTTTTTTATTAGTGGTTTATGTTACTATTAGGTCACACGAAGAGACAATGCTCCAGTTCTAGTAACTGATCTTTTTGCTAGAATCTACAGATGGAGAAGAAAGAGTCTCCATATTAATTGTACATGCAGGGATTTCAAATACCCCAGGAATTAGATAGTGGGTTTAGGTGGGGCTAAGTCATGTGATCCACTGGTCCCAGCTAGCTTGGTGCACCACCGTAACTGTTTATTTGCTTTTATCACCATTGTTTTTAAGTGTTAAATTTAACATATACTTATATAAGTTATTAAGTTTGTTAATGTTTTTTAAAGGGCATTTAATACATCAATACAGACCACCTTTGCAACTCTAGAGAGGCTTCGCCCACTAGGCCCCCCCCCCCCCCTTCCCACCCTCCCCGCTACGCTCCCTGGGGGCGGGCCTTGCGGCCCGGTGCCACCTTTGTGGCCGGCTGGCTGTATAGCTGGCCAGTTGTGGCTAAGTGTGTGGCTAATGATGCGGCTTGGGAAATTGCTAGACGGTCCACTTTTGATAAGGGCTAGTGCAGCTAACCAGAGGGCTTGAAAGCAGCAAGGTACACGATTAGCCTATTTAGGTAAAACTAGCCTTATTAGGACACTACAAGTCTCCCTGTGTTTTTCGTTCCCTTAATCTTTCTACCCTTATTAAGCATTAACGTTAGGTTTCCTTCTATTACTTCGTAATACAGAAAACCTCCGGCGATAACAAATCATACAAAAAACTACTAACCCACGTGTGAGCAAACAGGCATAGCGGAGATGAAGATGCTAAGGTATAATTATCTGCCACACTAGCTATTGCTCCTTAACTTACTAACATATCTTACTAAGATATTACCTCTTACGTTGTGAGTAGTTTTAATGTCGCATCTGTTAGAATTAAGCGAGCCAAGTATTGAACGCATATTCAGGTGTGTGTCATTGTTGTATTGTGTAAGTGTAGCTCTGTCTCAGAGGTGTACACTGCAAATTTTGTATGGTGGGCCCCCAGGTGTAGAGCTATTGCTGCTTGCACCCTTGATGTTCAATTTTATGTGACCCCCTTATTCTAACAGCATCTGTGTATATTAGGACTCAGATGCGAAACAAAGATGTTATAATGGTTTCCGTGACAAATCCAGAGATTCCAGTCCAATACACCGTGGTGGCTGACAGTGATTACCCACTATCTGCACGGCGCTAGGATGCTTTGACGACGCTCATTAGGTAGTCTGATGTGGAATCATAGAGACAGCATGGGGCGCAGGGGTGTTGAGCCCCGGGGTCTGTGCTTCATAAGGGAGATGCAGCTGGTCTACAGTAGGTCGTTGATGATTCCACATCTATTCCCGAACAGGGCAAGGCGCCGGCAGATCATAAGTCGCGGCCAACCAACCACAACAGCGTATTATCTGCAGAGCGAGGCTGTCCTGAACTAAGAATGGGAAACGCTGTACTGCTATGATTCAAAACAAAGAACGAAATCAAATTAGCTTATGGAACGGCTCGAGGCGCTGCGAGTAAACGTAGACTTCCTTCAGATTAGTAGATATAAAGACTCACCATGCCGCTCATTTCTCCAAATTCGAATCGTCACGATTCTATTCCATCAAGGCTCCCCTCTTCCTTTTAACTTATAACCTGTGTTCAAAGGTAGTGCAACGTCCTACAGCACCCCACCGAGTAAAAAGATGATCAACGATATCGAAACAGCTGCCTCTACGGAGGAGCCAATGTCTTCGTCCCATGCCCTTAAATCCAAGATGCCCATATCGAATGATATGTTGCCAGCTACCAGCAGTAGTAGCGGGCACAACCTCTCCCCGACGGATCCTGATAGTCCAATGATGTGGCCACTTTGGAAGAGATGCTACGTCTCTTCTGTTGCCTTCTCATTCGCCTTCGTCGTGTAAGTATTCCTATCTACTGAATGAGCCCAAGAATGGGGGAGACACAAGGACTGATGGAAGCCATTAGTCTTTACGGCACCACTACATACACCGCAGCGATACCAACCGTTGTAAGTGCCTTGGGTGCTTCCCAACACATCGCCAACCTTGGCTTCACGCTGCCCTTTCTCGGCGTATTCTTCGCCCCCATATATACGCCGCACTTGACTGAGAAGTACGGACGCCGACCCGTCTATCTCGCCAGCTTCCCGCTATACCTGCTGAGCGTCGTCGTTATCGGATTCGCCCCTAATATCTCCACGCTCCTGGCCTTTCGTTTCTTTGCCGGTCTGTTCGGCGGACCCTGTCTTGTGCTGATCGAAGGCACGTTTGCCGATGTCTGGTCCGCTGAGAGGACGGTGACGTACTATTCATTCCTCACGATCGCGTCTTATTGGGGCGCTGCATTCGGTACGTGGTGTTCTTCTATGACCCCTCTTATGTACAGATATAACTAACTCTGTTCGGTACCTCTAGGTCCCATCATTGGCGGATTCGTCCTCGCTGCTAAGGGGGTTCCCTGGCTGTCCTGGGTCACTCTCTTGTTTGGTACTGTCGCGCTAGCACACGGCTGCGCCATGCCTGAGACATATGGACGAGAGATCCTGCGGCAGAGACACTACTACCAGAAGAGCGGCATTAAGCTTCCTGACGCCCCAAGTGGTGTGACAATCTCTCAGATGGCCCGCTTGACGGTGTTTTCGCCTCTCAAGATGGCGGTAACGGAACCGATCGTCATTCTCACCAGTCTTCACCTGGGCCTGAATTTTGCCGTCACTTTCCAATGGTTTATTTCTGTGCCCGCCGCCTTAGGCATGGCATACGGCTTCGACGTCAAGAGGGCCGGTCTAGCCTTCATCTCGGCTCTCGGTGGCTCGTTATTAGCCCTCCTGACCTGCACGACGATCGAGGCTCTTGTCTACCGTGCAAAGAAGAACAAGAATGTTGATATGGGCCCGGCAGTCGAAACCCGTCTGTTTGGTGCCATCTTCGGTTCGCTTTTGCTCGTCGCGTCGCTCTTCTGGGTTGGTTATTCAGTCGATCCCAGCATTAGCTACTACGCGCCCATCTTCGGCACGGCCGTTTACGTCTGGGGAAGCGCCATGCTGGTCATCTCTCTAATCTCGTACCTTTTCGACGCATACCCACCGCAAGGGACACTGTCGGCTCTTACGACAGCGGCTTGCTTCCGTCTCGCAAGCGCTGGTATCGTGCCCATCTTCATCCTTGATATGATCAAGAACCTTGTAGGTAAGTGGGCATTTGGTACATTCGGAGTCATCGCTGCCTTCATGGTGTTTTTCCCTATCGCTCTATACGTTTTTGGTGCTCGGCTCCGCGCCCGTAGCTCCTACACGACACGTGGTGGCATGAACACCGTGGCAATGGAGATGGCTGCGAAGTCTAAAGGAAAGCACGGCAACGGAAGTATGATGTCTGCTTGAAATTGTGGAGTTATAAAGGCATATTTAACCTGGATCTTGAGTAACAGTCCACTTTATTCGTAGGCGTATCGGAGGAAAGTAGAGACACTATTTAATAATGTTGTGTATGTCCTTCTTGTTGAGATATTTATGCATATTTCTATCATGTGTTATTAAATTTAATGCTTTACGCCGACTATTGTTAAGTGATGTAATGTCCCGGAGGATGGATGGAGTCATTTATTAATCTGGTACATGTCCTTCTCATATCCTTCACCATTGCCATTCGCCTACCATGCCCCGTGATGTAAAAAGGGGATTAGCTGTGTTAGCAAGCTACTAAATAATAATTAGTGTCTATAACTCTTCGTTGATTTATTTGGTTTATAAGTCGCTTATCTGCTTTCATATGTACAGTACCCCCTTGGTATCTTCCTCCAGAACGGATCCTGCCCGCTCGGTATTCCGTTGGTATATAGGTTAATAATATTCAATATGTGAAGTCTTAATACTTGTATTATCCTCGTAGGAATTGGGATCGAACGGACGTACATCCAGCATAGCCTTGGGGCAGGCAGGGTCTTTGCAGAATCTACTACAACAATGCCAGTAGGGGCGCACTGTTAGTGAAGAATCAAAGCAGAGCACGCGGTGGCGCTGACTCATGGTCAACTCCCTTTTCGTTCACATCCCGAAAATCATAGATTATTCGCCGAGCCTCGTAACGTTGATTTAGCTGGTCTTTAGTGTCAAAAACCCCCGTCCTCCGGAGCCAGAGGAGGGACGCACGCTCAGCTGCATCGCGGAAGCTTAAAAGCCGGAAGATTTCTAAGCGGAGAAAAGAGAGCAGTAGCTACTAGAAACGTATGAGGCAACTGGGCTAGGGACTATCTCATCTCAATTCTTGTTACAACATCTTATTAGTAAAAACAGTTAAACGTTGTTTAGTAGCTGTTATTATTAACGCGGTACATGTTAATTTTAAAAAAAAAGGTTATTTGCGCCGCTAATCATAGCTATTACGGCTGTTAATATATCTTACATCGAGCTAGCTAGCCGCCGTCTTCCCGGTTCCAAGAGTGGATGTTAGGTTCTAGCATGTAGCTGTTGGGTTCTCAAGGAGCCCAAGAAGCCCAAATACGGACGAGCTTGACGCGAGGATAGCCGCCAGTAGACAGGTAGATAACATCATGGTCCTGGTCCTGTTTTTAAAGAAAACAACAAAGGGATATCCTGAGAGATTTGAATTCACAGCAGCCTGCAAGACATCCTGAATATATAGTGCTTAGCTTTTATACTTAAATAAAAAAAGCAGTCCAGGCTTATAACCTAATAAAATAAAAGGTATATAAGACTTGATTGACTAGATCAACTGTTTATAAATAAGGTAAAAAGACCTCGTTATATACACGAGAGCTCTTGTATGCCTTGGTACAGTACATTCTATGTCACCCTTGACCTAGTCCTTTAACACCCCGGAGGAGATGTTTGCTTCCTGTTTGCTTCCAAATCTCAGTTACCTCCTGTACAGAAGCTCAGGCTCAAGCACTCAGGGTCAGGACCCTGCGTGATGACGGTGCTAACCTTAATGACTCATAGATAAGATTGTGTACTACGGTTTGTTGCCACACTCATTGTTTGTAAGTTGAATAGTCGCATAGTCATGTCATGTGCACGCCCTTTAATTACGAGAAGCTGCTGCGCGGTGTTTACACGCATAGTAATAAAAAAATCGAAACTATCTTCCAAACTGTGTATAAATAGTCTCTCAATCCCACTCACCTTCCTCTCAACTATTCCTCCCTCTCATCTCTTTTTTTCCCCATTCTAACAGACCACAAAAAAGGGAAGGGAGGGAAGGAAAGCCCAAGGCACAACAAAACAAGAGCAAAACAGCCTCACACACAGCATCATCTTCCTCTATCACTCTCTCTTAACTTTCCATCTACCTAGGTAGAAGAATTATCTTTACCTCTAATCCCTTCTTCCTGGTCTCAATCCCGATGGCTTGATCAAGGGTTGCTACGCATCTACTCTAAAGCCTAAACACGAGGCTAAGGACATTGATGTCAGCAATGAAGGCTATGCGGTAGCACATACTTTATTTCATACTTTGTCGCCGACCTCGATTAGTACTGAACCCGGGCAATGTTTGGTCTCGACAGCTTTTGGCCTAAGCTATAATGTACCGGTAAAGCGGATGTCAACACTCTAACTTCCTATCATGTCGCCAGCGAAACACGTCAGCCTAAACCCGGATGACGACGACGTCGTCAACTATTACGAGCCATCCTCTTCCCTGCTGGTTCCAACAAGCCACCTTGGGTTTGGATTAATCTCAGCATCTCCTCCCGTGAGCGATCGAGTCGATGTGGCTGCTTCTATACATTAAAACAGCCCAACCATCTCACAAGCCGCATCTGATACTGCTTCAATTCCGTCTCCGGATCTCACCTACGGCTGTCGCATCACGACGACTCGATATGGGTGATTTGATCGTATTTTCAATGATCTTCGTATCGTGGCACAGCCAAGCCAAGTTACAGCACCTGAGCTTGGGAGCAAGAATTTGTTGTCGCTGACCGTTCCTCATCTCACACGTCGCTGACAACTGTCTTGTTGTTGCCGACTATACCCTTCCCTTTACCGTTTTCATCAAAACTTGTCGTTCCAAACATGTACTTCCCAGCCAATGATGGCGGATAACAAGAATGAGACCGACGAGGCACATATGACTACCTTACCGACAAGGATAGCGTCGCGCTTCTTCGCAACTGAATCAGGCGCGTGCTTATGACTGATACGACCCAGCAGTTAAAGTCTTGGAACATCGCGTATACTGGCGGATGGGTGGTCTTAGAGAACCACAACGCGACTCACCGTGGCAGCATCATTATGCACAAAGACAGCCACAATAGACATGGTGGACGAGTCACTCCCAAACTCGTGGAGGAACCCTTCCTTGGTCTTAATTCTCATCCGATTCTCAACAACACAAAGTCTCTTGAAACCATTCTGTTCTCGCAGTTTGCCACGTCCTGCGGCAACCCCTTCATATGTCTCTCTACCTTCTTCGGACCGAGTGGAACATTTCCGAAGGAGTGTAGGGCCAATCCGTTGCTTTGCGACATAGCTCAGGAACAAGTTAAATATTGAGGAACCAGGGAGAGTAATGCACTGCGCCTTTTGAGTGAAGGTGGTACGAGGAACGTGAACACAGTTATTGAAGCACTGCCCGTTGGTCAAGCTATTTGGATGGTGACCGAATATTGTGCTGGTCGGCGTGTAGCGGCAGTGATGAAGGCAACAGCTCTCGGCGGCCTACAAGAGAAATGGATTATCCTAATCTTACGAGAAGCTGCTTCTGTCCGACGGCGGGTCATGGGGATATTCCGAGGCGATCCGACGGTGAGAAGACCAATGGCCCTCAGTTGGCGGGATTGGAATTCTGACAACTGCCCCGATAGCCCGGTGTTCCACACATAACGAACAACTACCCCCAGTTCCATGTTCCGGAATTTAGCAGTCTGGGCACACGCGCAGCCAAAACAAATATTTGCAAGTGAACTACGTGTGAGAGCTTCACTGCATGATGCGACTAGTAGTCGTTTACATGAAGAGCTGCAATGGAAGATCACCAGTCTCTGACAAGGTTGGAGACTGACTACTGTGTTTGTGGGAGATATTCAAGCACGGGAGCTGTTCGTTCCCACTCTTCCACAGTTGCAGAACCGGACCTCCACACCTACCCTTCCGACCATCCTAGAGTTCGGCGTCACCGTGAGGCAAGTAACCGCAGAGGTGGCACAGCATTTGCTGTTCGCTGTCATCAGTGCAGGAAAACTCCTGCTCGGTTACGGGCTGGAGAACGATTTGAGCGCAGCGCGCATTATCCACTCGAACAAGTAGCTGCAAGTGGCATAGACGTGGACAAATGGCACCGCGAGAACTATGTCTTAGATATCCCCGACGTAGACATAGTGATTGACCACACCTCTGCCACCCACGCTACATCTATTTCCTCGTCCGTAACGCCTTGAGGGCGCATGAGAAGGTTGGTCACTGAAACCTCAAACCTCAAGACTTCATTGCCCGAGGGCATCTTCATCCGGTATGCTGCGTTGTATCTCGACGTAATGAAGATACTCATCATCGACCTACGCGGCACGCCTTACAATACAGCGGTGCCGTGGTCTTCCTATGCGATTCGGCTACTCGTCTTCCACATGAACCGTTATCAATATCGAAGAAAGTGACCACATTCTGTCAGAATTGGAGACTGCTGTAGTTGTGGGGGATATCTAGGCACGAGAGCCATTTATCTCAACCTCCCGGTCATCCCACAGGACCAGGCATATCAGCCTCTCACACCCATCACGATTCCCAAGACATCGGGATAGCCAATGCCTGGGCTGTACTCTGAATCGATTGATATGAGCCTCGACGGAATCTCACTCTATAGACTTACCTGCATGCCTATACCGTCGCCAACAGACTAGCGGCACTTGAAGCCCCTCCCTCGCCGATAGAGGAGGTGTTGCTCATGATTCGTGCCGTTAGGCCTCGTTACCCCCACCAGTCTTCTACTATGCCAGAGTTTGATGACACCGTGAGGTCAACTTCAGGAAGACCTTCAGTAATTGCTATAAATGCTAGGGCTTATCCAAGAGATATCGGCGCTGCAGAGCGCTTCCAGAACTGGGTTGAAAAGGAGTATACTAAGATGTATACGAGGCCCAACAAAGAACGCGACATACCAACGAACAAATGTCTTGCACAACGATGCTCAAATCATAGCCTCAAACGAAATTCCATGCTGTCATGAACTTTGGGCATGAAGATCCCCAACGTGGTAACCGAGCTCGAGATGGAGATGGCCGAATCACAGAATGAGCGCGACGCCCGCGGAACTCAGCATCTCCTGGGTGGGCTGGATCGACTTTTGAGACGGTCAGGACGGACTGCCAGTATCACGGGTAGCACTCCACGGGTGGTTTGCGTCGAGAAGTTATGGAAGAAGCTTGATTACAAATTAAAGCGCGAACTGGGCTGGAAGGGGTCGCAGAGGGATTGAGGAAGATCGATCATCGTCGTCAGTGCAGAAACACCCCTGATTCAACTACATTCCAGCATTTCAATCATTCAAGCAACATCGCCTTCCATGAATATCTGAAATGCAAGAACATCACTTGGAGACTGCTGTGTTTGTGGGGGATGCCCAAGCACGGGAGTCGTTCGTTCCCACTCTTCCAACCATCTTCGAGTTAGACGACACCCTCGGACAAGTAACCGCGCTCGAGAACGCTGCGCGTATAATCCATCTGATGTGCACTGACACAACCCTCATCTGGCCATGCACCCGTGAATTTCTCACGCACAATAGTCTTAAGTATCTGATGAAGAACAACGCCGTCGTCCCACATCCTCCCTAGTCGCAGCCCGAGTACAAAGGATATCCGCCGCCAATATCCCATCATGCCCAATCTACAATCAGATCTCACAGTCCACGCAGCTCGAGCGGGGCGCGCAAAGAAACATCGCGCTCTCGCGCTTAGATGTGACGCTTGCTGCTAAGGGTGCCCACCTAAAAAAAAGCTGGAGAGCCATCTTGCGTTAAGTTCGATGTCAGCAGTCTAGAGAACTTAGAGAGGTTACGCCAAACACCATTATTCGTTTTCCAAGTTAGAAGTTCCAAGCGACAATGAGATATCAGGTTGAGGGTGCGCTTCGGTGCTAAGAAACCATCTGCAATAAGAACCATGAGTCTCTGCACCGCAAGAGCATCGTCAAGACCTGGGCTACAAACGACGTAGACACCTACCTAGTCCACAAGACGACCTTCACGACCGCCGGATCCGACGGCACTTTCGCCTTCTGGGAGCGCGTCTCGAAATCTCACGCGCAGCTGTCTCCCCGTCTCGTCCGTTGCCCCATCCATCAAACTTCGTCCAAGTTACACTAATTTGTGCCTGTCGACTCTCGTCAGACCGGTCCCTCTTTCTCGTCCCTCTCTAGTGCACCGTGATGAAGTGTACTCGTCTACTAAGACAATCTACTGCAATAATGATGTTCTTCGAAGTACTTCGCCGTGGATATGCGGAAAATTCCTCTTATAATGAGATTAAGGTCATGCTGCATCCTGTATCGGACGATGACGCGACCCAAAAAGCCACGCGTATCGTTTGAGAGTAAGGGGAAAATATTGAGCAAGAGGATGCTGAGGCTAGCTCAACGACGAAGCGAACGATCAAGACTCCGGCGGATATCAAAGCCATGGCCACGGGAGTAAAGCGCACCACCAGTCTCAAAGCAGCAACTAAGGGTGCAGCGAGTGGGATCAAGCGTAGTGTGTCTACCATCTCGGTATAATAGTGCTGCGGCTAGATCTGAGGCGAGATCTGGGAGCTTGCTCTTCCCAAACCACGAACTCTACTAATTTGCACAGAGAGCGAAGACCAAGACCGACTAGGTATACTATGGCCTCGCGGTCTAGATCTTGAACCCAGACAGGGGTACCACGTGTAATACAGACAAATTCCCGCCGCAAGGCAACGCCCAGCGCCACGAGTCGGTCCGTGCCTAGGTCCGAGGCGTCACCGTCGCTGTCGACGCCGCCCAGCTCGCCGTGGCGCAGCGCAAGCACGCTAACGCGCTCCTCAAGAAGACACTGGAGGAGATTAAGGGGAAGAAGAACTAGCGGGGAGAGTTGCTAGTTCAGGGGTTTCTATACGAGGAAGAGAGAGTTGTACCAACGTCTAGGAAAACAGAGTTTTTGAGTCTCGTAATTTCGTGCAGAGATTCGATATGAACCACTTTGGAAAGACAAGAGGTACATGGGCGGAAACAAACCGTTTCATGGACCTTGGTCTTGCCAAGGCTGTGACGAATTTTGAGACATGCCCGAGCGTTTTTCCAACGCAAGTCTTGTGCTTGTCCCAGGCTGTACTGATGATGAATGGGATTTTCCGTCGATCATGCACAGGGAACAGCCAAACTTTGAGGCCCTCGCCATAGCCGGACCTCAGTCCCCAGGAGATACGCACGCTTCAAATTCGTATCCTAGACTGCTGCCATAACATTCGCCACTGTAAGCACAGCATTCAGACTCTCGACGCCCAAGGTCAACTTTGCATTGCGCTTTATTTTACTGGTGCTATCGGAGACTCGGGACTTAGACAGCGCTTTGTTCACGGGTTACGATCGCGCATCTAGCTTTCACGATTTAGTGTTGAGAGGAGAAGTCAGCATGAAATAAGTCGAGTGGTTGTCTGTTTGGTCACCCTAGCCGAAAGGGGTCTGCGTAGGGATAGACCGAGAGAGCGGTTGTGACCTAGGGCGAGAGCCAGAGACTCGTGCCCATAAAACGACCACCCCCTTCACGATTTAATAACTTTCCATCGGCGACTTCTGCTGCTCAGAAGCAAACAGCGTCCCAAGCTGAGGACGTCGATTCGCCTATGACTAAGAGAACGCAGCTTACTTGTCCGGTAAAGATGGCAACATCGGATGATGCTGCAGATATCTAAACTGTCGCCGGCAACAGCTATAACAGTCAGATATAATACCGAAGGCCTGAGATCCGAGACTCCAGCGATTCTGGTCACCTGTTGAAAAACCACCACAGCCTCACATACTAGAATGGAATAGATTCAAGATGTCATCGCCGAGGGAGTTCATCTCCAAGCGGTAGAAGTTCAGATGTGTAAGCGGTCACGCTGGGCAAAGCGTTGGTACTTTGTACAGCGCAGATGTCGGTATGCGCGGCATCGAAGTGGAAGACGCAGCCCGCGAGTGCGGTGTAAGCATAGGGAGAGGGCCAGGGACTCGTGGTTGTCAGACTCGTGGCTACGACAGCAAGTTTCAGTGACCCTAAGAATATCATCTGCAATACGGGTGACTGGAGAACAAGGTAACCCTGACTACCGGAAGACAAGGTGCTCGGAAATTGGACAGCCCTGTTCAACTTAGGGTCCAAACCCACCAAACTTCGACCCTGACACTGATGCGGAGGATGTCAATGCTCAAAATGGTATCATTATCATAGGCCGGGCCTACCACGCTATCGGGTTCTCGGCGACAAAGACGGCGGGTAGATAGCGATGGACTGAGAAATATATGTATGTCCACTTCATCTTGTGCTAGTCGTGGGTAGTCGGCGTTGTGTGACAGTACGGCGTACATCTTTCCTCGTCAGCCAGCCAGCTTTTGGCACCCAGGGCCACGAGGTTACACTTCTGACCAACTACTTCAAACTCAATACATCGGCTAAAGTGCCTCAGTTGAATTACCTGAAAGACCATACTGCCCTTCGCCAAGCCATTGACGACTTGAAGAATAGAGCCTCCAACCGAGTAGATTCAAGGAGAACCGTCGACGACAGAGTTCAGAGAGCTATTAGAACCTCCTCGTGGTAGAGGCACTACTCGTGGTGGCAGCCGTGGCCAGCCAGTACCTTGTGGACGAGGCGGTACGTACCACCCAACCAAAGACACATACTATGAGAATTCTTTCAGCTCTTTGGTTCGCAGGCGAGCAGCTAGTTGTTGGACGACTACGGTACGTCGGTCACGCTCATCCTCGGTCAGCACGGGCGTGGCATCGCGCTTGGGTGTACGTCCGCCGCGGTGTTTGTCCTCGTCTCTATTTCGGTATGAGCCGCGGTCATCGCGGTCGCGGTGGTCATCCCTTGAACGATAATGCCGACGAGGAGAACAGGCAAAACCGGGAGACTGGATGTTGACTCGGGATCGGTCGCCAGCCTCTGCTCCGACCTCCACCACTGCCGATGAAAACATTCTGTCTCCTGAGCATCGCAACCCTACCATAAATTTGCAGCTCTGGGTACACTGCGGCCTTCAGAAGACTGCATAATCGCGACGCTAAACGCTGTTGTGTCGCCGACACCGACACCCATCATCCAGCGCCTCTTCAACATTCAACCCGATCATGCTAATGACCTTGAGAAGCACCCTATCATCGCTGCTCCCTCCCTCTACCGGCACACCACGAGGAAGAGGAAACTAATCATGATTAGGAGAATGTCTCGCCCAACAAGGCTCGCAATAGTCATATTCTGTCTGGCAATGGACTCTCCCCTCCCAAGATGCAAGCTCCTAACGGCGAGACATGATCTCCCGATAAGACAGCCTACCCGGTGCACAACTCGAGATATTGTTGCAAATACCAATACCACCTTTCAAAAAACCCCTATTGCCTTTAGAAACGATACTGTTTGCATCGCTCACTTCTTTTCCGTTTCCGCATTTTAGACTGCGGAAGATGTCATTCGCTGCAAGGTCTAAGATAGCGACCTTTACGAAACACAATTTATTGCGCAATCGGATGAGTCGGGCTGGTCTGTATAAATGATAAGGGCCTAACAGCTCGGATACAGCGTCATCCGTTGGGGGAAAGGTTATTGATCAGCCCCGTCTTGCATCGCAAACATGGAGAGGGCACAACACCCTCAGCGCCCGTTGCCGGATGACGCCGACGAGTGCGAATACGCGGAAATCCAGGTCGATGCACATGGATTTGAGAGATTAGGCCTGATGGAACGACGAGTTCCCACCCAGCTCGCTTCCAAATCCGTAGTTCTGGGCCTGGACGTATCAGGCTGCCACCCCATATTCGTGCAAGCCGTCTCTGGACACACGGTGGAAAAGGCTCTCGCCAAACTCATTGAAAAGCGAGGACGATATTGTTGATGTGTCAATGAGGCTCTCGTCGCTCGGTATCACGCTATCTTGACCTCTACCCTAGATCGTGAATGTACACAGCACCTTGACCGTCTCCGAGGAGAGTGTAGTTCCGCATGGCAAAGAATCCCATATTCAGAACGCATCTGGGCATGCAATAGGCTCTGGAAGAAGACCGTATCGCACAATACAGTATCTTCTTTCTGAAGATCCGAAAGTCATGGAGTTCAAATGGTCCCAGGGATGGAAGCAAGGATTCAAATGGAAAGCATTCCACGGCGTCCTACCGCCTAACAGTATGCAGTCTCGGCCTAGCTATACCTCGAGGACAAGGTGCTAAGCCTGTCACTAATTTCCACCTTAAGATTGATGATGACCTAATCGCCGTGGCTCATCGCTACAAGAAGCGCAACCTTAGGGGCTAAAATCTGAATGTCTGTAAAAGACTTGTTCATGTTACCGACCGAGCTAAGGAAGTGGAAGAGAGCTAATAATGAATGACGGCCTCTGTTACGATCGACTCATCAGATCGGCAGACCATCTGGCAGACCCTGTAGATAGTATAGAACTAGCAGATCAAATAGTCAATCAATCCTCATCTTCTTCCACATCTCAACCATGACAACCTCGACTTCAGATTGGCTGTTTGGGACAACCTTGGAAGTCAATCGCCGCTGCAGCGTGCCGCTGCGCCCTCGACGAGTTCGTCGACGCCTTCGTAACGTCGTGCTAGCTTCTTTGTAAGTAAATATTTCTTTGAAGAGCACACAGCATACAGCACACCGTACGCCAATAACCCAGCCTCAGGTAAAGATTGAGGAGGTCCCGGAACCATTATCAGGCACCTTTACGCGGTGTTCCGAATAAGTAGGCCTGTCCACAAGAACAAGACGCTGAAACTAGGACCTAACTACAAGAGGTTAAGCACTATATAAGTTTATACAGTACCTAGGTAGGTACTAAGCATAAACAAAGAATAACAAAAATCGGAAGGTCCCAACTGATTCCAGATCAGGTAATCATTAAATTATTCGCGTAGTATAGTCCTTCATTTCGCTACATTATCTTGATATCTGGTGCAGAGGAAGGGGAACGAGCGCTAAACGACGTGGCTGATGCGTTAGACGACGCAGCCTGCTGTAGACAACTTTTAACATACCTAAGGAAAAGTACTTTTCCGGCACACACATATTACAGGAATGAAGTGATATTTTACATTCGGGGTGTGTGACATAGCTCTAATGTGTGCACTATGTCCTAGCGTATTCTCTGCAGCGAGAGCTCGATAAAGTGGGATGGGGTTACCAACTTGTCTAACAAAGATCGGTCTGGTGCTTGTGTGAGGGTCCATACCTGGAATATGCACCGATTCAGTGCAGGAGGAAGTTCTGGGATGACAACGATCCCGCGGATGTCCACTAAAAGCAACATCTATTTATTCTTAAATTTCAAGTTGTTTGTGGTTGTGTTATCCATTGTTGAACACTGTATAAACTACTCGCTATTGAGGTGTTCCGATTATTCTGGTCAGGGCCTGCAAGGGCTACCAGGGTCACTCTGCAGCTTGTGAACGAAGCTATGCTGACCTGGCTGGTAATAGTGAAAACAACAACGATGAGGACGATGTCAAGCCTGTTGGTAAAACATGTTAAGTAATAGATAGTTTTCGGCCAAATGGAAATTCAGAACGTAAACTCATGAATACCTATGATCTGAATTTACGTGACTCCACTTGGTGTTCCGCTAAGTTAATTGCAATGATGCCACCACATACTCAATACAGAAATAACCTAAGAAAATTATTTAATAAAAATAAAGAGGATATGCAGGCAGATGTGCATATTTCAGGTTATTAAATTGAGGCACAACTTCTAGAATAGGTCAGTACAAACAAATACTGTATGGTGCTAGTAGGGAATGGGTGGCATCGGCTACCCGGCTACCCGGCTGCCCGGATGTACCTGCCAAGCCTGCCAGTGGCTCTATGAGGGACCCAAAATTGCCTAATACAGTTAGCGTGCGGTGAATGACACAGCGGTGATCATTGACTTTTAGCGGGTCGACATTTCCCCCACGCCACTCCTTCTACACTACAACTAATGGAAGGTTTGAGTCTTTGGAAGTGTTCAAGTTGCATCATCCGTCTGCCCCACTATCATTGACTCTTTGCATTCTTCTGGTTGCACATACAACATACAACATACAACAAGCACAACCGGACTTTAATACCCCCAAGACATCAACTAGTGCTAGATCAGCCTGAACATATATCTTTCAGATGAGAATAAAACTAAAACCACTGCAGTAAATCTCAAAAGCACTACCGAGAATGTCTAGTCGACAGTTGCGCAAGCTTCAGAAGCAAAAAGAGCTGGAGCAGCTTCAAGCCGCGAGCTCCGCCAACGACAACGACAACGATTCGGACAAGAGCGAAGACGTCGCACCTATCCAGAGATCCAAGTCCAAGCCTAGCGTCTTCTCTGGCTTTGCCGCTCTGGGCGACCAGGACAATGAAGACAACGAGGACGATAATGATGACGAAGTCGAACCTACCGAGACTCCGTCGCGTCCTACCGAAAGCCCAGCCCGCACAGAGACCCCCAACAATTCCTCTAAGAAAAGTAAGAAGAAAAAGAAGAAGGGAAAGAAGTCAGATACAAAAACCGAAGTGCCGACAAGAAGCGTTGCCGACGACATCGACAAAGCCCTTCAAGAACTAGACTTATCCGATGAAAAACGAGGTGCTGCAACCGGCTCACCAATAGATGCTCCGCGTCTGAAGGCATACGAGCGGATATGTGAGCTTCTTCGTATCAACAACTACCACTTAAAGGTCATAAATGAAATGCGCAATCTGTTCGGACGAGAGGCGATTGCTGCCGCTCTGAACGAGGAGAACGAGGAACGCGCACGCGCCCAACGCCCACGACACATGCCACAACAAGTGGATCTAGAAACCTTCCTCAAGGGGCCGCCAGGCAAGGCATTGCCTGAGGTCACACTTCGTAGAAACCCCTTCCTGCCGGGAAAAGATACGTGGCCGTTTGCTTCAACAGAGGGCCTTACCATGAGACAATTCAAAGAAGGGGAGGCCACAGACAAGCCCATGCCAAGCACGGTTGAGTTCGGATTTGCCCACGACGCACACTACAATAAATGCGAGCAGCAGTTCTTCCAGCTCGTCCAAATGCATGACCCTATGCAACTCGTACACTATCTACATGATCATCCGTACCATATTTCCACCCTTATCCAAGTTAGCAAGGTTGCCAAGCAAGATCAGAACTCAGCTCTCTCGGCTGACCTCTGCGAAAGAGCTCTGTTTACCTTTGGCCGTGTATCTCTTTCTAGCTTTCGACAGAAGATGGAAGAAGGCAAAGCTAGGCTCGACTTTAGGCGACCAGAAAATCGGCAGTTTTGGCTGGCAGGGTATCACTATCTCAAGAATCTGATTATGAAGGGGACTTACAGGACTGCTTTGGAGTGGGCTAAGCTATTGTTTAGCATGGATTTAAGTGATCCATATGGAATGATTCACTTCATACATCCCATAGCCATTCGGGCGCACGAGTCAAAATGGTTCATTGATTTTTGCGACTCGGAAGTTTTGGACAAATTCGACACAATACAAGACTATATTAGACAGACCTTGGTGCTAGCTAGGTTACAACAAAAGGATACGGCTGGCGCCAAGGCTCTTTTGCTCGAAGGCATGGAGCGGCTCCCGTGGCTTTACAGCAGCATCTATAAGGCGCTCGGCCTTGATGTCCCCAAAGCTATCTGGGGTATGCAACCACGCGACGGCCATGAGGAGCTCTTTGTAGAATTGTACCTACATCAAACAAAGAGCTTGTGGGACAATGCACAGACTATAGCCCTACTGAAAGAGGTGACAAGCGAGGCAAAGAAGCCGGATTTCCAGGCTTTTGGTGTCCCGCCAGTGGTTGGACGCAATGTTGCGAGGTTTGTCTACTTGGACAATACGCCCTCATTGATGGGTCTCGTTCCAGGGGGCTTACTTGGCACGTCGCCAAACTGGGAGTTCGACCCTATTCCGCCATTAAAAGAAGAAAATATATTTTCTTATGATTCTCAACAGCAGCCGTGGATGCAGGCCCAGCGGCCTGGATCGCGTGGCCTTGACCTTCCACAAGACGGGGAGGGGCTACGTCGGCTACTTGAACGGGTAAGGCGAGGAGGTGCGCCACCGGAATTTGAACGCTTCCTAGAAGAAGCAATAGCCGAAGCTGGTCAAGATGACGCTGAAGATGAGGAGGTGAACGAGGAGGAGGATGAAGATGAATCAGCTGAAGTTGAAGCTCGCGAAAGTGGACAAGGCGTTTTCCAAGTCTTGATGGATTTGTTTAGTCCTGGAAGGATCGGTGGCGGTGGCGGAGGCGGAGGCGGCCAGCAGCTCTTTGATGATAGCTGGGAAGACTCTGAGCTAGATAACAGGATGCCAGGGGCATGGGGAAGCGACTCGGACGATGAACTTCCAGAGTTGGTTCCAAATGGCGAAAATGATGTAGTGGGAGACGCGACGGATGACGAATTACCAGCTCTAGAACCCGCCTCATGAAGATGTTCACTGAGCATAAGAGAAATAGTCGATGCGCCAAGGCGGCAGGGTTGTGCAAGGTACAGGATCGGCCATGTGCAGACCGGGGATAGGGAGATCGGGTCGCAAATGCAATTCAACTGCCATATCTGGCCATTCTTTGGTTGCTTCAGCCTATAAGTGATCAGACGGCACTAGAAACGTATATGATGCCGAGTATGTGTTACTATTCTAAAAGTAATGAGCAAGTTTTTCTTCGTTTAACATATCAACTTAATCAAAATCATCGTACAAGTTTCACCTGGGCATTACGAAGCACAAGTAGAAACTTGCGCAAGTTTCACTTTTGTTCGTAGTCGTCTTTGTTGTTGTTGCACACCCATGACAGATACCTTACACACGAGCTGGAGCGGAAGATGTCCGAAGTATAGGCACAGTGCTGATTACTAGTAAGCTCTGAAATATCGAACTGTATCACCCTTCTTTGGCCCCCAAATGGCTTTTGCTTACAATGCGCCGCACTGTTCGAGTACCTTGAGAGCAGCTCCATAGAGGGGGTTGAAAAAGCGGCGCGGCCCCTCCCCATCCCTCCTGGTTTTGTGTCACGCCTTCGCAAATGTCAAAGCCGACCGCAATTCGCATTATTAATACTTGACCTGACCACCACCTTCGAGTTTACGCGGAGCAACACCGCATCCATTTAAATAGCTGTCGTGTCCTTTGCGCCATAATCACTCACTTTACATACATATACACACACACATTCGCACTTCGTCTTTTTAAACGTCTGAGACTCAAACACCGCGATTTCCGAGATATCCTCCAGCGTTACACATACAAACACTACACAAAAACTTGACTACATCCCGTCAACAACAAAACAAAAATGGCCGACACACATACCTACAAGTTCAACGTCACGATGAGCTGCGGCGGCTGCTCTGGCGCCATTAACCGCGTGCTGGGCAAGCTCGAGGGTGCGTTTCTTCTATTCCTATCAACCTTTTCTCGTCCTCTCTTTCCCCCCATCCCATCCCAGTCCCGTCTCCCCAACATCATGATAATGCATATTTATACACAGCCTCACCTTCTACCTGCCAACTTTATTTACTCTCCCTATCACTTTCGCTATCATCCTTTGTACATGTAACCGAGACAAGAAGTCGACTGACCCCGTAAACAGGCGTCCAGAGCTACGACGTATCCCTCGAGAAGCAGGAAGCCGTCGTCGTCGCGACCCCCGGCCTCGACTACGAGACGGTCCTCAAGACCATCAAGAAGACGGGCAAGAAGGTCAATTCGGCCGAGGCCGACGGCGAGACCAAGAGCATCGAGCTGCCCGAGTAGAAGCGCTTCCTCTCTTTCCTCTTCATGTTCGATAGATCGAGACTATCTACCCCTACACCCCGGTCCCTCAGTATTGACGGGAGGGACGGGGTTGGAGGTGATGTTGTTAGGTGTTCCCTTGTGGGAGAGCGAGACCGTTGGGTTAGTAGCGTGATTGATGACTACGTTTGGAGTTGGGTTTTCTCTTTGTTTGGGCTGAACTGAATCTGAATTAATGATGGGATGGGATGGGATAAATTATACTTATTCGTAGATGGTATGCTGAACCGTGCAATATACTATGGCTCGTTGAGGGTCGGCTGTCTGTCTGTGAACCCTTGATCTTTTATTTCATCACGTGGCTTCTACGACTCAAATCTTATCATATGCTGTCTACGTACAAGCTATGTCTCAACCACTGCCACTCATTTGGTCACCCGTTGCTGCTAATGATAGAAGAGAGGACTGAAGTGTAAAGAGACCAAAGGCTTAGGGGCTGGGATTTGATTTAGATATTTAAAGAACGTATGGGCTATTAGCCTGGCTATGGTCCGTAGATTGAAAAACTCCAATGCAAATACGCAAGTGTACTCCAGAGCTAAATGATTGTGTGAAACGAAAGCGAAAGCTGCATTTTAGAAATGATGAACGAAGATATCGAGAACTGATAGAGATAGAAAGAGAGAGAGAGAGAGAGAGAGAGAGAGAGAGCAATGAAGCTGCCGAAAGAGAAAACAAACGAGATATTGGAAACCTTTAGAGACAACTCAGACACTGCTAGAGGAAGAGCAAGTACTGGATGGAGAAAAATCCGCACGGGGCTGAGCGGCGAAAGACGAGGAAGGTAGGTGAGTCGCAGGCCGTGACGACAGGGGAAAGAAAGAAAGAGACAGAAATAGAGGAGCGAACGTTGCTTTGATCACTGCCAATGCGTGGCCGATTCTGAGAAAAACCACACGACACCCTCGTAAGTAATCCTAGCTAAGCCTTGCTCTCTGAGACCTGGTGGCATGTTCCAAACCTCAAAGAGCGTCCTATTTTCCCAGTGCCTTCCTGCTCTCCATATAGCTAGGTAGAACGCGTGGGAGTCGTCGCTTAAATCTATGGCGAAGTCCTTATAGTTTTCGTCTTCTACGAAGACATTGAGCCTGCACCACTGCAACACTCGGGGTCAGTAATTGCCTTCTTGAGCGAGATCTTGAAGGGCCCCGGGAGCATACGAAGCTTTTGAGACATGATTCTAGCCCGGACAGGAGCCTTTACTCTGGAAAACGACAATAATAAGAAGGAAATGACTCTGAGAATTACTTACTAATGTCACGCCGTTGGGTAGACTCCCGACTGGTATGGGTCGGACGCCGAGTTTCGCCCATTTCCAGTTTTCATTGATCTTCCACGTCCCCCTCCCATCCTGACCTCCATCTACGAGGACTCTGAAGATGTGCTCTCTCATCTGGGGCCAATCACTGAATTGGAGGGGCGCATCCTGGGACTGGGGTGCCGCGTAGATAGAAGAAGGCATCGAAGTTGGCAAAAAGAGCGAATAAATGGTGAATGAAATGTTTTGGAGTGTAAGAACACTTCGAGTTGTGTAGTGAGCGGCCGATGCCAACCTAACGGACTGAGCGAAAGTTGGCGTATTTATAGACAATTTTGAGCGCTGGTACTCGGCAGGATCTTAATGTGCGTGATCACGCCTGTTCGTTGGTATGGTCTTGCATTACACAAGCTGCGAATGCGTGATCAATTTTGTACGCCTGAATGACCTTTTCGGTTGCAAGACCGCTGTTGGACGCTGAAATTTCTAGGAGTCTAGGTCTTCCTGTTCTTATTGTACGACGAGGTAGCGCCCATCCCCTTGAGAACAAAGGGCCTTGTGAGCCGCACATAATGAGTCAAGGTACCAGCCTCGAGACTCAGGCGCAAGGCCGCCATCCAAAATTCACGAAATCGACAAGCCTAACCCACAGGTGCCTTGTGACATACTCTCGTACCATCACACTAGCTGCACTACCCCTTAACTGGCACATAAGGTCAGTCATGGAAGTACATATCAAAGCCCGGCTATGCAGAGAAACAGAGCTTAACGGGACCGGGATTCGTCGTAGGCCATGTGTATCACACTTCAGTAGCGACACCAATGTTTGCTGAGCCTATACTGGTAATACCAGACCATCCAAGGACACTTTGGTAGCGAACGATGATACAGTTGCGGTCTTTGCAGACGCGTCATGCACTACTAGTCTACTAGACCGCTGCATGATCTTGTAGCTGGGAACGAACTCTTCCAATATATTGCTCTCCCTGAGAGGTCGCGTGTTGACATTCCTCATTCTCCCGACGAGAAATACGAGTCCAATGCCAAAGCGAAACGTCGACAAGAAACCTGCCAGCCTATTAGCTCGTTTCGACTTCCTATCCGGGCCTCCATGCACTTTGCAGATGTATTCAACCATATGCTAGGAATTCTTCTCC
Organism: Xylariaceae sp. AK1471; assembly: GCA_023159215.1. NCBI lineage: Eukaryota > Fungi > Ascomycota > Sordariomycetes > Xylariales > Xylariaceae > Xylariaceae sp. AK1471. The sequence continues at coordinate 44,135 of JAJKLI010000055.1, forward strand.
TCTAGAGGAGGCCGCGGGCGAGATATGACGAGAAGGACAGTGGGGGGCGGTTCGTGGCACAGCTGTGGTATGCTGTAGCGGCGTGCTGTGGCGTGCAAAGTGTGCGGGAGCTACCATACAGATGGGTTGGCGCGTGGGTTCGGCATATTGCACGTAGATAAATTACTCATTCTATCCGTGAACTGCTCTTTGGGTTGACCAACGTGATAGCGCCTCGCAGGTCTGGTCGATTTGATAGAGAACAAAGGGAGTCTGGAACCAACATGACAGCTTGAGCCTCAGGCCACGTGCATGATGACTAACTCTCCCCGCCCATCGGGTGTGACCAGGGCATTTTAATTGAAACCCGACTTTGCTATCTGTTAAGTGATATCTTCAATGGCCCCCTGTCGATGAGGAGCATGCACCTCAGCTAACTGGTGCTGGAATGTCGAAGACAGTGTAACCAACAGGACAGCGCGTTATGCAGCGATAGGGGCGTCTGTCGAGCAAGTATACACTATACTGTTAGAAACACTATTGATTTCTCAAGACGCCTTTCTCATGGCATCATTTGCTATCGAATACTATACGCCACTTCCTCGGGCACTACTCGATATTCAATATCGCGGTGATCATCATTCCTCTGTCTTCAGGATAATGGCAGGCGCCTGGGTTCTCTTGCGTATAAATAAAGAAGGCCGACTAATAGAAGACGGATATTGTCTTCCAGAAAACCCAGCGCAGCTTGGTGAGCTCAGGGTTACGCAGTCCTAACAAGGGGGAAAGCTGCCGAGTGGTACATTTCAATAACAAGTGTTGTCAATCGGTGTAGCTATGCACCGGTATCCTAGGCAAATAATCAATCAATTTGGGCCTAAGCGTTAGAGGCAAGTCGCTACCATATATATGATTTTAGTATGGAGCGCTTCTCTTCATCCGGTAGCGATACGATGGAGGTGGATTGAAGTGCAGCAGATGGACCAAACCAATAGTTGAAGTGGTTACATGTAGGCACCAGCTACTTCACTGCATAGCGCAAGCTATGTCACGTGTCTATACTAGCAGCTAGCGTCCTTTTCGGCCGACGAATTGCTTATCATGTACACAGTATGATGACTTATGGGTACCTATCTACATACCTAGGTAGGTAAATAGAGGGCGGATATGACGGTCCGGCACTTTACTTTTAAACTATTACCAAGAAAGGCAAAGCAGCAAAGAATGGAAAAGCTCGCTCTTTGAAGACCGTCTCCGTGTCAAAATTATGAAGCACCAACATGGGTTTACACAAGTTGACAAAGGTGAATACACTCAATAAAAATAGCAGAACTTTTTAAGCAGATGATTTGCACCTGCTTTTATTGGGTGCATCCATCTTACAAATGGATATATCGGTTCTTGGCAAAATTTGGCGCCGAGATGGCATATAAAGGGATAATCCTTGACTTTTATACTTGTCATACTGAAGTACATCCCAGCGTAATACGGGTACCACTTATGAACTTCGAGGGATTTGGTGGGGGATGGATCCTTGGCGCTAGTGTTTCGTTTCTCAGTTTTTGCTCACTTCCCTAGCAAAGCAGGTGACAAAATAGATGAGCCACCCAGCCACAGAGTGCACGCACCTCTACTAAGACTCGAATTACTAAATAAACTTGCACCCTACTAGAATTGACATAGAAGTTCTTAAAAACACCTATATAATTCTTACTCGCTTAAGATTATGAAATCAATTTTTCCTTATTTTTTGCGCCGCTGTTAGGTAAGTTATTCTTTGTTAAAACCAGGGTCTCATATACTGACTGGTAAAGGTGCCTCATTTGTTTTGTCAGCTGCTTGCCTAGATACTGCTGACACTTTCACGACATGCTCATTTATTACGCGACCTGCTCTATCACGTTGTCATTTCGAAGGAGACTCGGTCGACTGTCGTTAGTTTTATGTGTTCCACGAAGTAAATCTCTAGTAGCCGGATGCCCATGTTCCAGTAGGGCCTCAACCTGCTAACTCTGGCGGCGGAATCCGCTTGGAATGGCCGGAAATACAAATCCAGAGTCAATTGCACATGACAGTCTAAATATTCCGAATGACAATGCTTCGGCGCAACACCGCATCGTGAAGCGGCCACGCCCTGTCAAGAGTTGCTTAGAGTGAGTGGGCTTCTCTCGACTTGTATATATATCTCTTGTCGCTCCTAGTGTGATGAGCCCAGCATCTTCATGACCTTTGGGATCGTGATTCGCTTGCCACCAAGTAGTGAATAGTAAGTGAGTGCCCATGCTAATTCACTTCATGTAGATGTCGTCGAAGGAAACTCAAATGCAATCGCCTCTTACCCTGCACCCAGTGCCAGAAGTCCCAGCGATCCTGTCGCTATGTGGCAGATGGCGAAGCAGGCAGTTTATCGGATGCATCAGATGCCGACACTCCTGACCGAGCGCCGAAGCGGAATCGCGCTTCATCACACCTCGATGACTGCCATCGCGACAGCCACTCCGGGTCTCGGGAAAACACGGCGCTTCTGGAGGATCATGGCGCCAGAATTGAAAGACTTGAACGGATGTTGCTTGAGAAGAACTCACCGTCCACTGAAACAAGCAGCAATAGCCGCCCCAAACGACCAGTGGCATCAGCGCTAACTCTACGCGGGCTCTCCGTCAAAGGCGGGTCGCGAACACGTTTCTATGGGCCGAGCAGTGCACGTGTGTTAGTAAATCTTGTAAGTTGGCCTTCCTATTTTTGGTCCTTACTTGTTTTGGAAGCTCATTCGTCTTTGCGTAGTTTGATGAAGCAAAGGAGTTTCTGTTTAGCCAGGACAATTCGAGTGATGCTATTCATGCGTTCTGGATCATCCAGAAGATTCACAAGGCCGTGCAGGAGGAGCATCGCAAAGCTACAACTCCAATTGGAGTATTCGTGGACTCCATGACACCGATCCAGAAACGCATGGCTGATGTTTTGCCAAGCAAGCCCGCATGTGACCAGCTACTTCAAGTTTACATGAACGGATCTGAAACACTTTATCGAGTTCTTCATATCCCCATGTTCATGTCTCAGTACAACCAATACTGGGAGGGCAATCAGCAGCCCGATTGCTTTCTACCACAACTGCTGTCAGTACTGTGTATCGGATACCGTTTCCTCGGGACCGGCAAGGGTCAGTTTCAAAACGACAGAGAAGGGATTCATGTGCCGACTGCCTGTGCTCTTGTACGAGCCTGGCTAGACAGTCTCCGCGGTAAACAACTAGTCGAGTTTAGTTCACTGCAGACTGAAGTCCTTGTTCTTATGGCTCAACGCGTGCTCGATTCGCAAAATCAGGAGACGTGGACACATCTTGGCCTACTCGTACGAATGGCAATGACTATGGGTTTGCACCGAGATCCATCCGAATTCTCTCACAAAATACCACCATTTTGGGCTGAACAGAGGCGAAAGCTCTGGACAACAATCCTTGAACTTGACATATACATGTCTATGCAGTGCAATCTACCTAGTTGTATACGGGAGGGGGATTTCACCTGCCAGCCGCCAAGGAATCTCAATGACAATGAACTGTACCCGAATATGATCGAGTTGCCGCCACCAAAGCCTATGGAAGTAGACACCGATTCTCGTATGCAGACCTTTGCTGCTAACACCCTGACAACTCGATTCAAGGTCGTTGAACTGGTGAACCGAATCGATACTCTTCAGGATTATCAGCAAATTCTCAATATCGGGAACGAGTTGGAACAAGCCCTGGAGGATATTCGCTACGTTGTACCCCAAAGACACTCGAACAACGCGAAGGAAGCACATCGACAATGGCAGACCCGAGTGATCCTTGACATGAACTGTCGTCGAGCGCTTCTCGCATTGTACCGGCCTTTTGCGCTGAGTAGCGCCGATGCCCCTCAACAGATCATGACTGGGTATTTGAAGTCCTGCGTCATACTACTTTCTTACCTAGAAGAGCTGGATCCTTCTACACCTGACTACCCTCACATTTGGCACCTACACCACCTCGTTCTCCGACGGGACATCATACATGCTTCATTCGGTGTTTGCTATTATATGAAAAATATTCAAAGTAGCGCTGTTAATGTTGGAAGATCCGAAACGCCCGAATCTAGTTCCAGATCAGATACCATCGCAGAGTCGTGCGCTGTTGCATCTAGAAGCTCAATGCTACTTTCTTTGCCTCGCCTAAGAGCGACCGTGGAAAGAGTGATCGAAACCATGATTAAGCGAATTAGCGAGATAGGAACGGATCTAAAAGACTTGGTTTCCTTAACGATCGTTTTCTATACATATCAAGGCGGAACACACGAGCGGAAAAAAGAAATTCAGCAGGCTTTACAACGAATTGTGGATGCTGGTCTTGAATTCATCCAGATTAATCAGGAGAGCATTTTGTCTATGACAGTGAGTAGAAAAGTTTAGTATCAGTGCTATCGTTGACTTGAAAAGCAGATGATACCACCAGCAGGACATCTGCAGATGATGAACCTCCAAACGGACCCAAGCCTTCTGAGCAATACGGAACCGTACATGTTGACGCCAGGCATGCAAAACGCTGTGAGCATTCTCCTTAGCCTGATTTGCCAACACGACACTAATATCCTTTAGTTTTCGGATGGCTTCGATATATGGGACGCTGATGTTTGGAACCCTATAATAATGAACCAACCGCCAGCATGATGGTAGCAGCATAGGCGAGACCCCGAGATTCTACGCCGTATGGGTAAATGATGTATCGTCTTAGAAATCGCTCCGCCACTTTTTCTGTTCCCCGGCAAATCAGCGCCGAAATGGCTCTTCCACCCAGCAAATCCAATATTGGAGAGCAGTCTCGAGACATAACTTCGAAAGATGCTCAGGTCGCAATTACCGGGCTCTTGCCGACGAATTCGTTTTTCTCGCATGCTTCGATCATGAATTTGGCGACACTTGCCCTAGTGATCTTGGGCAGGAATCCGATTGGTTTACTATCGTCGGGATATACCTTGATTGGGGTCGCATCACCCTCAGCCAGTACACAAGCCCTTGCCAGCACAGAGTCCACCCCAGCCTGCCGTGTTTCTTTGTCGAGAGCATTGTGGGCCGCCAGCCCATATTTCATGTTGGTGTGCTTGAACATACTGAGTCCTCCATGATCCTGTCCCGCACGTCAGGAGAGACTGCCGCAAAGGGAGAGTCAGAAAGTCGCTTCAGACTCAAGGCTGCCAATACGGCTTCGGGTGGTGTTTTCGGTGCTTCAAAAGCTCTTATCACGTCGCCGCTCTTCATTAGAGAGCCTTAGATAGTCATCAGGCCGGACCGCGCCGTTAGCGGAAAGGAGGAAGGCGATCGGATGAGTGTGATGACACTGTGTCCTTCGGACAACGCCTCTTCGACAATATCAGCTTGCCTATTCAGCCGCTACCGCCTAGAATGAGAAATTTCATTTCTAAGTAGATATAATCGGTGCGTTAAACGATAGATATATAGAAAGACAACGATGACAAGGAAAGATTGTAAGTTGATGTAATTGAGGTTATAAGACCAGGAAGATGAGGATCACGTTGCTAGATATATATACATTCAAAAAGGCACCCTCGAACTCCTACCCTCGCTTATCATCATAAACGGGGACACTTCATCTCTTGTCGCCTGTGCCTAACTTTGAGAGTTCATCAATGTCCACGAAGAGGATGGGGTACGGAGCCGAATAGGCAGCGCAGCCCCCTCCACTCGGCCGAGACGGAGCGCAGTTCTTACTAGCATGTTGGACTTTACTGGCTGCGGTTAAGTATTCAAGCTCCATTGAATCCCATCTCTATTTCCGGGGACTATCGATTTCTTTCTGTACTCGTACGAGAAATCAGCGGATATTCCTTGTTTCTGCAGTGGTACTGTCGCGAACGAGATCTGGCGGAACCTCGTCCCTTTACTGAATCTCTCATCCTCTCTGCCCGTCCCTTCTCGATCTCTCCCCATACTCGCAATTTGGCTCAAGGTACAGCTTTGCTTCAGCATTCCCGGCCCCGTGCCCTGACTGTAACTATCGTCGAAATCCAGCTTCGCCTTATACTGGTTTTCGAGAACAGCACTATTCGTGGTGCTCCTCGCGCCACTCGGACTAAAGAGCGCGAAGAAATCCGGCGTGAATATCGTCTCTAAGCCTGGTGGTTTAGTACGGCTCGTTATTGAGCTGGTTGCTCAGGTCTCGCCGGAAGTACCGGTCTTGATTCGCCCGCCAGCCACGCCAAGCGGAAAGCATCACTAGCGTCAGGGGATTGTGAAGGCCCAGTAAATCCAGAATGAATGCATGATGGTCAGAGAAGGCAGGCTGTCCGCCGCGTCTTTGCTCGCTGCCGGACCGCCGGCTAGACCCTTCTCCCAGGTGAACATGGAAACTCCGAATAACGTCCCGATGTACTCGCCTAGAAGGAAGATGGCTGCGATGACTGCGAGCGCCTTCATCGACGAGCTGTCGCGCGTTGACGCTACTGCCATTTGCGCGTTCAGATTGTTATTCTCCTACGCCATCTTGGAGTAGATGATGTCGATCTGGGTCCTACACCGCAACTCGGACATACGTCTATCTGTCTCTAGCGATGTGCATGAAGTCCATTTTGATCGGGACATGTTAGAGAGGCTTGTAACAGCCTAAGGGGAGACGAAGCATTCCCCAGAAACATCAAACCTCACCCCCTTGATGAGAGTAGAATCGAAAGTGGAGTAATGGAGGTTTGCAACTTCTAGTGCAGGAGTGTTCTCCCTTTGAAAAGTCGTCGGTCTTGCTGATTTAATAAAACAATTACAATTGGCTAGGCCTTCGTTCTACCATTCGTTACTAGATAGCACATATTATCGCCGAGAAAATAGGGGCTATGTTCGTTTGTAGAGCAAGCCGTATCGCGATCCAGCTTTCATCATAACGGCCAAACGAACACCTTCTTTTTGGGTAAAACCACTTTTTGTTCACGATCGACAAGGGTCCATGGGCAAGTTCTTGGCTTCACTAATGTACAAGTATATCAGGTGAACGGCGCCGCCACGGGAAAGCATCTCATCTCAGGCAGAAAGCTTGTTTGGGCACCAATTATCACCATCGTACCCCGAAACCTCCCGTGGCGGGTTCAGGTCTTTGCAAGATGAAAGGATATATCCGATTCAGTAACCTGTTTTTCTCTTTTTACATTAAGTTTCACGTATGGGAGGGGCTAGCGCCCCCAATTTGATAGTTCTTAAACTCCCGTGCAGGAACCTTCCTATCGAAGAGCACATCAAGGTCTTCGTACGTTCTGCCCTTGGTTTCGGGAACTCGGAAGTATGACCAGACGAGGCAGAGTGCACCCAATCCTCCGAAGTAGTATCCAAGCTTGCCTTGCAAGTTGGCTTCGTCGGGATTGATCATGTAGGGAATCGCCACCGTCATAACAATACCTAGAACTGCCTGGACGGCCGTGGCTACGGCAATCGTCTTCGATCGGACGCGGGTCGCAGAACACTCGCCGAGGATCACGAAGGTGATAGGGCCAATAGATAAATCGTAAACTCCGTTCCAAACAAGCATGAGAGAGCTTTCGGCCCATTTTACTCCAGATGGTCGGCCGGGAATGGTGTCGAGAATGCCGATGATGAACATCAGGATTACGCAGACCGAGAGGCCGATGTTGAAGATACGCCGTCGTCCAAAGAGATTAATAAAGTACCATGAAATGACAGTCGAGACCCAGCCAACAGCTGCGAGTGGTTAGCTTCACTGGAGAGTCATAGGTGCTTCGGTACTAACCCAGAAAGCCGATGCCCAGATAAAAAGCGTCCTGCTCACCAACTCCAGCCTGCTGGAAGAAATACGTTCCGTAGTTGATGAGATAGATTCCTGATAAGACCTGCGTGGAGTAGACACCTGCCGATATCTCGGTGCGGCGTAGATTGACTCCTTTAATGGTGTCTAGATAGGTGCTTCCGGCCTCCATCTCCAGCTCAAGTCGATCTGTTTCTGCAATCGCTGCGAGCGTTGCGTCGATATTTACCTTCTTAGATGCCAACCTTCGCAACGAATCCCGTGCCTCTTCGCGCTTCCCTTTCCGCACCAACCACCATGGGCTCTCTGGGATGAAAAAGATGCCTGGTAAAATGATCAGGACCCAGAACCACTGCAGTGCAAACGGGATGCTGTACGCCCAGTGGTTCTTCAGAGGCGCGGTCCCGGCAGTGACGCCATTACCGAGTAATTGCCCGGTGACGAAGCATAGATTTGTGAACGAAGTCAAGTAGCCACGGAGCGCCATGGGACAAACTTCCGATGCGTATGTCGGCCCGATGACGACGAAGCAACCCAAGACGAGACCGCCAAGTAATTCCCCAACGAGCAGTGCCTGCAATGACCGAGCGAAGAATTGGATGAATACCAATCCCGCTGTCAGGAAGACGCAGGTGAAAAACGTCCATTTCCGACCGAACAGCTCCATCGGATACGCAGAGAACAAGGCCCCGACGACCTGGCCGAGAGGGTTTCCTAGTGACAAGCCAGTCTGCCATCTTGCCGGAATGACGAACTAGAACAGATAGTCCTTAATCAGCACCGTCGCTCCCACACGATGCGACTGAGGGGAGGATTGATTGAATTAGCGCCCTACCTCTCCATTGGGATGCTCAACCCCAAAGTCCTTCTTGAACTGCGGAATGGCAAACATATTCCCTATGATCTGCGGATCGAACGCCAGCATGATGACGCCGATGGACACGAAAGCCGACCAACCTACAGCCGTCGGGTACAGCTTGACGGCCTCCCAAAACGTCAGGGCACGTTCGTGCTCGATGGCCATTGCCAGGTCATCGTCCGACGGTTTTACGGTAACGTCCGCCGTCGCCTCGTGGTCACCCTTCATTGTCGCTGAACTCGAACTCGTATTTATTTGTGTAAATTGATGCGCATTGGTTACAATTTCGCTCTCATTGGCGTTGCTGTTGCTGGTGGTGAGCACTTCGGGGGTACCAGAGAACGTCCCATATCCGGATGGGGATCGCGTGGTCATTTTTATACGAGATTCGCTATGCCCGCTTACCTGCCGACAGAATGCAACATACAACCCTCGTTATCAGAGGACCGGCGTGTATCTTCATATCTTTGACATTCGTCGGACAATAGTGTACATTCTAGCTCGTTTCATAGGCCAGGGAGATATGGCGGTGGGTGGGGGATCTCCGATTAGGTGAGGGGAACCATGGATACGACGCCTAAAGGTTGCTGCAACGTTGTAGCTACCAAACTATTGGTAAGGGAAGCCCAGAGTTTCCAGCTGGATGATATATCTGCATGCACGCATATTGATTGATGTTACATAGCTAAATTGGCTCGTACATAGGTGATCACAGTACTTCATAGTGTTCCAAATACACTCAAACAAGCTCTCCATCACGGCACCACAGATTAGCACCCTCTATCTATCTACACTTGGCCTCATGCAGATTGGGGTCAAGATCTGACCCATTTGATAGTGATAGCGTGAACTTCTACTCTACGATTGAGAAGGTGGGAGAATATTGCATTTCATCATAACTTTCAAGGGATACTTCATCCTCTGAAGTACCGCGTATGCACGAAGTGCATAGCTGCAACCTCTCGGGAGATGCACTTGCACAGCCTCTTACACTGTTAGTATGGTGGCCATCGTATGCATATGAAGCGCTTGAGGCCGAAACAAGGAATTACTAAATAAACCCAGAGATCCAGTCAAGATGCGACAGACGTAGCTTGTCAGGGTCTGGGGGATTTAACATAATTTCTGAAAGGCTAAAATAGTGATATTCAGATAAGTTGAATCGGTCAAGGTCATGAAGGCCTGTCGATGATGTGTGCTCTGTTAACTAGTAATTCTACGCGTCTAATGAGCAACACCGATTATCCGCCTACTTTAAGGTCTACTGTTGTAGCCTCTAAAAATTTATTACAGCTCCCGCACATGATGATATTGACAGTTCTAGTTGAATATAACACTGATACTCAATTAGACTTTAGTGTTGCACCTTCAGTTACGTTCTGCTCTTGTTTTCGCTGGAACCGGGGGAGTCAAATAATACTGTGTCCCAGCTGTTCTAGTCACGAATATATGCCTTAGTAGCATTGAGCCTGTGTGCTATCGCCCGCCTTCGAAATAATGCTGATACTGGATGTGCAGTCGTTTCTTTAAATCAACTCTAAGGATCTTCAGTAAGGCCCTTCCACCATCGTTCACGGAACAAAATACGTAAATTGACACAAAAGCTGTAAGCTAGTCTGTTATGCCACTTGGTTATGGTTCTGCTAGTGCATAGATCAATGTAAATAAACGCGTATTGTGTTTGACGTTGATACCTGAGGCAACACAATGAGCCTGTAGAACATCATCAATGACGAACCTAGCCCCACTAGGTGAAATTGTTCCATTCAATGTTCCATTACACGCGTAACTTGTTTACTCAGGTGGACGTTATTAGTGAATAGACAATAGGGAATCAAACAGGGTTTCTCTGGAGGATTCAGTGTGTAACTGCTGTTACACTTCCTACCGTCCTAGCTTCCTAGCCTTCCCCTCCTCCCTTCTCTTCATCTCTCTATTATCACGCCTACACGCTTGCACACATCCACCTGCACACCAATATATATCTACAGAACTATACCTGCACGCCGTTACCCATTCACATCTTCGCCGACTGAAGGTTCACCGTAGCCACCATCTCCAACACCAGTTCATGATGGCTCCCCTGAAAATTTTAATGAGGTTCCACTGCTTCGGCTCCCTACCTGGAGAGCTTCGTCAGCAAATCTGGAGAGAATCTTTGGCAACAGCAATGAACCGGCCTGAGGTGCTTGGTAAGTAATTCTCGGTGTTATTTTCCTTCAATTCCAGGCATGTTCAAGAGTGAAAGGGCTCCTATTCGGGCTAGAATCATGTCTTAAGAACTTTGCATGCTCCTAAAACCCTTGCAAATCTCGCTCAAGAAGGCACTTACTGACCCCGACCGTTGCAGTCCTCGTCCCGAGCATGTTCAAGAACAATCCATCCCCGCAACCCCTTTCAGTGAACACAGCATTTCCAGTAGCGATGCATGTGAACAGCGAGTCTCGCGCCATTGCACTGATGCATATCGAAATGGGAGACTTGGGAGATCCGAGCCGGGGCTGCTATCTGTGGATCAAATGTCGCGTGCCTCAACGACTCTTCCGTCCGGAGATTGACATACTCTACATACCGCGTTCCTTGGATCCCGACAGAGTGTTTCCCAGGAACGAGTTGGCGAAGGTTCAACATCTGGCTATTGACTTCTCAAGAACTATCAGCCGAGATGTCTGGTACTTGGTTGAGAATAAACTAAGATACATGCCCGCCTTGCGCACGCTACGCTTGGTACTGCCTAGCGCACAAATGGATTACTATCATCCATTAGAATCTCGCCCTATGTGGCCAGATATGCCTCGCCGACGATGCGCAATCCGGGTTTGTCAATTCGAGGAACTGCTGGGAGTAACTGTGACCACGACCGACTTCCCACTGCGGCCAGAGGGTGAGCGTATTTCCTGCCCTGCGAAGCGATTGCTTTGGGAAAATAACCCGATGCTTTATATGACATCAGGAACCAAATCACTGCCTCTGAGAGCGCTTATGAATTACCTGCGCGATGATGCCTGGTTAGCTGCTAGGGTTGTTTATGGATTTCCAGGGTCGCCTAATAAGGATGAAAAATACATGAAGCAGTTTATGGACTTCGAAAAGGGAGAACTGAAAATCGTCATCAAGTCCAGTCTGATCACAGAGTATTGCTATTCGCCCTCTGGGGACTCTCGATTTGTTGCAAAGGGGGAAGAATGCCCAGACGACATCGATCCCAGCATTCTCGCCAAGCTAACGCTTGATCCGAAATTGTTTGAGTGACGAGTTCGTCTCGTCTCTACTCAAGACTTAACATCTGGCTCGTGGTAAGCTCTTCCTCACAAAAATAGCCAAGGCTCGCATGGCATATTAATGAATAAGACAGGTAAATACAGGAAAATGAACAAAACGCCTTTCCGTCCAGGGTATCTTCAACCTGTCGTCTAGTAAAGCCTGTACACCACCAATCCAGGCTTGTCTAAGCCTATAATAACCCGTAAAACTGAGTCACTGACTTATTAATCTCACCCTTCGATCCGACTCCCCCTCCCAAAACCATTCTCACCGAAGATAACTATCCCAATCCTGTTGCCCACCTGTACTCATACGACTATTTCCTCTCTCCACATCGCGATTGCCGAAATTGGCGGCATCTTCTTCGACGACTTCGACACTCACAGTTTTGATGATTCCCAACGGCCACACCTCTACACCTGCACCAGCTGTCTCGTGTGCCGAAGAGCTGCTGCTCTCGAAGCTCGCCCGCTGCGGCGGCCCTTCGATGATCATATTGGTAGAGCTTTCGCTCCGTCGTCTTTCGGCCCTGCTCGCTTGCGATCTCTTCGATATCATGGACGTCGCGTCTATTTCCCTTGCGCTTGCCGCGTCGTTGAGCGCCTGGCTTATCGGGCGGATGTTCTTGGAGCAGAGGGATGAGATTGGAAGGATATTTGCAGAGATAATGTTGAGGTTCTGCTCAAGTCTGTAGTTCCATGTTGTTTTAATTGTTAGTTAGGGAAAAAATGAAAAATAAAAAATGAAAAATAAAAAATGAAAAATAAAAAATGAAAATCAACAAAATCCCCCGTAAGAGTCGACGAGTACTCACACCGCTAGGATCGTGGTTATAATTTCGAACTTGTGTCTATCGTTATACTGTATCAACGAGATGTTGTATGTCCTCAGGACACCAAGCATGGCAATACTGTGGACTTCGTCAGTCTCGATGCTGCTTGATCTTGGCTGCGTACCTTCAGACCTACACGATGCTCATGATCGAGAGCAGATAGAATGGCCATCGCACCTTCCGTGGGATCCCTAGATCTTGGATGATCATAATCGGGAACAGTGCAATGAACAGTTGCGTAAACACATCAAAAGCTAATATTCCCACAATTAGCACAGCACAGTACACCCACACCTGAATTCCCCTGGGTATCTGACTAAAACATACCACCCTGAAAATAGCCTATGTCCTGCTGAACACCAAGCCCCCAGCACTGGCCCGGGATCAGCGGTTTCCACAGCTTCTCGAGCGGCCGACACTGCAGCAGCGTGGTGAAGGTGTACGCGAGGTTGACGAGTAGCAGGAGTAGAATCTGCACGGCCAGCACGATCCGCCAGACCCGCACCCTGGCCACGAGACGCCGCACGAAGAGACATATCGACACTTTGCTGAGCGTCGATCCTATGTTCAGCCAGGGCCGTGCTAGGTAGTCGAATTGCAGCGCGGTTTGCGAGTCGGAAAGGCTTACGCTTTCGACTATGGCGAAGCTTATGCCGATTGTGCCTAGTAGCTGGTTGTTTAATTTGTTAGTGAGTGGGTACTGATGGCTGAGAAGAGCGAAAGGGCGCAACTAGAGAGAGAGAGAGGGAGAGGAAGAGAGGCCTAAGGTTATGGGATATAACTACGAACCATTGCTAGTCCAACGAAATAATCTTCCCACCCTATCACCCGGTTGATCCGTGATCGCACACAGTATCGCAGGATACATGTGGATAAGGCGATGACCGTCGTCGTGACTGATACCGCTAGCAAGGCCGGGCCGCGCGAGTTGGACCTTGGATGTATGTTGAATGGCCCCAGGCCAGACATTGTTGGTGAATTTGGTGGGACTGACTGCGAGGATAGGTAGTCAGGTTACTTCGGTCGGTCGTGATACCACGCACCCACTCCCCCTCTCCGCTTCACTCGTCTAGAAGTTGATTCTATGCTTTTTCCTTCTCGTAGGTGTATAGAACTTCGCGTGAATCAGGTGAGACCATGAGAAGATTTAGAGTAGATAGCGGTAGGGTGGGTCGCGATCGATCATATACCTACATGTTTTCCCGAATACAATATTGTCCGGATGGCAAGTCGATGTTAACCCGTATGGGACACACCCGCCTCCGGGGAAATTGCTGCTACCTTGCTATCTTGACCACCTGCCCTGGGCTCTGCTAGAGACGCTATATGGCGTTTTGGCTGATGATATGAATCGCTATCCCTGAACGCTTCTCGAAGCAATAGGAACGAAGTGCAGTTGAGATGTGCATACGGAAACACGATGATTATTCAGGCTAATATGGAGATAATTATATTACGAGGCTCAATTATAGCATGAAGGTTAGACTAGGTTACGTTTATATAAGAGACAGCTACCTATTCTTTCTTGTTCCTGTCTGTCTGCAACCCTGCCATATAAGTAGAGTAACGTTGGAATATAGAACGGCGAACCATTATCTGTGTTAATTCGTCATAATAGAAAAAGCTATGATCGACAAACCCGGGGCACGGCAAAATGCGACGTGTAAATGTGTATAGAGAGCGACGTCTATTCGGCCATGGGGTGTCTTCATTCATGCAATCCATCAATCGGGGGGCCGGGGAGAGTTTCCGTAACACGGCTCGGGGAATTAGCCGGAATCTCAGGACCAGGACGGTGACGGTGCCGTGCGTCGTAGATAGAACTTGCCCGCGAGGTGACTGAGTTCCGGCGCTGGATGTATATGTCGTATCTAAGTGGTGTATTATACTGCATAGAAGTCTGAACTAGCCGTGTAACTCACCTGTGATAAAAAGGAGCAACAATTGATCTCGGGCATGAGATGTGTACAATGTGCAGTTAGGATTATGCTTATTTGTATGGCTAAGAGAGAACCATAGGCTATGTAAAAATTGCATGGCAGCGAGGTAGTTGTATAAGGTCGAGTAGAGTTGCAGCGTGAAGAAGTTTGATCGACGCTCATCATGGAAACCCTCACCTGGGGTTCAAAGCGCAGGTACTGCGCTAACGAACGAACACTGGGCACTAGTGCAGACCACAACCAGGAGGCGACATCCAAGCATATAATGATCACCAGTTCCGCGAACCAATGAATACTTTTCAACGCTCATGTTGACTCTGTATTCTGATTACCTCTTTTATTTGACCAAATACCACGTTCGCGGGCCAGAACAAACGTCGATCATGGCGGGGAGTTAGGTCCTTGCAGATGCTCAAACCGGCCCCGCGCCAGAAGATGGAATAGCCTAAGATCGAGGACCAAAGTCCAGGTCGAGTGCTAATACCTGTAAATGATGCAAATGTAAACATGGATACAAACAAGCACGTGGAAGAAAATAAGAAACGGTTCATTCATTATATCCAAGGCGTTGAATGATTTATACATGGCACATTCGGACGCTACTCCCTAGCAGACCAAACGCTTTACCAAGCCGCTTGTTTCGTGCTTTTTAGAATCTAGCCTCGACCTTCTTCTCAGTATCTTGCAATGCCCAAGCGCTTGACTTCGTCTTGCTGAGGACCGCCTTGCACTGCTCAGCCGTGAAGCCCTTGGCCTCGACGGCCGGGTTGTAGCCAAGCTTGTTCTTCTTCCCGATAGTAGCAGAATCCACTTTGGGAGCCACGCTGCGGTCGGGCCGGGAGTACACCGTCACGACGACGGCGCCGCCAAGACCGAGGTTGTGCTGCAGCGCATATTTGGTGTCGGGCACGGCGCGGTTGTTAGCCCAACCTCGCATGTGCCATACCAGCTCGGCACACTGAGCGATGCCGGTGGCGCCTAGGGGATGACCCTTGGAGATCAGGCCACCTGAGGGGTTGACGACGAGCTTACCACCATATGTGATGCCGCCACTGCGTACCAGCTCGTGAGCCTTTCCAGGCTCTGATAGACCGAGTGCATCGATGACGATCATCTCGTTGGCCGAGAAGCAGTCATGAAGTTCGCACACTTGGACATCGTTGGGCGTAATGCTCGCCTCCTCCATAGCAACCTTTCTGGCGTACCTGGTCATGTCGATGCCCATCAGGTCGATGGCGCTCTTTGAGAATAGACTAGGCGCATCAGTGGCCATGCACTGGCCCGCAATGAGGATGGCCTGATCCTTGAGGTGCGGCCTCGCGTCAAGGAAGTCTTGAGAGACTAGGACTGCGGCGGCACCACCATCTGACGTGGGGCAGCATTGGAGCTTGGTCAGAGGCTCGTGGATCATGGGTGCCTTCATAATTTGCTCTAGGGTATAGACATCCTGAAACTGTGAGTAAGGGTTGCGGGTTGAGTGCTCGTGGTTAATGCGTCCAATCTCTGCGAAATCTTCCGGTTTGGCGCCATACCTGGGGTACTGTAAGTATCATTCAAAAATGGGTACGGGCACTAGCAGCTTAGAGAACTTACTTCTCCATGTATTCTCTTCCAGCATTTCCGAACATTTGGGCGGCACCCGGAGCGTTAGTGATACCGCGAGTCTCAGCCATCATCTTGCCCGTCGTGCCTGTGGGGTTTTCACGGTCATTGAAGAAGCTCTGTAGACTACCACGCATCATCTTCTCAAAGCCGACGACTAGAATGCAGTCAGCACCACCGTAGGCGATGGTGCTTCTGGCCATGGCCAGACCGGTTGCTCCGGTTGAGCAGTTGTTGTTGACATTGACGATAGGAATCTGCGTCATGCCGAACTGGTAAAAGACGCGCTGTCCGCATGTCGAGTCGCCGTAACAGTAGCAAGCGATACCCTGCTCTACATCGTCGTAATTGATTTGCGCATCAAGCATAGCCTTCACACCAGCTTCGAAACCTAGCTCTGTATAGTCTACTTTGCCGCGGGGCTTGATGAACTTGGTCATGCCCACGCCGAGCACGTAGACGGGCTGCTTTTGTTTGGCAGGCATATTGATAGCGTTGCAATGGGACACCAAGTTGAATTAGAATATAAATATTTAAAAACACAAATCAAGAGACTGAACGCTTTACCGGTTCTATAAAATAATGGTATTATCGCTGACTTAAGTTCACAGAAGATTCAGGTTGGTATAAGATGTCAGAAAGTTGAAGTTTCTGGGGAAAGCTTCAATTCCCCGAACTAAATACGCACGTTAGACTAGCGGTTGTTCCCCGTCAATTCCCCCCCAGTTCGGGGCCTTCGTTAGTGGCAAACTCCGCTGCTAACAACGAAGTGTAAGCCCTTTCGGGAACCGAAGCTTTCCCCAATATGCGGGGGAGACGAGGTAAGCTGACATGCCGCGGCAAAGCCCAAAACTGCATAGCGTCTATTTTTGTATCGATAGGTATGCCGAGGTGAGGGTTTGCATCAGACTTGAGCATATCTTGCATATTCGACGGTAAGCCTTCAATCGTACTAGTTGATCCATCACGTTCCATTACCTGACCTTACTAGTGTAGGGAGCTGTATCTTTCTCCAATTTCCCATTATTTTCTTACGAATAGGGAATACAGCGCAAGTAGTGCCATGACCATAGGTACTACTATGTGCAGTACCGACGACGAGGGCAGGTAGTATGTGCCCCGAGCCTCTAATTATGAAGAAGCGCCCCGCGACGTATCAACAGGAAACAAGAAGATATTATCAAGAGTAGTGTTGGAGAAAGGAAATCGGTGCTATTATCAAGCCAAAGCATGATGACTAGGCTCATTCGAAATCGTGGCTGGTCGGTACGCAAACGTGCGTGTGTCGGCGGTAACCATCACAGTACTTGTCTATTACTTCCATTACCAAGTGAAACATTGTCAAGATACGTGAAGTCTTCTTGGTCAGCGTGATGCTCCCTGACCGCATTAAGGCCGACATTATTAGATGTATAAAACCGTGGTTCCGCCCGCACAATACCTTTACCCTTCGTACAACCAAGCCTAGTCTTCGACTCTACACCTCGTTAATAATGGCGGACTCGAGTATGCCTAGTTATATAAGAATGTACGTCCTATTCCCATGTTTGCATTAAGCGCTGAAAGACAATCCTACTCATATTGACTCCTGCCCCCTTCATTTCTCAATGCCAGGATCGTCAAGCGGAGGACTGTTCGGGTACCTTACTCGCGTATGCCTTCCTGAACGCCATAAGCTTCGCTGGAGTGCTCGCCATTTCCCTCTTCTTCGTGCCTCGCGACGGATCCAACCCGGTTTTGAAGAGATGGGTTGATTTCGTTCAATGCGCTCTTCTATTTGCTTACTGACTAGCCATGTGAGCTCTTTATTCCTAGCCCTAGGCAGGCCTACTTCTGATCAACACCTCGTGCAGCTTGGTCGTAGTCTCTTATATGCCTGTCCGGAACCGTCGCGCAAAATGTGTTGTCTTAGCCCTTTATGTTATGTACCTGCTAGCCATTGTTCCGGTCGTTATTCCTACTATATTCGGGCACTGGAAAGGGGGCAGTTCGTCCTCGACTACGCGTATAGTACACCTGTTCATTAGCAACCCGATTGTCGTGGTTGCCTTCCTCGGCGCCGCCCTATATGAGCAGGCGCTTGGATCGTCCGCAGCACGACCATCACCTAGCTCATTGAACACAGCCGGCCTTCGTGATAGTCAAGCAACGCGCAACAACTGACGATCCAGAGCCACTATTGTGCAGCCAAGTGGCGGCCGAGCAGCTTATAAATGAATCAAGATAGGTCGCGGACACTAGACATTTGCTGGTAGATAAAGTTGCCTCGAGAGCGCACTGGGTAACGGAAGGGAGGCGTAGATTAGGCAGTATTTGCGGGTGCAGCCGTTCCTTGCCTCGTAGCACTGCACAGATAATTCTGGAAAAAGAGTCCGTGCATGTGCGCAGCATCATATACGCTTACTTCATAAAATACTGGCCAGAGGATAGTTGTAGGCGATGGAACCCCTTCCTTCTTCCGACATGTTCGCAGCCGACATGCCGCATCATTAGGGCTGAGAATCTGCTTAGAGCATACGTGATGAGTTAGACGTTCTAGGTTGCCACTCTTCTGCCTAAACCTTAGACTTTATCACTTTCGAACAGCTAGATGATGAACCCTCCAACGAGCCACTGCAAGAACCAACCCAATTGGATTTACTGAGAGGTGTAGTTGGTTAGGGAGCATTGACGTCGTTTGACGTCGAAGAGTGTATTATTTGCAAAGAAAATATGACGGAGGGAGATGAAATCATGAGTGCATCATGCGAACACTGGTTTTACAGAGTATGCTTTGAGTGCTGGGCGTCTTATGGATTAGGATGTTCCTATTGTTGAGGGGTATTGAGGTCATGAAGTATTGAATACTGGGAGCAGAAGCATGGAAGATTACGTTGACTAATTGGGGCTGATTGATGATATTGTTGCTGGAATTATTGATGAGAGCGTGGGCGCTTTTTTGATTGCTCCCAAGTAGTTGAGTTACGTGATTGAGAGGGGTTAATCCACACCAGTAATAGTAGTTCTCCCACCCAGTGGGAATAGACAGAACCATACCTAATATAACCCACTTTTGGAGAGACCTTGTCTTTTTCTATCATGAGACCCTGGCCAGAATAATCGGAACAACCTAGCTCCAAAGTGTGTACGTCTTTGCTAATCCTGAAGCACTGTATAGGTTCATACAGCACCAAGCATAAACAAAGCATAACAAAAATCTAAAAGCAATATCCGTTGATTCTGAAATTTCAAGTTGTTTGTGGTTGTGTTATCCGTTGTTGAAAACCAAGTATAAACTACGTGTATTGAGGTGTTCCGATTATTCTGGCCAGGGCCTGCCTAGGTGAAGCTATATTGGGTGAGGTGGTGAATACCTAGTCGAAGGAGGCGTGGTGTATGGTGTGTGAGAAACAAAGGAAAGTAAATTTGGTTACCGCGCTAACGATGCTACGTAAAGACATGATTTAAGAATACTTTACTGTTTCGCTGTGTGGCAACAGGAGCGAGTAAATAGAGTAAATACTAGATAGATAGCATTGGCCTACATTGAAGGGTGTTAATCTGGTGGGGAAGTAAGTTGTGGTTGCAATGGGAGTCTCAACTGAGAGTTGAGTCACGTGATTGAGAGGGGTTGATCCACACCAGTAATCGCAGTTCTCCCATCCAGTGGGAATACATAGAACCGTACCCAATACAACGAGCTGCCCAGATGTCAGTTTGAGTGGGAACACTAGTGAAACAGGGGGAGGGGAAGTGGCGCTTGAACCAGGCCATCAGCCCTTGAGCCCATCAGCCTCCAGGCTTGCCAGGGGTCTGGCACGCGGCACGCTAGTGTAACATAGTACCTACCTAGGTGGGTACGGTCTGATCAAGAGCAGCTAGGCCTAATCAGGAACTGTGACGACGAAACAGAAAGTGAGATCATTCCCCTCGTCAGCCGCTGCAACATGCTGTGGCCTTCCCGCCAGAAACAACACTTTATTGCTGCCTTGAGAGTTTTTCAAACCCACCGACTTATCCGTTTTCTAGAGATCATTTCCAAACCCCCCAAAAAATCGTCCCATCCGCTTTTCTTTGAACACCCAACCTCGACGCTTGGGCACCATGTCTAGGATGCCATTTGGTCTGGGGCTGCCTGGATCAAACCCACGAGCACCTCAAAACCAGAGACAACAACCGGACGCCCCCGGCGGTCCTTATCGCAAGGTCGAGCCCTATGACACAGCTCAAGGATATAGAGATGCAGACCCTCGGGTAGCTCCTCGAACTGGCGGTGGTGGCGGATACGATCCAGCTAGGTCGTCCAGACAAAGCGACATGGGCGGCTCAGCGCGGGGTCCTGCTCCCGCACGAGCTCCCGCTAGACAGGTTCCATTAAGAGTTGAAAAAGTCACAGACAAGTCTCTTCAAGATAGACTCATATTCTCCAATTTGTGAGCAACTTCAAGCCCTGCTCTCACGGTTCCCTGAGCTAATCAAGCTGCCTTGTAGATGCGCCGTATCTCCAGACGACTTCCCTCCTAGCCGCGATGGCTCCTATCTATATATCCTTATTCGGGGCGGCCAACCCGTTGGCGAGTACGTCGTAACCGCAAAGGCGGTGCCAGGTTACCCTCAGGGCTGCATAAGCTTGTCCGACCCTCAACGTTCTTGGTGTGGCATCACTATGAGAGATACATTCACAGGCGAATTATATGACCCATTTGCGTCGGGAGGCAAGGCATATCTTGGTTCATTGGACGTGGAAATTGGCTTCGCCTCGTTAAAAAAGAGAACCGACGTCGCATACGACGAAGATGAACTTTCCAAGATCTTCCTCGACACCTACCAGAACCAGGTGCTGACTCCAGGCCAGCGAATCCTGATGAATATTCGAAATATCCCCATCGCTATCGACGTCAAGACGGTAGGACTGGTCGACCTTGCCATGTCTTCTGATGACTCCAACAAACAAGTGTATCGAGAAGGGTCCGCGAGGGGCATACTAACGAGCCAAACCCGAGTGTTGTTCCATCGAGACAGCAAGACCGACTTCAAGCTGAAGCCTTCAATGTCAAAGCCCAACTCCAACGCAATCCTAAGACCCGACTTCAAGTTTGAGGACATGGGTATCGGTGGCCTAGGTGATGAGTTCTCGACAATCTTCCGTCGAGCCTTTGCATCCCGTGTCTTCCCACCAGGGCTGGTTGCCAGGATTGGCATTCCTCACGTCAAGGGAATGCTGCTTTATGGACCCCCAGGAACCGGAAAAACACTCATTGCTAGGCAGATAGGAAAGATGCTGAATGCTCGCCCCCCCAAGGTGATCAACGGTCCCGAAGTCCTCAATAAATATGTTGGCCAGTCCGAAGAGAACATTCGAAAGCTTTTCGCTGACGCAGAGGCCGAGTACAAAGAGAAGGGGGATGAGAGCGGTCTCCACATTATCATCTTCGACGAGCTGGACGCCGTCTGCAAGCAGCGAGGATCCGGCGCTGGTGGTGGTACAGGTGTCGGTGACAGCGTAGTGAACCAGCTGCTATCGAAGCTTGATGGCGTGGACCAACTCAATAACATATTATTGATCGGAATGACAAATCGGAAGGATATGATTGACGATGCGTTGCTTCGACCTGGTCGCCTGGAAGTCCATCTGGAGATTTCTCTCCCAGACGAACCTGGTCGATTGGAAATCCTTAAGATTCACACCAACAAAATGAGGACGAACGGTCTATTGAACCCGGACGTTAATCTAGACGAGTTAGCGGGTCTCACAAAGAATTTCTCGGGTGCTGAGCTTAATGGTCTTGTTAAGGCGGCAGCTTCATTTGCCTTCTCACGGCATACCGAGGTAGGGCAGCTGGCTGCCGTCAAGCAGGATGTAGCAAATATGAAGATCAACCGCACGGACTTCATGAATGCTCTGACTGAGGTTCATTCCGCCTACGGCGTGTCTGAGGCGGAGCTAGAGGACGCCGTCAGGCTGGGAATCATCCCTTATAGCCCTCATATCGATGGTATCACCGAGGAGATGATGCGTGTCGTCGGCATGATCAAGGAGGACCCGAATAAGTTTAGCACATCTGTGCTTTTCCATGGACCCAAGGCTTCGGGCAAGACCGCATTAGCAGCACACATTGCAATGCAGTCCGGATTCCCATTTATTAAGATGATCACACCAGCCGACCTGGTGGGTTACAGGGACGACTTCGCCAAGAAAGACTACGTGCACAAGGCTTTCGCAGATGCCTACAAATCCCCAGCGAGTATTCTGATTCTCGACGACTTCGAACGGTTAATTGGATGGAACCCGATCGGAATGCGATGCTCCGAAGTCATGCTTCAAGCACTCACAACACTCATTGTATCCAAACCTCCAAAGGTAAGTGCCGGAAAGGGCCCTGTGTCTTATCCGTGGTATGAGTTTTGCTCACATTGTATAGAACCATCGATTATTGGTATTTGTTACAACATCCAAGGCGTCTGTGCTCAAGATGCTTGAGATTGACATGGACTTTGCGAAAAAGGTAGCGGTTCCTGCTGTATCCAATATGCAGGAACTCGGTACAGTGTTACAAGAGTCTAGAGTCTTCAACCCAGAAGATGTCAATGAAGCGATTAATATGGTTCGGCAGGGCGCAGGCTCGGAGAGCGTTGGCGTGGGCATCAAGACGGTGCTGGACTCCATCTTTGAGGCGCGAGCAGGCGGTGGGCCCAGCACCGAGGTTCTGCAAACGTTCTCTGAGCTCATAGTTGAGAAGATCCAGGAACTGCGGGGTTAGATTTATACTTATCTAGATTTAGATATGGAAGTTTCTGAGCCTAATACTAGGGCTGCGTATATGCAGCCCTTATAGCACGGCAGACCGGTAGCAAGCCTGTCGCGGCGCAACACTATGATTTCGAGGATTCACAAGCAAAATACAGCCATTCGGGCTTGAGCTGCCTATTTAGGCCTCCACCCCGCTAGCCGATTAGACCTTTCATCGTTTCTTATATACCGCCAATGGCCTTGGTGAAATGATGTCGTTGGCCACCCTCTCCAGTTGGACCCTTGAGCAAGTCATCATGGGATTTCGATATTCCAATATCATGACTAACCGATTATGTTACAACTCGCCATTACGTGCATTACTACCTACGAGATGCGGATCCTGGACACAAAGTTAGACCGCCCTGTAAACCATGACCCCCTACTAGCACTTACCACTCTAACCATCTTGTTGCCAATGTCTGACGATTACCAAAACTATTTCATATCACATCAGCCATTGGCTGCAGTTAACCTACATGAGTGAATATAATTGACCTATGAAGCCCTTAACGTTCATGAACTACTTATGCCACGATTTTAATAGACAGGATTGAGGAACTATTATCTAGAACAATAATTATCAAACGATACAGTGGCCGTCGCAGCACCAAGAAGCAGCGTACAAGTAATTGGTCATGTGCCTAGCACACCCATCGAATAAGTTGTTCGTTCTAACATGAAGACGGTTATCGCATCTCACCTAATGAGGATAGTTCAAAGACATTGTTGAGTTGAATAAAGTACAATTAGGAGAAGGTTACTACGTTGCACATTAATTATCGTATATCTATAGCATGGAGGAGATGGGGGATAATTGAAGCTATAAATAAGTCATGCTATCCACACAGGGATTTCTGAATAGTATCAAACTCTGAAGTCCTTCTCTACATGTCTCTTCTGTAGCGAGCGATATAGATTATTTAAATCACTACCCCATGTGATATATTGGTCTGGACAGGGGCTTATTTAAGTCCGTACACGTGGGCGGCTGCGTAATCGGCATATGATCAGATGAAGAAAGGAGTAGTTAGTCAACTACTTAGGCTCATTGTAATAAAGTCATGTGTAGAAACAGGTACGTCGAATATCTGTACGTCTCTACTATACAGGTGCTTTTGGAGACTTTGCTTCATTATAAGCCATTGTTGGTTGGTATTATACTCCACCGTGCGTGAAATATCATGTTTTCCATGCGTGTAGCTGTAAAGTAGGAGCCTTGCATATGACAGTATGAGTATTTTATAAGGTAAGAACGTGAAATTCAGTCTGACAACAGAGTGCCTTGTAGTTGGGCCCAACACTCGTTAGTCTCCTATACAACTCACGCTACCTATCCGTCTCTATCCTCAGGCATGTCTGCCAACTCCTTACCCGTAGCTTTCCATTGAACCAGCCGACTGCACAAAAACACTAGACTAGCGGAAGCAACCAACTAGCAAAAGCATCCCGCATGGCTCCGGTATACGCGTCCGCAACAACCGGCACGAGGTCCGATGGAATGCCGTGTTCATTAACAGCAGTAGCTCCCTTAGCAAGGACAAGATCGATCCCGGCCGTGCCGCTGGTTCTGTTCAGCATGGATAAGAAACCAGATCCTACGCTTAAGAGAACGCCTCCTAGCATGAGCCGGGGGGTGTAGATTACTGTTATGACTACGACGGCTCTACTAACAATGGAGAATAAGGTTTTCGGTACCGCCAGCGCGAGAAGGTATGTCCCCACCTCCGAGGGAGAGAGGTCTGTGGAAGCTTGGAAGTAGAAAGGGAGAGAGTATGTCAGGGCGGTGGCCGATATTATCTGTAGCGTAGCTACAGCGCAGCTCACTGCTACTGTACGTTGCGTTAATACATGTGTTGGTATCAGGGCGCTTCATAAGTCAGCGTCTGTCTGTACACGAGGGCTAGAGAGGATCTATTTGCTGATAGGTGCAGGGTAATATATTGTTTAGTAGAAGCATTTTTTCTTTTTTTACATTTTTATTTTAAGTGTGAGCTTAGAATAGCTATATCTTATGGTAGTTTTTTCATTACTTATGTACCTTGGTGGTACTGTTATTTACTTTCCCAGAGTTGACAGGTACTTCGTGGCCTGAGGTGTTATTACCCTTGGTGTTGACACCAGCAAGCTATTCGCCCATATCTGCCGTGGCCACTTTGCACCCCACGAACTACTTACACAAACATAAAAGATTTCCACTAGCAGGGTGCTCTATGATGGGCTTTGTTATAAGTTGCAAGTTGCGTCGAAAAGGCCAGAGCGTGAGTCTGATCACAGCATTGTGCAAAGCTGTCTTGTTCTTACTGAGTGTTGATTACTCACGACTCAAGATATTAAAAGCTCTCAATCTCTCACTCATTTTCTATATGGCAGCATATATAGCACAGTACTAAACACAGGTACTACTGATATCTTTTTACCTCGTCTGAAACCAACTGTAACTATGATGGCGGTTACCGGGTCGCTCGCTGCACGACCGTGGGACATCGCTGATATTGGTGCTGTTTGTAACCAGTTGCGTTGCCGCACCGATACACGAAGAGTTGGCGAGAGGTATGGGTAAGATAAATTCCTGACAAAGAAACGACTTCGGGGTGTAAATATCTCCATCTCAACACCAAGAATAGAAAGAGGCATTTTCAAGCGAGCAACGCTGTTAGGCAAGTAACACCCGTGAGCGAGCAACACAATGGCCGACCAAGACGAAGACTCCTTCTTGCACTCTGTCCTCGGTATCAGAGCGGGTGCCGATGCAAATGAGATAAAGAGAGCCTACCACAAGTTAGCATTGACGCAGCATCCGGACAAAAGGCCTTGGGACCCCAACGCTACAGCCAATTTCCAAATGGTAAGTAGTGGCTCCTGGTTCTTCTCCGTCCTCTTCGATCGATCGACACCCTAGCTGTCCGGAAGCTAATTACACCATCAAAACCAGATCCAATGGGCCTACGAGACCTTGATCAAGAATCCAGGCAAGCGCCAACGATACAATGCCGAGGGGACAGGCGCAGCACAAGCTCCGCATTCGAACAATAAAACCACCCATAAGAAGAAATCGAGGTGGTCCCCGAGACAGGAACTCGCCGGGATGAGGAAGGCTGAGAAGAACCTACTATCCAACGTGAACGTGGCGAATCAGGACTTGCGTAAGCTCAACGCCGAGGTGCAGAAGCTCTACGAGAAGGGCCACGCGCTGGCGGATGAATGGCAAGCGGTAGATAAGAAGACGCGGTTCCAGCGATGCGTTGCATTCCTAAAGGGCAAGCGCTTACACACCAAAGAGTGCAAAGCAACAATCGAGAAGCAGCTGGATGACCTCAAGATAGCCATCAAGGCCAAGGAAGAGGAGAAGGAGAAAAAGGAACACCATCTCAACAGCTACCTCTGGCAGGAAATTGCGAAGACACGGCAGCGAATCACGCACTTGGAGTCGCTGGTCCACAAGTCTTTTACTGATGCCTGGCGAGAGGACGAAGAAGAACGGCGCCGGAAGCAGCGTGCTGCTAGTGAAGAAGCCGAACGTGCCTCCCGGGAGAAGAGAGAGCGCGAGCAGAGAGAGTGCCAGGCCGCAAGAGACAGGCTGAGGCGCCAATACGAGGAGAACCAACGACTCCGAGAAGCCGAGGAGAAGGCCGAACGCGAGGCCGAACAAGAGCGAAAGGCGAAACTCGAGGAGGAGGCGGCCAGCCGCTTGGCTCAGTTGGTGCAGAATATTGAAGAGGTCGTGGAACAAGTCTTGGAGGAATTCAGACAAGAGCAGGCGCAGGAGCAGGCAAACAGGGACGTGGCTGAAAGTTCGTAACTGGCTTCATTAACGTGCTACGGCACTGACGCCTCGCCTTTTTCATGTTCAATAGCCCTATTAGATACCTATACGGATTCCATGGCATGAAATGCCCAGGCGACAGCAGTATATACAAGGAAGTATCAACGAAGAGTCATCAGTCATCGCCCATACGGTCGTCCAACCCGCTTCCCAGATATGCTAAGTCCCGTTTTA
Source organism: Xylariaceae sp. AK1471 (assembly GCA_023159215.1). NCBI lineage: Eukaryota > Fungi > Ascomycota > Sordariomycetes > Xylariales > Xylariaceae > Xylariaceae sp. AK1471. Next base: position 71,160 of record JAJKLI010000055.1, read on the forward strand.
AAGCCCTTTAGATGCGTAGGATATCCACGTTCGCATTGAGCCACGTGGCAGCGCCTGACCTGAAGTCATCCGTGATAAGAGTGCTGAAGGCGTTGTAGAAATTCATCAGCTGCTTCTTCTCCTTCCACTGCGGCCACTTCGCAAACGCGCTAGATGTGCCGTTATTGGGGTCCATGGTGTACAGGAACGAGATGTAGTAGCTCTGGATAGACGCGCTCGCATAGTTGGGTAGAATACCGTAAAACACCTGCAGAAGATCGGAACCGTGGAATGTCCCCAGAATAGCAGTGCCGTAGTCGTAGGAGGCCAGGTAAGACCACGATGGAACGTTAGGGTTCACTGTGGAGGTACCTTCGAGGAACAGTCTTCGTGTCAACGTGAAGACAAGGTCACCAAGGATAGCGGCGAGGCGCTTGAATTGGGGGTATGGGCTGTTCAGGATACCGGTCCTAAATGGGCTACCCTCAGACAGTGCTGGGCTATATGTCGCTACGAGATCGGCGACTTGAGCCCTGGTAGCGTCGTGGAAGAACACGTTCGAGAGATAGTCAATCAAATCGTTTTGTGTTGTTAGGTTCGGTTGGAATAACGAGAACAGAGTTCCTTCGTCCTCTTGGTCTCCAATGATCATTGGTACAGCCGCATATTGACCTGTTTTGGCCAAGATATCAGGACTGTCAGGTAAGACGACGCCGTCTGGCCGAGGAAGATACGATAACGCGACGGAGGTGTAGCTGAGAATACCCGGAACGCTGTTTGCCGCTCTCAAAAAGGTATCATAGGGGGCGGCACGGAGACATTGGAGAGTATTGGTAGAGCTAGAGCAACCAGCCTCTTTAACGACTGTGTTGTAGACGTCTTGGCAGCGTGGGCAGTTGACCTTATCTGCAGGCACGATGCTGCCGCTATCCATAATACCAGCACGGAAGAGCTTATTTCCTTTATAGGTGTTGTTGCCGCCATAGAGCGCCATCTGGTCGAAGACAGAGATGGCACCGGCCGATTCCCCCCAGATTGTCACCTTCGTTGGGTCGCCTCCGAACGCGGCGATGTTGTCTTGCACCCATTCAAGACCCATGCGCTGATCCAACAGACCTAGGTTGGATGCGCCGTCTGCCAAAATCTCCTTGCCTGCCATGAATCCAAACCCGCCGACACGATAGTTGACAGCAACAAAAATGAAAGGCTTACCCTGAACAACGCCGTTCGAGATGAGACCGCTGGCATCGTACATCTGCGGGCTGCCGAGCTCGAATCCGCCGCCAAAGATCCAGAAGAGGACAGGTAGTTTCGCCCCTGCCTTCGTCCCAGCTGGTCGCTGCACCGTTATTGTCAGGCAATCTTCGGTCTGGCCAGTTACCGTCTGTAGAAACGGCGAGTCGATCAGTTCACCAAGCACCGACGTAAGAAGATCTCCCTTGGTAGAGAAAAACATCTGTGGACAGGAGGGACCCAATCCAGTAGCGTCAAACGCGGTGCCTAGGGACGTTGTGCGTCTCTGGGGCGGACGAAGACGGAGGTTTCCCACTGGTGCATCGGCGAAGGGAATTCCTGCGAACTTTTCGACTCCGAGCAGCGATGAACCAACTACTGTCCCGAGAGGTATGACGACAGAAGCTGTAGCCCTTTCCTCAAGCTGAGGGGAAGCTATTGGCACCGCAGCGGGCATTGCGGCAGCAAAGCCCGCGAGCGCCAGATAGATGAGAGAACCCTTCATGTTGACAAGGAGAGGATTCGAAAGCTCGAGGACCAGAGAAGAGGCAGGGGAGCAGGCAGACAGAGGAGGTCCGAAGACTCGTACAAGTCTTCGTCGACCAACGTTGAGAACTGACGGCAGCTAGAAGGAGATGATGTCCAGTTCCAACCTACATTCCAGTCACCTCACGAGGGCGGCCTGCCAATCTCTATATACCATGCGTGCCAGCGCCAGACTACGACGCGTGACTGGCTAGCTGAACCGCCCATCGGAACAATGACCTGCAGCGGATTTCGACCGCCCCAAATTGGGATAGCTCGGGTATCATGCTGGGTTTCCTTTTTGATGAACTTTTTTAGATATCAAGTGACCAGACTGCAGTTTGGGTAAGTGTGCGCAAGACTTGCCCAAAAGCGAAGTTGCTCCAGCGCACACATCGCAAAGAGAAATAAAACTTGGGTCTATCCCCGACGCAATTAGAAGACAGTTGCAAGGATACTCCGCTTCCCCACGGGGATCCAACTGCCATGGTAGACGTCAGCCCGCATCCCCAGTTGTAACGTTGGGGTTGGTTGGTAGATGAGATTATGCATTACTAGTAGCAGCCAGCCCGTTTTTTGGGGTTCCGGATTCCGATATGCCTCCCCTCTTCTTGTCTATGTCGGACCTTGCTCCTCATCTGTCTTAATCATCTTTCTGTAGCAGGTTTCCCCGCAGGCGGCATGCGTTGGCGCCCGTTAATGCTGCACAGATCACGCAACTTACCAGGAACCAGCGCTATTGTACGGTTCCTCACATATTCCAGGCACACGCACTGAAGTAGGTAGTCATCGGCCATGACTAGATCCGAAATATTTGTTCTTTCTATTTTGTCCCGCATCTTACTGCTATGTCAACCAGTTTCGAAGCTCTCTCGCTTAGCACCATTGCTTGTGTATCAGCCGCAAACATTTGTGCACTGCTGCTCGTCTTCGGTAGTGAACAATATGTTGAAGAATGTAATGTAAAAGGATCGCCTTATACTGCTTGTTCTTGGTGAAAACATCCTGCGACATTGGATTAGGTGACCAGCGGGACTGGAGCAAACACTAATAAACTGCATAAAGTATTGTGCCAAGAAGCGACGGAATAGATTCCAAGGGTTAGCCTGCAGCTATGCACTAGCTTGGCAACGTTTATGCTTACATTAACATTGCGGGGAAGATTCATTTCCGCTTCTCTTCTATTCGCGGATGAGAACGACACCGACGACGTTTCGCTGCTTTGGTAATCGGATTTTAGCTAGTGGCTCTTGACACGTCTTCATATCTTCATAGGTAACCCTGTCCAATGTATGCATATTATCCTGGGTTCCTATCTAGGGTCAGTTGGTAGTCGTAATGTAATACGGCATCAGCCGTACTTCTCCTCACGAACCCCCGCGAAACCCACGAATAGCAAAGTTACATGTCCTTTCCAGACACCACATCGTAGACTTGGCGGCTCGGACTCTCTATATACTTTCTCCAATTCCTCGGGACGTTCTGCTCTTGCGGCTGAAGCCCTTAGGTTCTTGACATGTGATGAAGGCTCGCCAGATCCCCGAGATCAGTAGTAGACTTCAGATCAACTTTGCAATGTTGGTCAAATTCGAGCAAGGCGTAGAACGCTAGTTTCATAGATTCTTAAAGGAGATTCAAAGCTGCTCCGAGAAAAGCCCTATGAGAATATCGTAATTCAAACACTTTCCTCTGTACATATGAAACAGCACAGTCCCCCCCCCCCCTTTTTCTTCCTGTTGAAGATGATAAATCTACAATTACAATAGCTACTCAAGCCTAGATTCCCTTATTAAAAGCCGCTTAATGTATCTTCATTGGTTCGAACGGCCTAGGCCGAGTAGGAATCGGTATCACTTCTGCATAAGGTAACGCCGTGCTGCTAACTCTCGGATTTGTCTCGATACCGTCTCATTCTTCGGAGACACGGACACAGCCTCCAATTCGAAATGGATGGTTTGAGTCGTTGAATCGACTGAGACTGCACATGCTACCGAGGCAACCTCTAGCGCCAGCCTCTGCCTACTGTACATTCCTCTATCTCTCCCTCCCCGTATCGCTCCTTCGAGTTCCGGTTGCTGTATGTAGATGCAGTCGTTATGTAAATCTCTTGGTGTGCGGTAACCCACAAGCTCATAATTTGTTGTTGTGGGACTAAGTTCCTCTTCGTTTGAGTTCTTACTCCCCTCTAACTCAAGTTTCTCTTTGTACCCCTCATAGCTCGTCTTGATGGCTGACTCATTTCGTGCGGCTTCCCGCCTTCTCTCTGTTCCATGCCACCATATGCAAAAGAATACTAAACGAAAAGCAAGGAGGCAGCTAGTATGCTGCTCACACCTATTCCGATCTTCACTGACCCGGACAGGCGTTTTTGCATTGTTGGCCTCATTTCTCCTGACACTGGTAGGGTCGATGTAGAGGAAGGATTTCTGGAAGTAATTGGAGTTCTTGCTGGGTGTGTCTGCCTAGCTAGAATAAAGATTGATTCGGCGAATATTGTGACCGCAGCACTGTTCTGGGGAAACGAGGTAGCTTTGTCGACCACATATATCTCGGGGAGTCCATATTTAACGTTGCTAGTTGTGGTTTCTACTTTCTTCTTGGAGAGTTACCATGTACCAGTACCGAAGGCAAGTGCATCGTCGCACACAAATTGACAGTCGATATAACTATTCTTTACGTTATAGTACTCCAGCATAACACCAAAGCCCAGACAAATCCGCTGCATGAATCTTTTAGTAATGCAAGGATGCAAAGGGCTGGCATCTTACATAGGACAGCATAAATAACCATTTCGTGAGGTAGCACTTACTTCGGTCGTCATACACACAGGGCAGAAGTACCCAGAGGTTAATGTCACTATAAGGACTCTATCATAGGTGCTCACCAGCAAGCAAGGTAAGGGGCCCCTGACAGCCCATAGAGCGTCTTCATCACCATAGCAAATAGAGGATGGAAACCTTTAACAGTACAAGAAGTAGGCGTCTTGCAAGAATTGAGATGAAGGCTTGAACATGCGGTGTTCGCAGTAAGCAAGATGGTCAAAAGCGGGTTCCTAGTGGAGGTAGAGGTCGAGAGTGTCGGCAAGACAGCGCCGCTGGCCATAGTGCAACTGAACCGTGCCTAGGCCAAAGGAAAGTGAATAAATATCAAGCATAGTAATCAGAATGCCCGTACTCTACATCCGCGGTAAACCGTTGACATAAATGTAGAAGTCATATAATTACATGGTCTATTCACCTGTGGCCCGACCCGATATCTCATTTCGCTATCTAGTCAACGAAGTCTAGGGAGAAATTGCCACATCAATTATTGTTACCCTCCTGCAGAAAAATGTTTGTTTCGAAGTATGCAAGTGATTTTTCGGAGACGTCCATGTGGCAACTGAAGCTCCGTCACTGCTACTTACTTGAGGAACTTTAGCCTTCCCTGCACTCTGCTCCCACTCGCAAAAGTAAGGAATAGAAAAGGACTGAGACAGAAGGCATCATATCTCCCGATACCTCTCTCATTTAAACAGCAACTTATTCGACGTTAGCAAAATATCATGTAGACACATTCTCAATAAGGAGAATTACGATGGCGTTGGGTTGCATCTCACCTCCTACCATAGCCCCGATATTACACAATAGCTATGCTTTTTGCAGATGGGGGGTTAAAACAGTTAGAGTTAAACTCTTGCTGGGTATTTCTCGGTCCTATAGCTGAGTAAGTACCTTGCCCCCCATGTTATACAATGACCTAACCTATGGTTTTACCAATCAGCCCTCCTACCTGTCTATGCTGTCGAGGTGGAATAGACTTTGAGACACATTTAAGTGCGACTGATTACTTCCACTGATAGGCTTAGTCTAGTAGTAGTATTTTGTAGGGGTATTTTACGGACGCGCGCTTCTACTTTATATGACAGAGTATTATTGGTGTTATACGGCAAACGGGAGCTCCTAGTATTGTTTGTAGCTCCTGGACTATTGTTCTGGTTATTAATGATATAACAGTGCTCCTTATGGTTATGTGCCGATTGCGAAGGGGCTGCAGTGGCAGAAGCAAGTCTACATTCGCGAACAGCTTCGAGCTGTGGCAATACATCAATTCGGAGAGAGAGATCCATCGTAGTTCTAGGGTGTCTACATAGATAAAATTAGGTAAGTCTTGTGTGACACAACATGGTAGATTCTTACACCTCCTACTGATAGCGAATCCTACAACTACCGAAAGTTGACATCTATTCTGATCTGAAAGTCTCGAGCGTCACGTTACACCTGAAATGCAATACCCAAGGTAGGATCACCCCCGAATGCTATGTACAGGTAATGTCGCACTTGTACTGAATGTGAACTGAAAGGGACAATGGTTCCCAGAGCAGCATCTCACACAAAAGTTATTTCCTAAAACGGAGGCAGGTTTATATGTGATGGTCGAACCGGAATCTAGCTACAGAGAGTTTGATTACAGATTTATTTCGATGTCCATCAAAATGATTAACTAGCTGTAACGGAAAAAACGACACCTTTAATCCATCCCAGGACTAACGGTATATATAGGGCACGTCACACTAACCTAGAACATTATCTGTTCTCGAAGGGATTGGTCTGTGATATGGGGGCATTCCGCTGCCATCATGTCCATATGTCACTTGAAGCCGTGGTTTATCCAATCTCATCCCGAAGAGTTCCAGCACACTACTTTTGAATCACCGTTTACCAGCCCAAGCCAATAACTTCCAGTCCCCTTCATCCTCCACCCATTCTTCTCTCTGCTCCTCACTCATTGCCCCCTCCTCCTTACTGCAGGGTCTGCACAGGAAAGCTCAAATTCGGATCAACAGCAGTCCCGTTCCCGACGCTAGTATCCGTGTATCCCGCATACACGATGAGCTTCTTAGCATAATCGACGACCGAGACGACGGTGAAGCCTTGGCCGGGCCCGAACTGGCCGCTCCAGCCGCTCGTAACATTGAAGACGCCGCACGAGACCGGCCCGCCGTTTGACTGGCTCGCCGGTGCCGTTGGGGTGGATTTTACGACGTAAGTGCACGCCGTCGCGTTCACGCCGGCTTCGTTCGTGTTAATGCCGAACTTCCACGTGCATGAGGCGTCAGCCCCGTCACAGACCCGCGTCAGCGAGTCCAGCGTCCATTCCGTAGATGCGAATGTGGATAGCGTCGTCGCCACAGCGGAGGTGGAGAAAAGGGCGAAGAGTGTATTTGTGAGCTGCATATTGGAAGTATCCGGAGATGAGATGCTTGAAAGTGTATTGATTGATGAGAGAGTGTGTGTCCGCCAAAGGAAGGTCTGGTGGAAGGTTGGGCTTCAGCTTTATGAAGCGAGGGGGCCTCTTTGTTCCTTTTTTCAAAGTGATGATGCTAGAGATGACGTTGTGAGGTATATTCTTGACAAAGAACGAGAAGCGAGGTTAGACATTAGGAGCATCCTCTTATATACACGATCCTTGAAAGAATGACCTTCTACCCACCCGGTCCCCGTATGTGGCGACAACGAAGGACCAAACACTCCGTGTCTCTCAACCCACATTGCAACATACATCCACGGCATGAAAACAGACAGGAATGCCCCATTAAACTTGCCGGTCACCAGCCGGTCCACCCGCCTCGTATCGGTGCAATGCCACCTGACATTTCTGGGGGTCCGAGGGGGACCGCGCGCGAGGCTCAGCGTCGTAGCAAAGAAAGGGGGGACCCTGAATCCCGGTTTCCTAAATATTTTCCATGTTCAACAGGCCAAAGAATCAAGATCAGTTTTACCCGGATCTTCCGATTCGATTCGACTTGGAGACGTGTTGCCGGACATGGATAAGATCGTTTGGCCCACGAGTTGTTTGGACGGTGATCGACAGTGCCAAGCCCTCGTATTGCTAGAGGTGCCTGCATCGCAGTGCTGCTTTACTCCGCACAAACTGCGACTGCGACCTCAATCGTCTTTTTTAGAAACCGCTCGTGATGCGCAAACACGGCTATCAGGTGGGCAGCCGGCAGCTTCATTACGATCCATGTTTTACTCTCTGAGGGAACGTGATCAGAGTTTCAGTTGCTGACGTTGCACGTTTGAATAATGGATTCATGTCGAATGGTTGTTTGCGATGATGATGATGATGATGATGATGAAGATGCATGTGGGGTTGTGGTAGATCGAATACAAGACATTCGGGTTTAGGTAGAGCGAGATGTTCTAGTATACTTAGATTATAATGCGGATGACATTTGGCATGGGTAACATCGATATAGTGTCATCACCATATCAATCTGATGACTGGCTTCTCGGATTTATACCGCTTTGAAAAGCTCTGCTTCTTTGGCATCATTTAGAAAAGAATACAGAGACTTTCGCAACGTTGTGACACGAACAGACAGCCTTGAAGTGCAAACTGTTGTTTTCCTATAGCGCTATTAGTGGTCATGTTTACGAGGGTGACGAGTACTATGAATCCAAGACAAGTCAGCGGTTGCAGAGTACCTCGCCATTCAAAAATATGTCTATAAGATCACTGTTTGCATGAGACTCTATATCACGATTCCTCTGGATGACCATCCATTTTTGCCCTTCCAGGCCCAAACTATCATGAATGCACCAAGCCAGATTGACACCGTCATTGCCCAGAATGTCGCAGCATAGCACTGCTTCCCGTAGCAGAACACATCACCATCCGTCTTGTCATCTTCAAGCGAGGCTGAGTTATGAGCCCCAGCCTGGTAGACTGCGGAGTAGATGAGGCCCCATATGACGGAACCAAGGGCTGGTGTCACAGCAACAATGCCAAAATTGGTGCCGAAGTTCTCAACACCCCAGATGATGGTGATAACGATAGGAGTTAAGCTGAACACAGCACCATAGCCGGCGCCAATCGAACTAGACACAATCCAAAAGCGGCCGGCGTGCTCCTGCATTGCACCCGATGCCAACACTAGGGTTCCAATCGAGAAAATTACGGCCGATATAACATACAAGACTACACGGGAGACTTGTAGCCTTTGGCGCAAAACAGGCGTTGTATGTGGTACTCCAGTTTGTATATGTTGACTTTCTGGAGCTGGCGATAAGAGGTCGCTCAGTGAGGCCACCACCAATCGTGCTACCGTACTCACAGTTGCCATGATAGAGACATGAGTAGCAGCAGAGGGAGGGTTAGAATAGGTATTCGGTGAAGTCAGGGTCCCAATGATAGTCCCGAGGTTGTTGATGAAGGACTCCCCGGGTCCTATGATGAGCCAAAAACCAATGGCAAATAACCACATGGTAGGATCAGCCAGAAATCTCCTAGTCTCAGCATTAAGGAGCCAGGTTTTCTTCAACTTGGCGTACATATCATCACCTTCGTTGTCTTTTGACGGATCGAGAATATCGGCATCAGCGTTGTCATCATCGTGACTAGCAGACTGCACGACAGTGCCATAACTTCGATCCGTCCTTCGACGGAATACTTCGCTCCCCTCGAGAAGCCCGCTTCTCTCAAGCTCTTCGACTGCCCCATCAATAAGATCCTTCTCATCTACGATTCGTAAAGCAAATGACCCAATAATCCCAATAGTGGCGAGTAGAATGGCAAGAAACACGAAGAAGCGGAATACGTTGACATCACCCTTAGTCCCATCAGGCTGTGTCTCATAGAGTAACCGGCTAGCGCCCTGGCTCATAATCATGCCGCTTAAACCGAATGCTGCAATAGGAGCAACAAGCATCAAACCTCGGTATTTGCCTTTACCGAAGTTTTTGGCGCATGTGGTGATTGCGCCCAAATACAAGCATGCAGTGCCCACGCCGATGGCCCCGAAAGCAACTAGCATGAGCGCGAATGTAGCTTTACTGACACTAACATGGTTTTCCACTTCTTGCACACCTTTCTGATATAAGCCCGCAGCGAGAGCATATCCGCCCCCAACTAGCACCGAGGAAAGGAGGGATAGGGGACCTGGTCCAAAGCGATCGCACATGTATCCGATTATGGGCACGGGTATGTACATGGAGACATTCATGGCGCTCGCAATACCATTGATTTGGAACTGGGTGTAGTGCAAGCGCGACTGGAAGAGGTGCCCGTAGAGCGAGAAGACGGTAACGGAGCCTGCACCGAGGGCGGCAATGATGGCAGATATAAAGGCGATGGAGCGTAGAGCAATGGCCCTGTGTCGGCGATTCGGATTCGGGCGTGCATCACTTATCGAGCTTCTCGAGCTCAAAGGGCCTAGAGTCGAAGAAGAAGGCGTCCGCAAAAGGGGTGCGCGGGACATATCGGTCGATTCGTCGGCCATGATTGCGACTTTTGTTCAGCGGTCGGTTTCGCGGGCTATTCAACTATATATGGCGAGGTTCAACCTAGGTATGCAAGATCCTATAAAGAGAGAGAGAGAGAGGATAAAGTGCGATGTCGCATGACAGTGCAACATTTGATGAGCTCAGGTCGTCATGTCTGCGGTGACAAGATTGCCTACAGCACCAAGGTGAGAAGGTGAGAAAGTGAGGGATGAGAGGGAGTAACGGTAGATAGAGCTGGAGTGGTGCTGTCAATACCTAGGCGTGGAGGAGCGAACAGCTGACGTCCCGAGCGGGCAGATGTCGATAGTACTTTCGTCCCGCATATACACATACAGGTATACAGGTTAATGTTGACATTATTTCAGTGATGTACCTGTATATACTGTTATTGCCGGCTAGGCGATAAAGGCGTCGTTTTCCGTTCAAAATTTTAGCGGTACGGTACATGTAGTCTAGGTGCGAGTGTACAGCAGTACGTACTCAGGTACCTTCCAAGTTCCAATTCACATAATACCTACATACATACATACAAATGTATGTAATTAGTAGGTTATCACTGGACAAATCAATGATGTGGGGCTAGCTAGTCACCTATCTCACGTGGGGGACCTTACGTACTATGTAGTAAGTAGTGGACCTAGGTCCACTATTAGATAGGCGGCTGTGTCACCTGGTCACCACGTGGCAGCTGCCTGGCTGCGGTACCCTCGCCACTGCAGGTGGGCACTTACCTCCGGTCTCCAGGCCCCAGCCTCCCTGCACCAGACTTAGACCAATACAACAACTTTGGTAGTCGAGATCCATGTTTCGGGTGCCGTTAGCTACAGACTCTAGCCAACAGGTACCAAGTGTTACAGCAGTACCGAGATTAGGTATTTGCTAGTTCAATAGAAGGCGAGGCACAGCAGCAGCAGCATTCTCTCTTCTATTCGCGTTTGTTAATGATCTTGTTGTAATATGAAGGACCTGGTAATGAGCTGAACTGCTTATGATATACCGCCATCGAACACACTTCCGTCAATATGAGCCAAAGTACACGGTTCGCCGAGCTCCGGCAACTCATCTCTCGTGTTGCTTCCACACGGGAAGAAATCAGATACCTGAAGTTACTTCTCTCCGATGTCCACACGAATGTTATCAACGAACTACCTGTTGAGCTTGTTGTAATGATCGCTGTGCAACTCGAACTCGAGGATTTTGCTACCTGTCTACGTGTATCCAAGATCTGGAGAGAGAAGTTCTTGTCAGATTCAGTTATGACAGCATTTGCGAAACGCTCTTGGCCTGCGCTGGTCGACGGTGTAGTGATTCGACATGACTTTCTAAAAACTCTCTCAAAATTGGGATGGGCATCCTACAGCTTCGGCCGCCACTGGCACCGTCTCAGTTCCGAGGTCGTGCGATATGACAGCACATCAAATATTAAACTCGATCCAGAATTCCACAGCCGAGTTGACCATCTTCCTCACGCTTATGTACAACATCCCGCTGATCTGTACTCTGAGTCAACTCATTTGCCTACATCCCCCACGTTTTACTCCTCCGGAAAGGCAGCATGGCACTTGTGTGGCTATGTTGTAATTGTCGACGATCTACATTCGAAGACTCGAAAGGTCCTCACCCCGCCAAGTGGCATGATGTACGGACTAGCATTGAAGTTGCAAGCGCTTGGATCTAGACTGGTTATTGGTACAATCGACCGGCTGTTGTATGCTTATTTCAGACCCCTTTATGAAAATGTATTTACTGACATTCGACTGGTAGGATCGCCTGGGACCATGTCGACAATCGGGCACTTGAAAAGTCGCTACCTTCTCGAGCCCTTCGATGCACGACTCAAGACGACAAAGTGGCCGTCGTACTCTCTAGTGGAGATGTACTCATCTGGACCTTCGGCAATGCAATGGTCCAGCTCAACACATCGCCTTTGATCCCTGAACTAGGGATCGATCGCTCTGAGGCCAAAACCTGGAAAGCTTGTCTGAACGTCTTCTTTGATCCTCGTAATAGCAAGACATCGTACCTAGCTTCTGGTTACACCCGGTGCATCAATTCGCAGAATGTGTTTCAAGCCACAGTTCATGAGTTTTCAATGGCAGATCTCGTGGCCTCGTGGTTGTCTTCCGACTATCCGGACCATGTTCAACTTTCATCTCGTATTCCCCCTGAAGATGCGGGCGAACCGGACATTGTGATTTCGGACTATGAGTGTGAGCGCGGCTGTATATTTTTCATGCCGCGAAACCACCTTAGAATAGGAAATGAGCCGCTACTGGTGTTTGACAAAATGACACGGAAATTCCTTCGTTTCCAAAGACGCCCTTTGAACGGGGAGGCCAACGATCACACATTGCTCAATGTTTTTGTGCATCTCTTCCTTCGTGGCCTCAGAGTACGCGGCGGGTTTGACCAGGATTTTCTGGTTCGATTTAGTCCCAAAGGTTACGAGGTGAAACGCGTTCGCTCCCAACGGCTTTCGGTAGAATAGAGACGGGTTGAACCGCAATAGACTAGTATGGTCGACCTTATATCTGAATCTGGTAGTGTTTTAAACTATTATTTTAAGTTTACCAAGGGATAGAGTGAAGTAATGCAAAGAAAAATATCACTCACAATCGTTTTGGGCCAAATCTTTTGATCGGAGAAATGATTCAACCCAAATTATTTGCAAGGGGGGTCATTAGTAGGTTTAACTATGGTACCGCGTGACACATACGACACTTAGGATTCGAAATAAGGGTAGATTACAGAGATGCTGTATCGTCTAGTCTAGTTACACCGAGTATACAGACTTCAAAACTCAACCCTAAATCTTGAGTTAAGATGCCGTGAAACGTATCAGAACCAACCCGACCATAATTTCGGGTTGTGTTGTACCTGTTGGAAATACTAAAGTCTCTAAAGGTCTGGGGCTGGACGGCTTTACCGCCCGTGGATGTCATAGCTTTCCAAAGCCATACTGGTCATACGACCGATGCCTGCCAGGAGGGAAGAATATGTCTTCCGATACGTGTAGCCTTGTGTGCCGCATTTCAGTTGTCTATACTAATAAAGTCAAAGACGACGTACGAAGCACTCTTAAGATATCTTCTTGTACCACTTCGCCAGTGTTGCGTTGTATGTCATAGGACTAACTCACTGTCAAACAAAAACACATAAACCAAGATATTGGACAACATCGCCGTACATAGACAACGTGGACGACAATGAGACACGATGGAAGAGAGTTCTATTAATCATCCTGTATATTCCGTTTGGAGGACAGCTTCCATATGTACAGCAACGGCTCCGGTCTTGATCAGACCAACGCATGCAACCCCAAGCCAAACAGTAACTTACACTGGAAAATTTCCAAATCACAGTACTTTGTCGCATAATAGTATTCAGGATGTTTCCAAATTATCTTTATGGCATGCCTGCTGTGGACTTGTATTAATGTTGGAGAATATTCTTGTACTACTATGGCATTGTAGCCAAGGGGAACTGTGACCATCCGTTGAAGGCCTGGTTCTACGACATTAAAGAGAGCTGTGACAACAGTTCGTCTAACTTTTATCCGACTACCCCCCTCCCCTAAGTTCAGCACAACTAATGCCCCTTACCCTAACTCCGACCTCGTCATCTCGTTTCTATCTATTCTAAGGCCTAACTAACTACCTAGGTTTCTCTTGCTGTGGTGACCATCTCCTCGTCTAGGGATTTAAACCTGCAGGGCACAGCCGAAAAGTTAGCCAACATGGACATAGAATACGACGGAGTGATTACCACCGCCGCTGCCGCCAACGAGTACTTATTTGAGTTTTATATTCCCCCTTCCACCTCCCCCTCGGTTGACTTTGGGCTCGCTGCTCCTACATACCCCTAAACTGTGTAAAAAATTTTATCGTTTAATGTAACAACCGATCGGACAGCGCACGATGCAACGGAGCCACCGCCTAGCAAAGCACCGCAGCCCTCAAGCGCTACGTGTCGAAATACACCAATGGTGTCCCAGATCTCAACCCCTACGTGTACGACTACGTTGTCTTCGGAATTTTGGGACGAAGCCTAGCTAGAGTACCTTCGGTCCACTGCAGTACGACATGCGACCCCTGAGCGTCATGACGATCATTCGTAATGGGAAGATAGAACGATTTCTTACCCTTTCTTCCTCACTCATAATCTAGGAGAATAAATAAAACGAAAGGGAGAGAGTGAGTAAGGGGGGAAGGCAGCAATGAAGTCAAGACAAGGGTGATTGGTTTGTGGCCGACTCAAAAAACCCTTTTAGATCTACGGCATCTGAGGCGACACCAACGGAGACGACGGGAATCTCGCTCGCACCGGCGAGGCCTCGCTCTCTCTTAGTACGCTGTACTTCGGCAACGTCATCATGGGCTAGTAAGGCTGCGACATCGAGAACTCCTGTATATCGGATTCACGAAAGCGAGCGCTGTTCTCGGGACCACTGCCGGCCGCTAGGCTGATAGTTGACAGAGTTCTAGTCGAAACATCGCGGCGTTAGGCGATATACTCGTTTAGCGGATCGAGGGGTGTTCTTAGTCTGGCCATTGCGAGTGGGCTGAGTGTACTATGAATAGGATCTGTTCGGATATCTTAACCTGTGAGAGTGGGATGTGTAAGTATCCTTGAGGGTGGTGAGACTTCTTGGTATTCTAATGTTGGGGTTTTCGACTTTGGCAGGCTCGTGATTGAGTTGAGTAACTAGGGGTCTCTGAGATTTGGTTGAGTTCAGTTGCTCAAAATGCATTTTGAACTATTGACATAATAGTATGTTTCCCCTTACACTTGAGCAAATAAGAAGATAAAGCGACCGACAAAAAGAAAAGTCTTGTATTCAGTGTGAACAAAGCCATTCTAACAACTCATGACAATCTCTCACATCCCTCAATCGTACAGCAGGTATCTCATATCAATCATCTCGAAAGTTCCCTTTCCCCCCTTTGCTCTACCACTTGGCCAGACCAGCCTTTACAAACATAGTAAGAGCGGTGCCCACACCAACGAGCCACACGGGAGTCCGGAGACCGGCCAGCTTGCGGTTGCCGCCGAGGAAGATGTACACCCAGTTATAGGCGACGCGGCTGAGGATGTAGGTGATGGACAGCGCGTTTAAAGCGGAAGTGCTCAGACCGGCGTTGTTGCCAGCGACGATGGCCGCCGCGAAGAGGGGGAGCCCTTCGAAGCCGTTGGAGCTCGCTGACTCGGCGCGCAGGATGCGGGCTACGGTCTGATTTTACCGGAGGGCGTGTCAAATGGATGTCGATGAGTAGTTTGGGTGTGGTAGGAAAACTCACCTCCTTGTCTATGTCCGATTTCTCCAGTCGTGCGGCAAAGGTCCGCGGGTTGGTGGGATCAAAGTACTTCTGGCCAGGACCCTGGAAAGCAGAGTAGCTTCGAGGCCATAGAGCCTGTTCGGTTGCGTTTTCATGTTAGTGACAATTTCGGGTTCTTCATTCATTCTATTTTCATGACTGCGTCTAGAAATTTCTGCAAGCGGCATCTATAGTAATAGATAAATCTTTATGCGAAGACATACAGTGAAAACAGCCACTGGGATCTATCATTTCAGTCAGTTTTTTCCCCATGAGCTCATTGTAAGATGTAAAGGCGGTAGTCCACTTACGGTGAAATACGAGATGTTCTTCTCGGCAAGGAAAGATAGAGCTGCCATCTTATCTGATATGTTTTTTGCTTCTTGATGATGATAGTATGAGTCCTACTTTGGAGAAAATGCAAGAACAAATGATGGATTATGAAGGAGTGATGAAGCTGAAGTCGTCCATTTCAATGCCAAAGGAACCTCGGCCCCCCTTACTTTAAAGGGCGTTTTGGAACAGTCGCGCTAATAAAAGATGATCCACTTGCCGAGTCGTTATTGTGACACTAACTAGACTTTTCAATTCCAATTCCTTCAAAGGACCATTACTGTACATGAAATCTAGCTCTTTGATGACATATTTTGATGACTAACTTCATGTAGCATTTAATTTCGATTTTGATTTTGATTTTTTTTTCACGCGCGGGTAACGACAGGCATTATCTAGGTAGATATCGGAACCGCGCGTCGGCGCAAAGTGTGTAAAGACGACGCGTTTGAGCAGCCTCGTACCCCAATTTTCCGGAGCAAGTCGGCAATGCATCATTTTGAAGTAGTCTCGAGCTGCTACGACTCTACTTAGACACGATGCAAATCCCGAAAGTTTATG
Source organism: Xylariaceae sp. AK1471 (assembly GCA_023159215.1). Taxonomy (NCBI): domain Eukaryota; kingdom Fungi; phylum Ascomycota; class Sordariomycetes; order Xylariales; family Xylariaceae; species Xylariaceae sp. AK1471. Next base: position 87,373 of record JAJKLI010000055.1, read on the forward strand.
TAGTGTAAAATACTGCCCTGTCAAATTCCTCACCCCGAAACTCCCGGCTGATTGGGAGTATTTTGTTAATAAGTGTATAATGGGAAGCATGACCGCGAAAAGAAACTCACTGGTACCTCGCGGAGGATTAATTTGAACTTGAGCGGACTCGCAATCGAGCGGTAGTTGGTTATACAGTCAAAAGTATGGGGTATCATATTACATTTCATTGCCCTCAGAAGGAGAAGGGATATTGTGTGTACACGTGCAGCAGCAACGAACTCAACCAGTTCGTGTTCCCCAGCGTCGTTTGCTCATGCAAAGTCGCCTGCACTCCAGTCTCCCCATAGTTCATTCAAGTCTGAGCCCAGTAGTTCAAAACTGAAATCGGGGTTCGGTACCAACATTTGACTAGAATCCGCTGGTGGTATCAACCAGGGCATAGAGAGCGGCAACCCGTCGCGTTGAAGTGGTGTAGATCCTAACTGCATCGCAGGCAGCGGCGTGCCAGTCGAGTATGTACTGACGGACTAAATGGCGGGTCAACATACATGCACAAGAGCATTCGATATCTGCTCGGGTCGGGAAATAAAGACTTACGGCAGGCCCATTGGGATGACCCGGATTGGACTGTGGCGTGATGCCGTCTGGCTGTGTCTGGTGTTGCCCACCAAGGGGAACTTGGTATGACAAGAGCTTGTAGTGAAGGTTAATGAACCGTTCTGCAGCATGAGCCTTTGCAGCCTCTGGGGTTTTCAGACTCAGATGAGTTTCAATTAGCCCATATGCAGCACACAGGCTAGAGTAGCCCCAAGGATCGTTATTACCGCATCTTAAGACACGGTCCTCCTTCAAAGCAATACACTTTTCAATGAGCTGAAGGGTTTCTTGGTGGTTGGAGTTGATGAGCGATGTTGATCCTGTTACGTGGTTAATCGCGAGCTTAGGCAGGCGGGCGCCCTACATACCTTTAGGTTGAAGGAGTGAGATGTTGCAAAGGTTCATTGCCGAGTTGATCGAGTCTCCACGAAGGAAGTACAAAGTTCGAATTCCTTTCTGGAAGAGTCGGTCATGCATCAAGATTATATCTCGAGCAGCAGTGTAGTAGATGAACTCGGATGTCTGATACCTGGAGTGGTTCTTGCGTTGTTTGAGGAATGGTTGGTGTAGAGGTATGAGAAATTGTCTAAGCTGGATATGTAACAGAGTGTGAGCAAGAGACGGCTTATGAGAAACACCAGAAATCTGGTCTGAGTCAAGATCCCAAGGAGGCAACGCGTCAATCTCTTGGGTGACCATGTCGCTATATTGAAGAACCTGCTCCCAGTCCAGGTCAACCGGAGGGCCAGTCAAAATCTTGCATAGCTCGAGTCGCACGGGAAGGCTCTGGCGGCTAAAATGAGCATATGATGAGAATGTGTACTCTGTGCGTGGCCTTGACATGGGCAACTCTGTAGAGTCTTGATCAAAGGTGTCGTCGTCAATGTTTTTAGGCGCGTCGGCATCGTTGTGAACCTGGCTGAGCATTGTTGGTACTCCCAGGTCAAACGATGCTTGAAGGTCGAATTCGACCATCGTCGCCCATATGCGCCTTCTCATCTCCTTATTATACGGACTAATACTGGACGAGAGAGTATCGGGATCCTGATGTAGTCCTATAACAATCGCACTACGAATTAGCCCCCCGGATAATGGCCAGAACCGCTTCTTCTTGATGATGTTGACCCTCTTGGCAAGAAACAGAAGGCACTCGATTTGATAGTGCACTAGTTTACGGTGTTTATGGCTCTGCCGTTCGAGCCACGCGTCACAAGCCTTAACCCAACTTTCGGCTAGGGCATGTGCGCTTGATTTCACTCCAATAAACTGGCCAGAAGATTGCATGCCCAAGCAGCAGGAGACTGAGATCATCGATAGGACAAGGGCGGTGAATGAAGCAGGCCTCGTGGGATTTGGATCCCAGAACGACTCGTATTCTTTCTTGAACGTCGGAATGTGGATGATTCGATGAAGTTGTTCAAATTGATCCAAATAAACCATCACCAAGGAGTCCGTCTCGTCTTTGGAGGGCAATAGTAATTCTAACGCAGGGTCAGGTTCAGCAGCCTTCCGCTCGCGATCCTGTTTCCTTTTCTCCCGATCTTTCTTCTGGATGTTGAGGGGCCGTAACCATTCATCAGCTGTCTCTTTCATGAAATGCGATATGCCAGTGAGTTCCTTGAGCGAGGACCAAGCATTATGTGGTCCACAATATCTGCTCTTGAAATTCATGGCACTTTCCATGGCCTTTCTCCGCCAGTGCTCATCGTCCATGAACGCCGCAGCTGAGTGAGCTAGATATGTGGGTGGCGTGTCTTTAGTAGCCTCTCGAGTTGTTGAAGGGGAGGCAACGATTGTGCTGCCGTCCGCTGGCGACTGCTTTGCAAGCGCATTTTTTAGCTGAGCAATCTCGAGCTCTAGTTTTCTAATGCGCTCGTGATCTCGTGCGGCATCTTTCAGGACGGCACTGTCTACTTCGCGGCGAGCTGAGTGCTGAGAGCCGTTTGGCCGACGCGCTTCTGAGCCAAAGCAGGCGAAGGGAGTTTCAAGCGGGACGAACGTGTTCTTCGCTTCTGCTGATACTGTCGTCGCTGTCGGTCCACCAGGTCTTGACTCATAGGTGCACCGCTCAGGAGTACCGGATTTCACGCAGCGATCACAAGGCAGCTCTCTTGAGCATGACAATTTCCTCCTCCTGCATTCTAGGCAAGAAAGCCGCACTCGCTGGCGCTTTCGGGCAGAGCTTTGATGATTGTCCTCTAGACCGTCATGATCATCATGCCCATCATCGTCCATATGATGCTTCTTCGCTGCTTCTTCCGAGTCTCCCATTTTGGCGAAGGCGTAATGGAGAAAGTCTTGCTGTTCAGGGGTCCATCTTCTGGGAAAGATCTGTATGATGTAAGTTGATCGATCTGATAAGATTGATTGATAAAAGGCGAGAACGCGCCCTGGTGCTTACAAGCTGGTGCCTCTCTGATGCTCGGCTTTGTCAGCTTTTGGGCTCGGAGCTCGGCATTAAGCGCGGAACCCGATTTTTCCAGCGACTTTATCCAGATAGGTAGGTACCCTACATGAATAGATATTCTGTATAAGAATATAAACATGTTTTGAAGGCGGCTTGAGAGAGTTTGGAATGGACGTTCTTCCAATATAAGAAACATGAATATTCTTTTTTGAATTCATTGTAAAGACTTACCTAGTAAGACGAGGGCAAATATGAAGTGAGTGACTAAGGTATGCCCACATACAGTGCATAGATGCATGTTGAGAAATGATTACCTAAATGCATATTTCTGCATAAAGCGGGCAAAGTAAGGGTAAACGATAAAATACTGGGCGCAAATCGATATGCTGTCAGGTTCCGACCTCATTATCGCGTCCCTCTTATCCCGTGCATCATCTATGTCAATTACATCATAACTATATTTAAATCACTTCCCATAATGATGTAACTGTCATGTTAGCGCTCCTTGTTAGTCTATTTTTAGGCTACTTTTTAGGCTGGACTGATGCTTTGGTACCGGTAGTCCCTGGTAGAGCATTTGATAGGTTCATAAGTATATGGCTTGAGAACCAGGTCAGTATTGCCAATTCGAAGGACGACAACATTGTTTCTTTCGTGACCCAAGTGGCTAATACTATAAGTTACTTTAGGACTTCGACAAAGTCATCGTAGAATCTGCGTTCGCGGACTTGAAGAGATTCGGTATTCTGCAGACAGGTTACTATGCCCACACACATCCCAGCCAGCCCAACTACTTGGCTGCTGTCGGAGGAGATTACTGGGGCTTAGACCACGATGAAGTCGTCCGAATCCCTTCCAATGTATCTACGATCGTCGATCTACTCGAGCCGAACCGAATATCATGGAAAGGCTATTTCGAGGGTAACCCGGGGCCTGGTTACATGGCGGAGGCTAGCGTAGGACGGCCAGAAAACCAGTCGCCTAATGGCACATGGGATTACGTTCGAAAACACAACCCTTTCGTCTCGTACGATTCGATAAATCTCGAAGGGAGCCGGCTTCTAAACTTACTATCTTTCGAAGACTTCCAAAGCGACTTCGCTGCTGGCGTGGTACCACAGTTCGTTATGATGTCTCCCAACATGCTTAACGATGGGCACAATACCACACTAGACTATGCGACACATTGGGCTCGCGAATTCTTGAAGCCTTTATTAACTGATGGAGCCTTCGCAGAGAAGACACTTGTCCAATTAACATATGATGAGACAGAGGACTACTCGAAGCCCAACCGCATTGCCTCTCTGTTGTTAGGCAACGCGGTGCCTGAGAGTCTTAAAGGGTCTACTGACGATACCTTCTATACCCACTTCTCGATCCTGTCTACGATGGAGAACAACTGGGAGTTACCGAACCTTGGCCGATTTGATGTAGGGGCCAACGTCTTCCGATTCGTCGCTGACGTGACAGGATATTCCAACAAGGATCCTCCCAACGTCGCAACAGTCAATAACTCGGTGTCGTATCCCGGCCCACTCAACAGAAATCATTCGACCAAATTGACAGCATTTCCTCCTCCAAACTTGAAACTCATAGGTGCTGGTGGCAAACCCATACTGAAAGCAATTGCGGAGACCTGGAAGTCTGAGGCAAAGTCGAATACTCCCTATGCTGGTAGTGGCAACGTGTACGATGGTGATAACCTGCCTATATATAAAGCACAGGGGTAGAACTAGGCCGTGCCAGATCATATCAACGTGAACAATATACACAGAGCTATTTGCGGAGACACGGAGGTCTTTCAACCTAGCTATTACGAAACATCAATAGGCAGCACAAAGTACTGGCATGGTGTGCTTAAAAGGACATCCAGCAAGGTGTAATCCGTGCTGGTGTGCGGTAGCTGGATGTTATCCTGTTTAGGTTTAGCTACCGCTGTTCCAACCAAGTCGCAAAGAAGTGGTCCGAGATGGGAGGAGCTGATGGATACGCGTTGCTGACTGCATAAGGCAGATTCAACGAGGGGACATTGCGGGCGCCCCCAAGCAAATCTTTTAGCTAGCCTCACGAGTCTAAAATGGCATTGTAACAGCTGTGTTGATAGTCTCTAGCCCTCAACACGAAAATATTTAATTGAAAGCCCTCATCCGCCTTATCTTTCCCACTCTAAAGCTCAACTGCAACTTCAGTCAATCCTAATATTACCTGTGCAAAGACCATCCGCCCGGCATGCTGTGTCACAACTGCGAGAAATCTTTGAAGGCGACGACTAAGCGTCTCAATCTAGTTCGCCAGTGCTCCTTACTAGGAAAAGCCGAGGAATGCCTGTCTCTGCCTACCTCTTTGCTGCACCTCTCCCAACGCAGCTTGTACAGGTCCATTGTGGATGGGTGTTTCATCTGTCGGCAGCTGTGGATGTCACTCCAGCAAGACGAAGGTATCGAGGAAGGACGCATTCCCCAGACCTTTGAAGACTTCTGTCGCATAACCCGTGATCTCGAGCATCTAGACCTCGGAGGACCCGGTCTAAAGCCATTCTCCTTCGGCCACAATCTTATAACAAGAGGTGCTAAGCGCACAGTCGGCTCGATTCTTTTCTATTCGTTATCATTGTTCCCTGGATACAAGAAATACACTAAAAACAGTTTAATTGTTCGAGTCACTGAGAAGGTTTCTAGCTGGTGCAACCAAAGAGCTTTAATGTATCTACGTGCTGGGGAACACGAGGATCTTTTCTTCACAATCGTTCCCGGCAGATCTCAGAGACTAGACACTGATTTTTATCTCTTTCCGGTCTACCAGAGAGTCTCCGATATCACGTATCCCCCCAGCGTCAACATTGACGGCGCTCACACCTCCACGGGCGGCATGACGAGATTGTGGCGCAACTGGTTCCGTACTTGCTCTGAAACTCACACTCGCTGCCGGGAAGTGGAGCTTCGGCTGCAATCCTTCATACCTAAGAGACTCATTCAACTTCTCCCTAACAATTGCGGAAATATATCTAATTGGCGACTGGTTCTTCCTACTACCTTCGACAAGCCTTACCTGACCTTGAGTCATTGTTGGGGCTCGTCTCAACCCATACGTCTTACGAAGGACAACTTTTCAGAGTTTTTGCAAGGCTCTTCAGTTTTCAGTCTGCCCAAGACATATCAACATGCAATTATAATTGCGAATTCACTAGAATTCCAATACATATGGATCGATTCGCTATGTATTGTTCAGGACGATATTGAAGATTGGAGGGCTCAGTCCATATTAATGGGTTCGATTTATGGAAATGCAGCTTGCAACATTGCTGCAACGTGGGCTACTGATAGTGGTGATGGATGCTTTAGCACCGGGGATCCAGACATAGCCAAGCCCTGCTTCATCACACTGGATCAAAAGCTCAATGAGTCATCAACCTACCAAATCTCGATCGCCGACAGATACAGCAATGATATAGTGGAGGCACCCCTCAATAGGCGTGGTTGGGTTCTCCAGGAACGAGTCCTAGCAAGAAAACAGCTCAGTTTCTCTAAACATCAAGTGTACTGGGAGTGTCACGAACTTATGGCTTCTGAGCAATTCCCCTCCGGAGTTCCGGCGCGCCTGGGGAACCTGAATGACTTGAACCAAGCACATCTTCTCACAGCAAAGCCAAGGTTAGATTTCGAAGACAAGATGGACATCCGCAGAGCATGGAGTGCTTTGGTGGATTTATATTCAGCTTGTGAACTTACCCATGAATCGGACAAGTTACCTGCCGTATCCGGGTTGATAACAGAGCTGGGCAAAGTCACTAATGACGCATGCATCGCCGGACTTTGGAACAAAGATTTTTATCAGCAGCTGTGCTGGACTAATAATTTTTATACCCGCCATATGGTTAATCGAACCACTACCAAAGGTCGTTTGGCTCCAACATGGTCTTGGGTGAATCTAAGCGGTCCAGTGCTATTTGATCAGAGCTACGAGGGCATTATAAGCGATGCCACCTCTTGGATAGAGATTATAGAGATACCGAAGGACTCGGCAGAACAGAATGAGTCGTCCAACCCAGTGCGACAAAAATTAGTACTAAAGGGCGTCGCCGTATGGGGTCGCGCTATGGCAAATGGCGATCTAGCCGAAAACACGATCTGCTACCACGACCATCAAGTTGTCATTGATTTCATCAGCGCCCCAGGCCTCCCTGCGTCAAGCAGCATCGATGTCTCGATTTTCTGGGACGAGAACATGTCTTCAGCTGAGGTAAATCCCGATAGATGGCCCGCCTTCGTGGAAGAGAGAAAGGCCAATCTTTTATTCTTAATCATTTACCACGGCGATTTTTCAACAAAAGGACTAGTGTTAAGAAGGCAATCGTCCATTGTTGATGGAGATGTATTATATGTTAGAATGGGCTGTTTTTGGGCATATGATTCCGAGTTCGAGCCATTCCTTAATCAGATCGCTACTCGGCTTCAAGTTCCACAACAACATGTTATTAACTGCTTGGATTTAAATAATTCTAAGTTAGCTGATTTGGTCCATATAGTTACTATAGTTTAACCTATTAAGCAAAAATTAAATAGATATATCTCTATATTGATAAATAAACGACTGTTAAATATCACCTATGCTGTGAGCTAATAAATTAACGCGCTTATTGGAACCCTTCTAGAAAACTCCAGACAATTCATCTTCAAGGGGTCTCAAGAACTTCTTATAATTAGCTATCAAAGTCTAAGGTACAATTCAATCCAAGATACTGAAAGAACCGTTCGAGATCGAGACATACGATACTGTCATGATCAACGAAGAGAGCTTCAATCATTTCAGTGCTAAAGAAGAGGAAGTAATTACTCGAACGTTATCAACTATTTACCTGGGCAAAAGTAGCGGACCTAGTGAATGAAGATCCACGGTTTGAAGGCCAATCGTACCTGGAGGGAGGGAAAATATTGCCCGCACGAGTTTAAGTGTGATACGATCTAGCTGTTAGAGGAAGTGTTAATTACTACCTTGCTGTTGCAACGTACTATATTTCTGTCGTACGCCCGACTTCTGCGCTAACAACCTCTGATACTTACACTTCCGTAGTGGTGTTGAGGATACTAGGGGTTACTCGAAGTGTCTAAAATCCTCCGAAATTCCCTAGTCTACAACACACGCAGAGCCAAATTAGCGCGTGTAGAGGGTTGATAGTTTGTCGTCATGAGAAGCAGCCTTACAACGCCGGTCGTCGTTTCCGTAAGCTGCGGGGTGTACGTAACATGTCGAGAATGTCAGCAGCACTAGAGACAGGCGGCGTCGGCATCTTTATACCGACTTTGTGGTTAATGAGCGATGGTGAACTCTCCCAAGAATGCCATCGCCCATCGTAACTTGATGAAGTGAGATCTCCGGTTTGGGGGGTTTGTGTTGAGAAACGGAGACCTATTAAAGTCGTTAGTAGTGGTCTTTATTTTACGGTACAGACATGGCAAATGATTAAACCCCCTTGGGTTGGTATCCTTCGTAGCGGTGTTGAAGGTGGTGATTCGTGGTGTTAGTGTATAGATGGGCGATGCACAGTAACGTCACTATTCTCTAACAGTGCACTAACAGTGAATGCCAATAAGTGGGAATGTGAAGGAAGAGTTGTTTCGTGTCTTGCAACTTATATCAAATATAGGCATCATGATACTAGCATTCTCTCAAGCATATTCCGTGCCTCATTCGCTTCTCTCATTACCTTCTTAGACCGTTCCTTTGCTGTTACTGCCCTACTATCCCAATCTCCCGGAGCAAGATATGACGAACTGCGCATTAGATCAGTGGCATCCTGTTTCCCATTTACTACAGCGTGCTCGCTTTGCTTGGTCAAGCCTGCAACCATCCGCAAAATTGCTGCGCTCGTGTTTCGCTTCGTCGGGTTGCTCAATGTGTGCACTTGACCGACCCTAGAGAAGAAGTCCGATAACTGAATCTCCGTAAAACCTTTCTTTCTCAAGAACATGGTAATCCCAGTCCTGAGAAAGGCGTATGTCCTCCGGCGACGGTTGTGGGTAGGCGTGAGCACCCATGCAGCAATTTGCCGTTTCAATTGTGATCGTGTAGCGGCAAGTGCGTAGCTCAGGACTGACTGGACGTTATCATTGACAACCACGGCTGGTTCTAATGCTTGCGGATGAAACAGAATGGCGTGAAGTGCGGACAGGTGAGAGGCGAATAGGGCTTTCAATTCTTCAAAGGAGTGCTTCGATGGGTTTGATGGTAGTAGTTTGTCCGGCCAGGGTGCTTTCTGCAGCAGCAGTTCGACTTCACGATGTGTTGTTTGTATCAGTGAAGTAGTAAGGGCCTCGATAGCAAACTGCGAGCGAAGGGCAGCGACGTTGCCGTTGCTAACGGATCCCGCCACCGTGCCCCACAGCAGGTCTACTCTGTGGTGCAACGCAATAGCTTCCACGATCATGTAGGCTTCAACGGGGGGGAGTCCATCAGACGCTGACGTGTCAGCTATCTGCTCTGATGCTACTCGTCGTTCCAAGGCAGCCATCGAGTTGTGATGTGGGATCCCACTGGTGACAATAATGTCTGAAGGACTTGATGCATGGAAGGTGATGAGAAATCTCTCTGTGGGGAGCATTCGCCGAAGCTGCTTTGCGACCTTCTTTGCTAGGGTCTTTGGCCTCAGAGAATGTACTTGATACCACTTCTTAGACAAGGTTATGGCATACCTCTCATGGCTAAGATCACAATACTGCTTCTGCTGTGTGATTGCTGTAACAAAGTCCGGCACACTGTGGAACTGATGCGATTGACCGATGTTAGCTCGCGTACGAGAAATGGACTGGCTAGGCCAGAAAGAGATCTCACTGATGAGTTTCTCGTGAGGTTCAAAATCCGGTGTATCCAGAAACAGAAGGTTGGTATCGTTAGCAGCAGCAGTGGCAATAGCTTCTGGATCGCAAACATCAAAGATGTTCTTTCTACCTTGGCCAAAGAAACCAACCCGATTCCCCAAGAATATGATTGTTTTTCCGTGATACCTGGACAAAACGTTCTTCACGGCGCCAGAATCCTGGTCACTCTGCTCAAGACCGGCGTAAAGGGATATATTCCACGTATCGATCTCCATTCCAAGGGAATTGTTGATGAACCGGCGTATTGACTGAGCTCTCTCGCCCCCGGTTTCAGAGTTGGTTACCAAGAGGAAAGATGCGCCGGGATGAATGGTATAGTGATCAGACACTTGCATCCTGATCTCAACGACCTCGACAAGATTAACCTCGTCGTATTGGCCATCAGGCCCAGGCTGTTTCGGCTTCCCTAGATAGAGCTTGAATAAGGCTACAACATGCTGATAACTCTGGGCGTTATTGTGGACACGGAGCTGCCGCTCTAGGACCAAGCCCCCTCCACCCCGGATATCACCGGGAGTAATAGTAACAGATTCATGCCACTGATCAGGTTCCGATTCGAGCTCCCCAAAGGCCGCAGGGAACGAGACGTCGATCTCAACAACCCGCGAGTTATATCCTTGAGGTCCAATGGAGACACTTCCATGATTGTAAATCTTTCTTGATGTTAGCAGCCCCAAAACCCGAGTAGCTGCTTATAGTAAGGTACATACCTCAAACGACAGTTTACTTTGTGATCCTTGAGCTACCGTAGCCAAAGCTTGAAATTTTCTCAGCTCACAGGGATATTTGATCTCAATCACTTTATTGAGTTCGAAATTCGAAATTTCTCTTTCTATCCAAGGCATGATTGCATTAAGGTCAATGGCTTCGTGACGGATGAATAAAGCCCCTGTCTCTGGAATCTCGTACTCTTCTCGTTCTCGGATTCGCACTTTGATAGGACCGTCAATGGTGACTGATGACCCCTCTCTTATCGAGGGCAGAAAAGTCCGACCGTCATGCTCATCTACCAGCTTAAACCAATCTGATTCAACTATGCTCAGTTGTATGGGGCGCGTTGGAGAGGGCATTCCTCCTACAGACGGTTGAGTCAGTATCCAAGGTAACCACAATGGTACACTAGCACATACCAGAGTTCCGAACTATGATTCTTCGAACAAATAGATGTTCACCAGGTTCGAAAATTCCGTCTCCGTTCTCATCCTCGACATCAAAATCTGTGAGCGCAAGACTGTACAAAGAGCTGTACTCTTGACGGCTTCCATCCGACTTCTCTACAACAATTGTTACTTTGCCTTGAAGACCGTCCACGCCGTTGTGAAGGACGCTGGTACTTGGTGTACCAGAGTAGCCATTCGACCCATCCAGACCTTTATCTTGCTTATGTGTCTGAATTAAAGGACGGCTGTCGCATCCATTGCAGTGTCCCTGCCCGCCATGACATTTACACGCACCAGGGATCACCTGCGGACTGCGTAATTCCTGCAGTCTCGTTGCAGCCTGAGCCATCAACTGAGCCGTGTTACCACTAGTCATTACCTGAGCGCCGACTCGTGCGAGCGCTAGATTGCTATACCAAGTAGGCAGGACATGTTAGAGACAATGGCTCAGGAGTGCTCTGGAGGCTTACCGGCGCATGTCTACTACTGATTTGTAACGAACCAAGCTGCTGGAGATGGTGGTCGTATCGCCTCCGAGACAGCTAGTGGTGCAGCTGTAAACATAACCATCGCGCTGTTTCCTGTGTCATAGCGATGAATATTCCTGCTCCTGTTATGTAGGGAAGTAGACATACCATTCGTATCCATTTCCCCCTTTCCCCCCCCTTCCGCCGCGACCCGGCTGGCCATGTTTGCCGGGTTGACCGCCTTTTCCGCTGGAAATATCCCACTTGACTGCCATGAGAAGATGCGCCTGATCTTCGTGCACAACGATCTCTATAGTGCCGCCATCTCCGCCATCTCCGCCGTTACCGCCGTGTCCAGCACTGGCTAGGTGATTAGCTTTTCGCCATAGTCGTAAAATATTGGGACAACGGACTTGCCGCCATTGCCTCCATCAGAACCTGGCTTTCTTATTATTAGCTGAGAATGAAGCAGTATACGCATTATTCGTTCGTACCGTAGCCTCAGAGGTCTCTGACGCATCCACTCCATTGACCCCGTTTCGCCCATCAGCTCCATCTTCACCATCAATGCCGTCTTCACCATTGCCACCAATTGCGGTGAGGAGCAAATCTCGGCCTACTGGGACATCTACGGACGAAGGGGGCTCGTGCGAGCTCTGAGATGCAAGAACTATTGCACGTATACCACCTTTAATTACGGGAGACTCAAGAATCTGCACTGAAAGGTGGCCGGCCGCTGATCCAGGTATCGACCATGGGGCGTCCATTCCGGGACGTCCGTTGCGTTTGTACTCTATGCTCTGCGTTTAGTCAGAACACTATATTCAAACCCATCCCCACCTCTGCACCAAAACAATGAAAAGGGGTCTGTTTTAACAGAAAAGTTCTACTGCGAAGGTAAAGCGTCCGAATTCATGACATACCTGATCATAGAGTTGTAATTGACGATAGCCATCAGTCTGAGGATCCCGTAGCCCGGTGCTCTGAGCTATGAGTCTTCCGTCTTGACCATCAACCGAGAGTTTTACATTCATCTTTAGCACAAACTATGGGGATGCACAATTAGCGAGAACAAGAAGAGCACTTCGTTCTTCTGGATCCACGCCCAACCCCCCAGCTTATGGCTACGTCGGCAGGCATTTATCTGTCATTGCTCAATGAACATTGCGTTCTTAGAAAGAGGTTACAGCTGGGGGTACTCAATTCAGCTTTGCAAGATTCTGTGAGCCGCTGACGTATCACCTAGCCTTATCTAATTGATTGGCCCCGCGTAATAGTTCCTTTTGTGCAGTGCTTATGCTTGCAACGCCACAATCATATCCAGATGCATTCTACCAAGAGATATTCCCAACGCTATTGGCCTGTGTGATAAAGAGGGTAGTATGCCTACCGTATAGCGCTGCATGACCGACTCCTGACTGACCTTTGGCAGGCCCCCTGTTTTTCCACCTTAATCGTTTACAACTGAAATAACACTGCAGATCTTCCGAGTCCTAGAGATATGACCAATAGGAAGCTTGTCCGCTTGGAAATAATAGCCTGTCAAGGGTCGGTTATGCCGCCCAACGAGGCTGACAGCCCTGTATCTAGTGTGGTTTTCAGGCTTTATTCGATCCATGGGTAGACTACTGGCCTGGATTGTGCATCTCCGGTCATTCTATGTGTGTCCCGCAGCCTGCCTCCTATCTCCGATGCCGAAAATCCTTTCAGCTCCCCGAGACACGAGCTGGGTGAGAGTTGCACTTTGAGATAAGTTTTCAGGATACATCTACCCACCTCAGCATGGAGGTCAAATGCCAAGTTATCCGTCCGAAAGATGCGCGCCAGTATCGGCAGCGGAGTGTTTCGGTGCTCCCGCGGTCTTATCCAACGCAAGGCTCGGCCGCCAGCAGATATGTCGAATATCCGGAAGCTTCTGCTGCCCCACGGCCCTCGCCAGAGCTGGTGTTATCTCCGAATACATACGAGCGACTCACAGCGGCGAAACGGGCACAGGATGGATTGGCAGACAATGTAAGAGCAGAAGCCCTAGCGATGAGAGAGCGCCAATATGAAGAGTTGAGAACAATTCGGCAGTTTCGCGAATCAGCTGCGAGAGGAAAACGAGAGCGAGAAGAAACTCTGCGTCAGCAGCAGATGGATAATTTCGAGCAAATAATGTTGGAGTTTGAGACTCGTCGAGCAATAGAGGAAGAAGAAAGAATTGCTGAGGTAGTACGAAGAGAGTCCATGACTCGAATGAGAGATGAAGCTGCGCGGCAGAGACAAGTAGAGCAGGATAGAATACTCGCCGAGCATATGGAGGCAGAGGCCAGAATTGAAGAGGCACGAATACAGGCCCAGGAAGAGGCAGAAGAGAGAGAGCGGATCCGTCGGGAACGTCTCAGAGAATGTGCAGTCTGCATGGAGGAGGACGATATGGGTTCTATGATCCAGATTCCCTGCGCGCACTGGTATTGCCACGAAGATCTTCAAAGTAAGTTCTCTCATATCTCTGTACTATGCAGAATAAAGCGATGCTTAAATTAATTCGTAAAAACAAGCCGCTTTCCAGACTGCCCTAGATGGCCGTCAGCCGTTTCGTTGCTGTCATCAGGAGATTCCGGTAGATCTGTGCCCCACCACAACAGAGGACTTTCGAGAGAGATATAGACTCATGATCTTGGAATTGACAACGCTAAACCCCGTCTATTGCTCAAATAGGGCCTGCGGGGCCTTTGTGCCGCCGGCACAGTACCAAGGACCGGACATAGCGGCTTGTCAGGCATGCGAGTCCACGACATGCAGAATATGTCGGAATGCCACTCACGTCGGGATCTGCCCACAGGACGTCGGTATGCAGCAAGCAGTCTCTCTTGCAATGAGGAATGGGTGGAGATCATGCCCCAGCTGCAATAACATGGTCGAGAGGAGATCAGGGTGTAATCACATGACATGTAGATGCGGCGGACAGTTTTGCTATATCTGTGGTGGCGTCTGGGGAGCCTGTCGAGAACATTAATAGCAGCTTTTGAAAGATCGTAGCGGGCACTTGTGGTGAGATTCTGGCATGGCCAGGAGAGGTGCAACCATGCTATTGCTTCCACCGAGCAGCGCTTCGCTAGATCTAGTAAACCGAAGGACATAATACTTGGCAGAGAAGCCACAGGCGTAGCACTTTGCCATAGGAGATTCCGGACTCACGGTATCATGAGGTTTGGGTGGGATTCTTGATATATGGCTGGGCGTGTTATCAGTCAGGCCACATAATTGAATCTGATGTCGAGCATTCGGCCAGGGTATCAGAAAGTGAAAAGGTTAACCGTAGTACTTTCCATTGTACTACGCTATTTATTGCTGACACACCCCTTCAGTCTAAGAGCTTAGGACTTTAACTGGCTATACAGCTGTATGTATATATTATATATATATATGGCGTATTCAGAGGTCATTGCGACCTTTAACATCGCTTACGATACGTGCCTGTTTCCGTCCGAACGACAGCGGATCCAGCTTTCGAGTTGCTATCTGCTGCTGAGCTATACGGGAGCGCGGCCCGCTGAGCTGGTGAATGGCGAAAGGAGGGATCCCAAGGACGGCTCCCGCAAGGAGCTATTCCACCCAAAAGCCGGCACGTACTCTGAGCAAGTGGTCGCGGACGATGATATTGCTCCCGATAAGGTTTCCCAAAAGCTTTACAGCCTTCTGTCACGAGAGACTGAGGGACGTAGTCGTCCCAAGGCGCTCTGCTATGAGGATATCATGATGATGATGATCCGCCATCCCCAGACCGGCCAAACTATACCGGCCATGGCCATCAAATTCATACACCATAAGGGTGCTGACAGGAAGCCGAAGCCGTGAGTTGTCGTCCTATGCCATGCACGGATAGACTAAATTTTACATCGAGCTGACTAGGTTGAAATATGACAGGACTATCTTCTTCTTCACGCCGACAAAGAAGCAGACCTTTTGTGCTGTCAGCGCCATTATCGCGCTTGCATTACGTGGCGAGGCCTTTGCAGCATCAAACCTGACGGATGCCGCAAGCGTACTGCAGACCAAGATCGTAGGGGGTAATCAAAGCACCCCGCTGCGATGGAAAGATTCCAAGCTCAAGACGCCTGTTTTCCGCCGCTTTCGCCGCGACGGGACCTTTGAGGGCGAGAAGGCAATGCTGTACTCAACGTTAAGAGACGCCATGAAACAACAGAGCCTCGACGCTGGATTTGAGAGACACTGGACACCAAGGTTTTGTCGGCGAGGGACATCTAACGCCGCGAACGGTAAGACCACCAGCATTTTGAATTTTGAACCAGCCTCTACTTCATCATATTCTGGTACTGTACATATTTGAGGCCAGTATTTTATATACCAGCCCAGAACTCGGGCTGGTACAAGCGTAGGCCGGCCTAAGCCCAGGCTAGTACATTAGTAGGCTAGCCCGACTTGTGGCTGTCTTGTGTGCTACCGATCCTGGTATCCATCCAGAGCATCTCGACGAGGACGTAGCAGTAGAGTCGGGGGTCCACAATTAGATCTAGGCTATAAATAGATCTGTCAGAAATAAGCGAGCCAGTATTGAACGTCTATTCAGGTGGGTGTTATTGTTGTATTGTGTAAGTGTCGCTCTATCTCTGAGATGTACACTGCAAATTTTGTATGGTGGGCCCCTAGGTGTGAAGCTATTACTGCACGTATTTTTAATGTTCTATCTTATATAACCCTTTTATTTTAATATACTTTTTTAGAACTAACTACTAGTAGTTTGTTTTAAAAACTAGTTCTTTAAAGCTATTTGTAGGGAATTTATTAATTAACTTTTTTTTTAAGTAAAAAATCCTTTATAGCAGTTAAATTATTAATTTTTAGTTTTTTTAACTTTTTTTGTTATAGCTGTATTTTTATATTTATAAAGTTTAGTTATTTTATTAAAGTAAGCTATTTACTTATAAATAATGCTTTTATAAGTTTATTAATAATTATATTATTTAAAAGCACGTATTTAACGTTTAAAGTTTTTTTTTAAACTTTTTACTGCAACTAGTAATTATATATATTAATATAATATAGTTTAGTTTTTAAGCTAGTAATATCCTTTTTTAAAAGTTTTATTATTTACTAGTTATTATACTAGAAAATAATCCGTTAATTATTAAAAGTAATTTTTAATTTATATATTAGCTTGCTAATAAATATATTTTTTTTTGCTGTTTATACAAGTATTAGTAGTTTAGTTTTAGTAGTAGAAATAATAATTATATTTTGCTTGTTAGCTTTTTAGTTAATAATTCTTTTAAATAGTTTTATAATATATGCTTAAAAACTTTTACGATTAATTATATTATTTATAAACAATAAATTGCTTATTACGATTAGATCGTTTTTTTTTTTATATTTAAAAACGTAGTATTAAGTATAAAATAAGTAAAATATTAGTTAATTAGTTTTTTTATAATATTTAAAGCTTAAATTTAAATTAAATTATAAAAGTTTTAAAGCTATAAAAACTATATTAAGTTGTATAATTATAGCAGCGTATAAAATAAAGCTTAATTTACGTTAATATATATAAATCTTTTTAGTTAATACTAGTTTTTTAAAAAAAAAAAAGCTTTTATAACTTTATTAAAATTAAATAAGCTTTTTTGTTTAAGTTATTTAGTTTGCTAATTTTTTTAATATATAAAGATTATAATAGCTAAGTTAGCTTTTGCTAATAATTTTAAATTATTTTCACGCTAAAAAACTATTAAAAGTTATTATTACTAATTATTTAATATTTCGTTTTTAACTTTTAAATTAATTATATAGTTAAAACTTTTTTATTCTATTAATATATAAGTATTATATTATTTACGTAAATAAATATAAATACTTTATTTTTAAAATAATAATAAAGCTTATAAAGTATTAATATAAATTTTAAGCTTAAAAAAATTAAAATAAGCTTTTTTTACTATAGAAAAAGTAACTTTTAAAGTTTATATAGTGCTTTTTAAAGCTTTAAAATAATTTTTAGCTTATAATGCTTTAAAAGCATTTTTATATAGATTTTTTTATTTAATTAAGCATTTATAAACGTGTTAATAATATTATACTGTTTTAGTTTTAAGTTAAATTTAGTTACGATTATAATTAAAGTTTTAAATAATCTTTTAATAAATATAAAAATATATATATTTTTTATACTATTATATAGTTACTAATTTTTTTATATTATAAATTTAGCTTTATATTTAATAAAATAATTATGTTTATTAAACTTGTATATATATACTTATATATAATTTAAAATAAGTTTTTTAAAAGTAAAACATTAATTAACTTTATTTTAAGAGTTTATTTTTTAATAGTTTTTTAAATAAGCGATTTTAGCTTTATAAAATCTTTTTTTAATTAAATATATATTTAAGTCTTTATAGAACTTAAATAATAAAAAAAGATTTTTACGATATATTTTTTTTTTATTAGCAGCTTTTTTTTTAAAGTCTTAAGGTTTTTAAGTTTATTATTTTTATATTACTTCGATATAGTATTATTTATAAAGCTAGTTTTTAAAATATTAAAGTAGCTTTAAAAATAGTTTATTATTTTAGCTTTTTTTGCTTTATTTACTAGTTTATTATATAACAATTTTATAACGTTTAAACGTTTTAAATTAAACGTAACTTTTTAATAGCTATATTTTATAAACGTTATTTTAATATAAAAAATAATAAGGTTTTTTTTATTTTTAGATTTTAAAAAAGCAGCGATTAAAGCAGTTTTTACTAGGCGTTAATTTAAATTAACGTTTTTAATAATAGTTATAAAAAGGTTTAATAAAGTAGAAAACTTTAAAAAAAAAGGATATAATATAAAAATAGCTTATATATAAAATTAATTAAACTTATAAACTATTTTAGAACTTATAGTTTAAATCTTAAATATGCTTTTTTTTTTTATAAAAATCTTTATATTTTTAAAGCTATTTTCTGCTATATATTATATAGTTTTATAATTTAACTTAAAGTACAAGTTAATTATTTTTAATTATATTTTAAGCAAGTTTTTATTCGCGATTATAGTATTAATAGTTTTTTAAAAAAGTTTTTATATAGTATTATATAAATTATTAATATTATTACTATAAAAGCTTTTTTTATTAAACTGCACGTTTTGCGTAAATTTAATACAGTTATTTAAAAAGTTCTATATTTTATATATATTTATTAAATTATAACTAATTAAATAACTAATTCATGCTTTTAAATTAAATCGATTAAAGCAGTTTTTTTTAAACTAAATATTTAAAGCTAAAACAAATACTTTTACCCTATATGTTTTAAAATATGCCTGTTTTAGCTTTTTGTTTTTAATTAGCTTATTTTTTAGTATAATATATATATAAAACTTCTTATATAAAAATTTTCAGTTATAAATATGTTTTAAGAACTTGTTATATAAATAAATCGTTATTTTTATAATTTTTAACTATAAACTTTTAAATAAATTAAAACTAATAGTTATTATATAAGCTTTATTTTTTAATATACTTTTTAAACGTTTAGCTACGTTATTTTAACTTTATATATTAGTTACTAAAAACTTAAAAAATATTTTATAATTAAAAAAAGTTTTTTATATAATAATTAAGCTATTTTTATACTTTAAAACCTTATTATTATATTCGATTATTTCAATTTTAATGCTATATTAGTTTTAAAAATGCTTAACTAGTTATTTTAAAGCAGAAATTATGCTTTTTAATTGTTTATTTTTAAAGAAATAATTTTAAACGTAGTTTAAATATTAATTTATAATAATTATTATCGAGTTATTTATATATATAGTTTTTTTAAAGTTATAAAAATTAATTACGATTTTTATACTAAGCTTATTAAGCTTTTTTTACGGAGTTTTTTATACTTAATAATATAGCTTTGCTTAAGTATAGATATTATAGTCCGTTATAACGATCTTTACTTTAAAGAATCTTTTAATTTTTACTTTTTAAAACTTTTATATTAAGTGCTTTAATAATTTAAAGCTTATATAATTAAGCTATAAATACTACTTAAAAACGTTTTCTTAATTTAGTTTTTTTTTAGTATATATACTAAACTTATTTTTCCGTATATAAAACGTTTGTTTAGTTAGTAAAATAAAAAAGTATTTAAAAATAAACTAATTAAAGCGTTCTTATAAACAATAAATAATCTGATTATTTTGCTTTCTATATAGTACTAAAAACGTTAGTTTTATATTTTACTAATATTTATATTTTTAAAGCGTTTTTAACGAAATAATATTTATAAAAAAGCTTTTATAATACGTTATATTATAAAGCTATATAATTTTAAAGCTTTTAAGTTTTTAAACTTTAATATTAATTTTTTTATAGCCGCGAATAAAAATAATTAAGTTTTTAGTTATTATTATATTTTCTAGTATAGCTTTTTAAAAGTTATAAAATTTTACGATCTTATTAAAAATATATAAGGTCTTTTTTAAATTAAAAATTATTAAGTTTTTAAAAAAATAATTTTTTTTTATAGTTTTTAATATAGCTTTTTATACTATAAAAAAGCTTTTAATAACTTTATTTACAAGTTATTCTTTTATAGCTAAAACAGTAGCTTGCTTTTTACTACTATAGTAAGTAATTTTTTTTGCTAGTTTAAAGTTTTTTTTAATTGTTTACTGGACAATTTAAAATAATAAAAGCTATAATTACTAATTTTTTAATACTTTATAAAATAAAACGTACTAGTATTTTAAAAGTAAATAATACTTTTAATATATTTTATATATTTTTATATTAATATAAAATCGTTTAAATAAAGTTTTTTAGGTTTTTTTTAATTTGCTGCTTTTATTGCAGCTTTTACGACTTTATTAAATGTTAATATTACGTTTTAATTATTTACTAGTACTATAAATACTTTTATCGGTATTATTAATTTGTTTATTAGTTTTATATGTAAAAAACGCTTTTTATAACGTTTTCTTATTTTTTTATAATTTTAATTAAATTATAACGTAAGTTTAAAATTAAGCTGTTATATTAATATATAATATAGTACTTGTTTAAATCTTATTGTTGTTGTATATTTTAAAGCTTATAGTTTATTTAAAGATAGCTTTTTTAAAAATAATCTTTAAATTAAAAATTAAGTTATTAAAAACTTCTAGTTTTATAAAGTTTTTTTTAATACTTTAAATAACTGCTACTTTTTATTTAGTAATCTAAACTTTTAAGTTTTTAAAAACTTTAGTTAAAAATTTAGCTATAATAGCTTTATATTTTTTTTTAATATTCTGTTTAAAGCTAGGTTATATAACTTTTTCGATTTTATAAATGCTTTTATATTATTTATAAATCTTTTAATTTAAGTTTAAAAAAGTTTTACAGTATTATATAACGATAGTTTTTTATATTTAAACAGTTAACTCTTTAACGTTTTTTTAATAATTTTTATAGTTTTTATTTTATTAAGTATATAAGTTCTAGTTTATTTTATAGTATGTTTTATTGTTTGTTATAAAATCTGCAGCTATAACTACTGCGCTAACAGTATTTTTTTTAAAATAGTTGTTAAATTTAAGTTTTTCTAGCTTCGTTAACTAGTTTTTTCTATTAATAGGTTTTATGTATTTTTATAGATTTAAAGCTTTAGCTTTTACTTTAAAATCGTGATTTTATTAATCGAAGTTTTCTGCTTTAATAAAAGTTACTTTATTTATTGTTTAAATAGTTATTTTTCTAGTAATATCGTTTATTTCGTTCTATAAATTAGTAAGTATTCTATATATAAAACTTTTAATTATTAGAAATAAACGAGCTAGTATTAAACGTTTATTTAAGTAAGTATTATTATTATATTATATAAGTATTGCTTTATCTTTAAGATGTATACTGCAAATTTTGTATAGTGGGCCCTTAAGTGTAGAGCTATTGCTGCACGCACCCTTGATGTTTCATTTTATATGACCCCCTTATTTTAATAAGATCACCTAAACAAGCTGAACTTTAGCAATAAAGTCAATTTTTGTTAATTAATACACTACAACTAATTGTACTATTAATTTTCTACTACGTTAAATGTAAATATTATATTTTCTATAGCAATATTCTATATTTTTGTACGTTGTACAGCCGTATTAGCCGCGTAAGCTTTTTTCTAGCGTTTGTTTTAGCGTTTAGCAGTAGATTTAGCATGTTTAATAGCTTTTAATTTATAAAACGCACTGTTAGGCTTTTTTTAAACTGTTTTACAGCTTATTAGCTGTTAGCAGGCTAGTTAAACTTTTAAATCCAGAATTTTTTTTTAAACTAGTTATTTTGCTAGTATATAGGTTAATAAACTTGCTAGCTTTTTAAAATAGGTCCTGTTTACTACGAAAAAAGGACTTATGTTTTTTTTAAAAGTTTTAAAGTTGATAATTTAGATTAATAAACTTTTTAAAAGTCTACTAAAGCACTTTTTTAAGTTTAAAAGCTTTTAGTTCTAAATAAAGCTTAAAAATAATAAAGCAGTTTAAGTTACTTACGATTTTTTTATGATTAAGTAGTTTTTAACGATTAATAAACTAGATCTTAGTTTTTTTAAATATAGTTTTAATAGTTTATTTTAAAATAGCCTGCTAACATGCTTTTTTATAACATTTAAAAAATAACTGTTTAATAATTAAAGCTTAAACTAATATATATACGTACGAGATTATAACTGTTTAAAAATACTGTTTAAAAAAAATAAACAGTTTTAAATTGCACGGCTAATTAAAATAAAAGCTATAAGCTAGTAAGTATAGTATTTTTATTTTATGTTTTTTAGTTTTATATATAAATTAGCTGTTAATATAAATGTTATAGTTATTAATTATTAATAAACGATATTACTACAAATTAAAAAAATTTATTTTTAGTAAATAAACTTTTATTAACTAATTAAAAACTATTTAATTTAAAAACTAGCTTATATTATTATTTACGTACTTTTAAATAAGGAATTTTTTTTAAAACTACTGCTTTTACAGTGTTTTTTTTTTAAAAATAACTACTAGCGTAAGTGCTTTTTTATTAGCAGTTATTAATTTTAAAATCAAAGCTTATTCGGTTAATTTAAAATGCTTATAAAAGCTAGTTTTAGTTAAAACAGTGCTTATAACTTTACTGTTTAAAAATTTATTTTCTTAAAATCTATGTTTGTTTATATTAATAATATTGTAAAGTTAGAAGTAGTATTTTTACTAGAGTTTTTTATACTAATTAAAAAACTGGTTAATCTAGTTCAGAAGATTATTAGTAGCTTTAAAAGCTTTAAAAAGTACTTAAAGTTTTGTTTTTAAATGTTTAGTCTTTTTTTAAAATCGCTTAACCTAGCTAATTTTAACTTTTATATTCTAGCTTTAAGCTTTTAAAATATACTTAACTATTTGCTTGATTTTTTAGCAGAAAAAAGTCTTTTTAAACTATTTAAAGTTTAAAACTAGGTTTATTAAATAGTTCTTAAAGTTAAAACTTAATAGTTATTTATTTACTATAGCTTTTAAACGATTTATATTTTTTTTTAGCTGTTTAGATAAAGTAGTTTAAACAACGCTATATAAATAAGCTGCAGCTTTTTATTTTTAACCGTTTTAAACCGCTGCAATTATAGCGGCCATTTTTTTTATATATTCTATATTCATGTTTAATTTAGTTTAAAAAAACGAAAAAGAAAGTAGTAGAATTTATAAGTGTTATAGTGTGATAAGGCGGTATTAACCGCTTGTTTAGGTGATCTATTCGTAGCCTAGATCTAATTGTGGACCCCCAACTCTAAGATTGGTCCAAAGCGTTCGTCCAGCCTAACTGGTACCTCTGTCCCAAGCAGCAAGCGATCCTGTTCGTTATCTCGGCTGATATGCTAGCCCATTGTGTACTAGCCCAAACTACGGACTAGCTCTGCCGTCCAATCATATTCACGCGTAGTCGCCCCGCACGCAACCATGCTGAGCTTGTGGACACTAGACTACAGCGGCCGGTGCCTTGATGACTACCTACCTAAATCAAAAGGCGCCACCATGCGCTCTTCTAGTGGCGTCGAAACGTACGCGCGATTGGCTACCGTATAGTCTACCTAAGGAACCTATAAGTACACTCAACCATCTTACGAGCGTTGATATTTTCTAGACAGTTAGGTACGGGTTCGACGTTTAAAAAAGCTAGCGTTGATGATTTCAAGCAGTTGAAATTGATTTTCAACAGTTGATTGACAGTTGTACGATGATAGTGGAACGTTGTTTTACGGTTGGAAAAATTATTCAATGTTGGAAGGTACCGGATGGTCGTGAGAGCGTTGGCTGGATTGGTGTAGACTACCAGGCTTGCGGAGGTCAGAATAAACGAGCCACCCCTGATAGTAACTATTTTATCCAATACTTTCAACAAAAGAAGTCTACCTACAATTAACATAAAAAATAGAGAAAAAGTACTCTTATATAATTTAATGAGTAGAAAACATATACATATTTTTATTTTATTTTACTTTATCAAGTTTATGCAGCTTAAATTTGTTGGTTAGTTCGAGTATAGTACTTAAAAGTGCGCTTAATTTGTGGCTGCATAGCTCCGCATGCCATGTACCTGGCATGAACAGAGCCCCCGCATTTTTTGCCGGACGACATCGGAGCGTGGCTGTGAATGTCTTGACTCCCGTACAGTGACTGTGTGGCGCCATATTTATTTTTATTATTTTTCATTGAGTTTTGCCCCAGGTTTTTGTCTGGCTTCGCTCCGATCCGGGGCCGGGCCTTCCTTGGCTAGCGAGGCGGTCCAAGAATTAACTGTCACACCTTTCTTTTTCATCATCCTCGATCCCGAAGCAAAGACTGGCATCTTCGGGTTCTCTTTCTCTTCACTGAGCGCTTGTGCTCACTCACGCAATTGACATCTTTCCTTTCCCATCCCACCCCGACTTTCCTCCCCTCCGAATCCATCTATTCCTCCGCGATGCTCCGAGATCGCCCTACGAGAAAGGCTATCCGCGCCCTTGGCCAGGCGAGGGCCTGGACGACGCCGCCCACAGCCACTCTTGCGCAGTCAAAGCTGCCCGCGACGCAAAGAACAAAGGCCACTGCCACCACTTCTGCCGCGCCGTAAGTTTCTAGCTGTTTTTCTTGGTTCTTTGCACCCTCATAACCTCGTTCGTGGTGTCACGCTTCACCGCCCAACAACGATCCGTGTTCCTGACTCGAAAGACGCCGAGGAGTGCCCCAACGCTCGCTCCACCAAGTCAATCGATGTTTAATTGTCAATCTCATCTCAATCATGTTGCTGACCTGCTTTACAGTCAAACTCGCCCTCTGCCCAGCCCCGCCTTCAACTTAGAACCCGAATCTCGTCGTCATGTTCAGCCTCTTGTCAACCGATCGAAACCCGAGATGGATGACTCGTGAGAATTCTCTCTCAAACCACGATGAGCCCTTGCTCATGTGCTTTCAGGTTCATCGGAAAGACCGGCGGCGAGATCTTTCATGAGATGATGCTCAGACACGGTGTGAAGCATATCTGTTTGTCTCCCTTCTCCAACCGAACTTGTCTTCGTCGGCAGGGCCAAATGAAAACCCACGTGCTAACTAGTCCTAGTCGGCTACCCCGGAGGCGCCATCCTTCCCGTCTTTGACGCCATCTACAACTCGGAACACTTCGATTTTATCTTGCCTCGACACGAACAAGGCGCCGGCCACATGGCACAAGGTAAGACTTGCTTGGTTGAACGAGGTTTATATTAATATATCATAGGGTACGCACGTGCCTCCGGAAAACCTGGCGTTGTACTCGTCACATCGGGTCCGGGAGCGACCAATATCATCACACCCTTGCAAGATGCTCTCTCAGATGGCACTCCCATAGTGGTCTTCACCGGACAGGTCGTAACAAGTGCGATCGGACTGGATGCGTTTCAAGAGTGCGATACTGTGGGCATTAGCAGGAGTGCGTGCAAGTGGAATTGCATGGTTACAAGCATCGCTGAGCTCCCGCGTCGAATTAACGAGGCTTTCGAGATTGCTACCAGTGGTCGTCCTGGCCCTGTTCTCATTGACCTTCCTAAGGATATTACAGCTGGGATTCTTCGAAAGGCTATACCAACACAAACTTGCCTACCCTCTTTTCCAAGCATCGCTTCTCAGGCTGCCAAACGACTAACGGAGAAGCAACTTAATACCTCCCTTAGTCATGCTGCTGAGCTTATCAAAGTAGCTAAGCAGCCTATCATTTACGCTGGCCAAGGCATCATCCAGTCTGAAGGTGGAACTGAGCTTCTTCGCGAGCTAGCTGATAAGTGTTCCATTCCTGTTACAACAACTCTCCAGGGCCTTGGTGCGTTTGATGAGCGTGACGAGAAGTCATTACACATGTTGGGTATGCATGGCATGGCATATGCCAATATGTCTATGCAGGAGGCCGATCTTATTATTGCTCTTGGTGCTCGCTTTGATGACCGTGTTGTCCTGAATACTTCAAAATTTGCTCCTAATGCTAGAGCTGCAGCAGTTGAGAAGCGAGGCGGCATTATTCATTTTGATATATTGCCTAAGAATATCAATAAGGTCATTCAAGCAACTGAGGCTATTGAGGGCGATGTTGCCACTAACCTCAAGATGCTTATACCTATGCTCACGTCTATAAGCATGGAGCAACGAAGCGAATGGTTTAACAAGATATCCGAATGGAAGGCCAAGTGGCCTCTATCCAACTATGAGCGCGCTGACTCTCCTGGAGGTAACGGTCTCATTAAACCCCAGTCCCTAATTGAGGAGCTGAGCAATCTCACCTCTAAAATTGATAAGAAAACAATCATCTCGACTGGAGTGGGCCAGCATGTGAGTTCCTCATGAGCAGCCAACGCTGTTACGAACACCAACTGACCTGAAGTAGCAAATGTGGGTAGCACAGCACTACTCATGGAGAGAGCCTCGATCGTTTGTCACGAGCGGTGGACTAGGTACGTGATATTTTTGCAGCACCTTGGCCGGTCTCTCTGGCCGTTCCTAACCCCAAACCCAAATCTTGTCGAGTTTCTTGGTCATTGAAGTTTGTAACGACCCTAATTCTGACCCTGGGATGTAGGCACGATGGGCTTTGGGCTGCCAAGTGCGATTGGAATTGCAGTAGCGAGACCAGACGCCCTCGTGATCGACATTGACGGCGATGCGTCCTTTAACATGACCCTAACAGAGCTCTCCACAGCTGCTCAATTTAACATTGGCGTTAAGGTTATTATTCTGAATAACGAGGAGCAAGGCATGGTTACCCAATGGCAGAACCTGTTCTATGAGGATCGCTATGCACACACCCACCAGCGGAATCCGGACTTTATCAAGTTAGCCGACGCAATGGGTGTGCAGGCGAGGAAGGTCTCTAAGCCAGAGGATGTTCGGGCTAGCCTTGAGTGGCTCATCAACACAGACGGTCCAGCTCTTCTCGAGGTTGTTACCGATAAGAAGGTGCCTGTCCTGCCTATGGTACCAGCAGGTGCTGGCCTCCACGAGTTCTTGGTTTATGATAGAGGTATGCTATAGTTCCTGGGACTGTAACACGATGATATGGCTATTTGCTAACGGCGGTTGATTGCAGAAAAGGACAGGGCCCGGCGACAGCTAATGCGCGAGCGAACCAGCGGTCTCCACGGTTCTTAGCCAGGAGTCAAGCTAATATATATACTTTACTTTTAATAAAAGCTAGTATAGCTAATTAAAAAACTTAAAACAGTAAAGTACATAATTAGCTTATTTAGGTAAAACTAGTTTTATTAAGACACTGCAAATATTTCTGTGTTTTTGTTCCCTTGATCTTTCTACCCTATTTAATCATTAACGTTAGGTTTCTTTCTATTACTTCGTAATACAGAAAACCTCCGGCCACATAGAAAAAACAACTATGTATACAAATTCAGTGGTATTATAGTACATGGGTGGCTGATCACATGACCCAGCACAGACCACGCCACCAGTGTTTGGGTTTAATTATCTATCTAGCAGACGCAACAGATCAAGGTTGTTGTGAATATGAAAATACCGCTATACCATGTTCTAAAGTTCTTGAAAAAAAGCAAGACTGCAGCTAAGATCTCCGGCCCCGTTGTATATATAAAGGGTCCAGAATCCCTCTTAAAACTAACGACTTCTTTTTGACTACCAGGCTTAAGCATCAACTTTAAAAGGCACCTTACCTTCTTTCTTAAGCAAAAAAATCAACCCCCTCCTTTAAAATGAAGACTACCATAATCGCTCTCGTCGGCCTTCTCGCCACCACCGTCTCTGCCACCTATAACGCCTGCCCTGACGGCTTGTACAGTCTCGCGGAGTGCTGCTTCGCCGACGTGTTAGGTGGGGACTACGACTGCACAGCTCGTTAGTTTCTCGACCTCTCGAAGTTTCCTCAACTATTGGACCTTTAGTCCACAAACGCGGTAGGAACAGAGACAGGAATTTGCTAACATGTGTTGTGTCCTAGCCCCCTCTGTCCCCCTCAGCGCCTCTAGCTTCGGGAGCATCTGCGCAGCCAGTGGCAAGCGAGCCCGTTGCTGCGTCCCGGCCTATGTAAGTCAACCCTTTATCTAAATCGAACTAAAAAATATCAATTTCTCAACATTCATACTGGGACCAGCATATTGACAATGTCCGCAGCCTGCCCAAGTTATTATCTGTA
The DNA here is from genome assembly GCA_023159215.1 of Xylariaceae sp. AK1471. Lineage (NCBI taxonomy): Eukaryota > Fungi > Ascomycota > Sordariomycetes > Xylariales > Xylariaceae > Xylariaceae sp. AK1471. Next base: position 115,521 of record JAJKLI010000055.1, read on the forward strand.
CGACTCCTCCCGGTGTTATCCAGTAGTAGGCCCCAAGTTCTCACTCAGCCGCCTCGAAGCGGTGAGCAAAAGTGTTTGATTAACAAATGCGTGTGAAATATTGAATCTAGTGACGGGGCTTCCTTGGAGAAGAAGAAGACTAGAGTGAGAGGTGGTAGGTGTGAAGGGGATGTTATATTAGGGCTCGGCTGGGCGGGCATTCTGTCTGCCCTCCCGTGGTTGCTCTCGGAACGAATGTAGTCAGAATTTATGGTCGGAGGTTTTCTGTATTACGAAGTAACAGAAGGAAACCTAAAGTTAATGATTAATAGGGGTAGAAAGATCAAGGGAATTAAAAACACAAAAAGACTAATAATTTTTGTGACGGTAAAGTGGATCATAGCAATTGATGATGATGATGATGATAGTTAATTTATAGTCCGTCCCAAGCCCCTAGCGGGCTTATGCAGACTGTTATACTATGCTGTAGGCTACATGATACACTCCTGTGGCGCCAGATCCACCTTCTGCACCCGCCACAGCCACCAGCCCCTCCCACCCGGAATAACCGTTCTGAAACGCGCTAGCCTTAATCCCTCGTCGCGTTCTAAATACACTATTTAAGTTAACTATTAGAGTCGGGGGTCCACAATTAGATCTAGGCTACAAATAGATCACCCAAACAAGCCAAACTTCGGCAATAGAGTCAATTTTCGTTAATTAATACACTATAACTAATCGTGCTATTAATTTTCTATTACGTTAAATATAAATAACATGTTTTTTATAGTAATATTCTGTATTTTTATACGTTATATAGTTATATTAACCGTGTAAGCTTTTTTTTAATGTTTATTTTAACGTTTAATAGTAGATCTAGCATGTTTAATAGCTTTTAATTTATAAAATATACTATTAAGCTTTTTTTAAACTATTTTATAGTTTATTAATTATTAGTAAGCTAGTTAAACTTTTAAATCTAAAATCTTCTTTTTTAAACTAGCTATTTTGTTAGTATATAAGTTAATAAACTTGCTAGCTTTTTAAAACAAGTTTTATTTACTGCAAAAAAAAAACCTATGTTTTTTTAAAAGTTTTAAAGTTAATAATTTAAATTAATAGACTTTTTAAAAGTTTATTAAAGCATTTTTTTAAGTTTAAAAGCTTTTAGTTTTAAATAAAGCTTAAAAATAGTAAAATAGTTTAAGTTACTTACGATTTTTTTATAACTAAATAGTTTTTAATAATTAATAAGCTAAATTTTAGTTTTTTTAAATATAGCTTTAATAGTTTATTTTAAAATAGCTTATTAATATACTTTTTTATAATATTTAAAAAATAACTGTTTAATAATTAAAGCTTAAACTAAAATATATACGTATAAAACTATAACTGTTTAAAAATACTGTTTAAAAAAAACAAACAGTTTTAAATTATATAGCTAATTAAAATAAAAACTATAAATTAATAAATATAATATTTTTATTTTATGTTTTTTAGTTTTATATATAAATTACCTGTTAATATAAATATTATAATTATTAATTATTAATAAATAATATTATTATAAATTAAAAAGTTTTATTTTTAATAAATAAACTTTTATTAACTAATTAAAAGTTATTTAATTTAAAAACTAGCTTATATTATTATTTATATATTTTTAAGTAAGGAATTTATTTTAAAACTACTGTTTTTATAGCGTTTTTTTAAAAAAAATAACTACTAGTATAAATGTTTTTTTATTAACAGTTATTAATTTTAAAATTAAAGCTTATTCAGTTAATTTAAAATGTTTATAAAAGTTAGTTTTAATTAAAACAATATTTATAACTTTATTATTTAAAGATTTATTTTTTTAAAATCTATGTTTATTTATATTAATAATATTATAAAGTTAAAAATAGTATTTTTACTAGAGTTTTTTATACTAATTAAAAAACTAGTTAATTTAGTTTAAAAAACTATTAGTAGTTTTAAAAGCTTTAAAAAGTGCTTAAAACTTTGTTTTTAAATGTTTAGTTTTTTTTTAAAATCGTTTAACTTAATTAATTTTAATTTTTACGTTTTAATTTTAAGCTTTTAAAATACACTTAATTATTTGTTTAATTTTTTAGCAGAAAAAAGTTTTTTTAAGCTGTTTAAAGTTTAAAACTAAGTTTACTAAGTAATTTTTAAAGTTAAAACTTAATAACTGTTTATTTATTATAGTTTTTAAACGATTTACACTTTTTTTTAACTGTTTAAATAAAGTAGCTTAAATAACGTTATATAAATAAACTACAGTTTTTTATTTTTAACTGTTTTAAACTGTTATAATTATAGCGGCTATTTTTTCTTTATATTCTATATCTATGTTTAATTTAGTTCAAAAAAACGAAAAAAAAAGTAGTAGAATTTATAAATGTTATAGTGTAGTAAAGCGGTATTAACCGCTTGTTTGGATGATCCATTCGTAGCCTAGATCTAATTATGGACCCCCGACTCTACAACAATAGTATACAAACAGAACAAACAGAGCAGAGCAGAGCAGAGCAGAGCAGAACAGAACATAAAAGGAAAGGAAATACGGCGATAGGGTTATTAGTTTAGTGCTCGTTTCGGTTGGCGGTAGGGGCTAGTAAGTACAGTAGGTGTTTTTAGGCTTCTGGTTTAACAGGACGTAATGCTAAGCCTAGTGCTTATTATGTTGGAATCGTTAATAATATAGCGAAAGGCAAGCTCTTCTAAAGTGCTATATACGAATATTTATTAGTTATGCCGCTAATAGTTTTTGTAGCTAGGTTGGACTACTCTCTGCTGCCTGCTATACGCGATATTTTCTCCGAATCGTAAACGAACCTATTTTTCCAAGTATCCTGCAGTTTGCATACGATTAAATATATACACACGGTATAACAGTAGCAGGAGTAGTTTTCTAGCCGGTATAAGTAATTATAGTAATAATTATATAGTTTATAAAGCTGTTTTATTTATTATTACTGTTATAAGTTTATATTAAAAGCTGAAAAGCTAGCTGGAAAGTCCTTTATAGTAGTTTAAGTAAACCATCTTAAAAGGCCTATACGAAGCATAAATATAGCTGCAGTATTAACTAATCGTGGATTTTTCTAAATACCTTTAATGCTAGTTAGAAGGTTAAGGCTTTTTTAGCTTAACTTGTAGTTAAACTAGACTTTTTTTTTTAAATTTTTATAGCAAGTGCAGTTTAGTAGTACGTGCTGTACTATTTACCGGCTTTTTCCGTAATTACAAAAAAAGGAATTAATACGTTATATATATTAAAAAAAGTCTTTTAAGCTTATTTTGCTTGTATATATCTAAAACAACGTTGTTATTATAGCTTGTTTTAAGTTTTTATACTTATAAAAAGTCTGTTTTTATAGTTTTTTTTAGTATTAATATAGTACTTTTTTAAAAAATACTGTTTTTTACTTATTAGTCTACTTTTTTTTAGCTAGTTTTTTAGTTTATATGCGTTATAAAGAAACAGTAGTATAAGTGTTTTTATTGTTTTAATAGTTCTAACTTTAAATTTTAGCTTTATTTTTAGCAGCTGTTTTTACTAGCTTATCGGTTATTTTATTGTTTACTTCGTTAATATAAACGAGAATCTAGTAAAAGTATAGTTATATTTTTAGTATTTTTAGTTATATAATTTATTAGAAGATTTATTAAAAAAAAAACTAGCTAAATTAACGGTTTAATTAGGCTATTAATAATATAGCGGTTTAGTTATTAGTAAATATATTTATTTAAGTAAAAGTTTTTTAGTGCTATTAAAGCGCTATATTTAAAGCTATTTAAATACTTTTTAGTTTAGTTAAATATATAATAAACTATATTAAAGTTTTTAAATATACTGTTTATTATGTTATTGTTTTTATAATTAGCTGTTAAAGTTAGTATATTAAAGCTTTAATTATTTTTTTGTAATTATTGCTATTAATATATAAGATTAATAATTTTAGGCTAAATTTTTATACTATATACTTATAGTGCGTTTTTTTTAGCTTTTTATTAGCAGGTATATAAGTATATACTTTTTGCTACTAAAGCAGAACAATATAAAGCTTAATAATTTTAAAAAGTAGTATATAATAGTAGTATTAATAGTAATATTAAATAAGCTTTATAAAAAACGATTTTTAGTATATTTTATAGTTTTTATCGGCTTTTAATATTTTGTAGCTTTATATAAAAAGGTTAGTTTTAATTTGTAAATATATAAAATAGTTAGTTTAAAAGATCTACTGTTTAATTAGCAGTATATATATTTTTAAGGCTAAAGCAGATTTTGCTATTTTTTTAATATTTTTTATAATTACTAGAAAAGCTTGTTTTTATAGCTTGTTTAAAACTTTTAAGTGCTGTTTTATTATTATTTCTTAAAACGTTTTTATATATAATTAGTATTATATTATACTATAATATATAATTTATAGTATAATTATTATTTAATATAACTATTAAAGTTATAGTATATTATATTTTTAATTAAAGCTTAAAATAGACTTAAAAGCTTATATTAATTTTTAAACTTTTATAATAATAGTTATTATATAGTAATCCTAAGTAAAAGCTAAATCGAACTAAACTTTTAAATGTTAAAGTTTATTAATAAGTTTTTTTAACTACGTTTTAAGAAGCTATAAATATTCGTTTAAAAGTAATAGTTATAGTAGTATATTAATAATTTGATTTTTTGCTTTATTTATTTTAAAGTATATAACTTTATATTTATTTAGAATAAATATATACTTATATTTTATAGCTTATTTTATTATGCGGTTATAAATTTTTTCTAGTATTTTATAATTTTTTGCTGCTAAATCTTCTATTATTAAAATTTTAATATTATTTACTTAAACTATTATTATAATTATAAAACTACTTATAATTTTTATATTATTTTATTTAATAAATCTATGTTATAAAATAGTTATAAAATTAATAATAATAAAAAACTTTATAATATACTATATTTTAAGTTTACTTATAAAAATTTACTTTTTTGTAGCTTAAGTTTAGTACGTTATTTTTTTAGTTACTTTTTAATTTATAGTATAATTAGTGCTAATATTTTTTTATAAGCTATATATTCGATTAGCTTATTATAATAAATATTATTAAATACTTTTAATATATTTAATATAAATAATATTATAATTTTATAAGTATTTTTATTAGTTTATTTATAAGCTTTATAAATTTTTTTTAGTAGTATATATATAACGTGTTCAGTAAACTAGGTTTTTTAAGCTTTTATATAGTTTTTTAGTAGTAGCTAATATTTTTTAACGTAATAGTTAATATATTTTATAATTACTAATTTAAAAGTTTTTTTTAGAATTTTTAAAAAAGCGATTAGTTTGTATACTTTTATTCTGTTGTAATCGTTTTTATTAAGCATTTTTAAAACTATCGTAATTAAGTTTTTAAAAAAGCAAATCTTTTAAAAAAAACAGTAATTAAAAAAAAGCTATATAATAAGTAGTAGTAAATATATTAAGATCTAAAAAATATAATTAAATATATTTAATAATTTAAACGTTTTATAAAGTTTAAGCTTTAAAATAACTTATTAAATCTTATTTTTTATAAACGGAAAATATAAGAAGTCGTTATTAAAAGCTAGTATAATAAGCTTAAATCATTGTTTAAAACTGCTTTATTTTAGTTTTATCTTTAAATTATAAGCAGAATAAAAAAAAATACCCTACTAAATACTACTATTTTGTTTTCGTGCATATTTTAGCTTTTTATTGTTAGCGTTATTTTTTATTATACTGTTTTTTAGTTTTTAAAACGAGCTTATTTTACTAGGTTTTAAAGCTTTTTAAGTTTTTAACTAGCTGTTTTATTTACTTTTTTATAATACGCTATTTATAATACTTTTATTATAAGCTTGCTTTTTTTGTTTCTAGCTATTTTATATACTTTTTAGTTTTTTTTAAATCTAATACGTTATTAGTTCTTTTAAAGTTTTTTAACTTTATTATATTTTACTTTATATTTAACAGTAAAACTAAATATATAATAAATAGCTAGTTTTATAGTAAGAACTATTTTTTTAATAATAAAAGCTAAAACTTTTATTACTTATATTATTAACTAGCTAACTTTTTTATTTATTAGGCAGTTTTTTAATTTAAGCAGTTTATTTTATAAGGTTTAATAGAATTTTATAACTAAAGTACGGTTTTATAGCTTAATAAGTAGTTTTTTAAGTGCTTGTTTTAACTGTAAGTTAAAAATAGTATATATAAGCTAATAATTAAAATTATAGTTTAGCTTGTTCATTTTTTAATATTTAATTAATATAAAAAAAACTGCTCTGTTATATATAACTAGATTAATAATAAATAAAACGTTTTTTTTTTTAAGTAATAGTGCTTTTTAAGAGTACTATTTTTAAGTTTTTTTTTTTAATAGTTCTTTAAAATATAGAAAATTTTAATAAGCCGATCTTTTATTTTCTAGGTTTTTAACTGCTTATTCAAGGCTTTTTATATTAAAGTCTTTTATTAATATTTATCCGTAATCTTTTAATTTAAAGTTTGTTTAAATATATTTTACTACTATATTAAGCTTTTTTAGTATATTAGTAAATATATTGTTTAATAATTAATTATATATATTATAAATATAAATAATATTAGTACTATTATTTTTAATATTATAAATAATTATTATTATTATAAAATAATTAGTATAGTTAGTAAATAAAACATAAAAGTGATTTAGTTGTTTATTAATATAAAAAGCTATCTTTAATAGTTTTTTTTTTTTTTTAAAAACTATAAAGTAAATAAAGCGGAAACAAGATTATAGCTGTTATATTTAAATAGGTTAATCTAAAGTTTTTATATAGCGATTATATTATAGTCCAGTATAGCTAGGTTTTTTAAAAAAAAAAAAGCTATTACTATATTTTTTAATTTACGAACATTATATTGTATAATATATAATATTCGGTTATTATATATTAGTATAAATATTATTGTTAAAATTTTTCTATAAGTTTTATATTTATACTAGATTAATATTATCGTTTTTATTATTATTATATGTTTTAATAGTGTTTTTAGCGCTGGGTATAAATCTTTTTTAGGACTATTTATTAGTAGAAATCTTTTTTTTTACTAGTGTTAGCTTTACTGTTTTAAAAGTAATTAAAAGTTTGTTAGGAGTTAGTTTGTTTAAATTAGTTTAAGTTAATACGATTTGTTTCCGCTTTTTAAAGCTATTATTAGCTAGGTTTACGTAAAAAGCTATATTTACTAATTTATTATTAAACTTTTTATTACTAAGTAGTTTTTTAGTTTTATACGTGATTAGTTTTAGTTTTAATCGTTTTATTTTAAGTGCTTTAAATTTAAAGTTAAAAATAGCGTTGTTATATTTAAAAGTTAGATTTTTAGTTATAAGTTTTTTAGCTAGCTTAAAAATATCTAATATTAACTTTAACGTTAGTGTTAAGATTAGTATTAATATTAAGGTTTATATCGGGGTTGTAAGTACTATTATAATCTAAAATATTAATACTATGTTTATTAAAAATGTTATATTAAAAAATGCTGTTTTTTTTAAACGTATTATATTTACTAGGAGTACTAATATTACAGCTATAATTAGTATAATTAGCGTAAAAATAGCTAAAATATTAATTTCCGGCTAATAAGTAGTTTTGTTTTTAAAAGCTTAAGTTATTTTTTTAACGTTTTTGCTTGCAGTGTTTATAATTAGAACTCTAGGTTAAATGCTGTAGTTTATAATTAATATATTTAAATATAGCGCTATAAATAGTATAAACAGAGCATTTTTTTATGTTATAAAATTCGTAATAGTAGCTGTAGATATTATAGTTAACAGTATATTAAGTAATAATATAGCCGTATTTTTAACAGCGAAAACATTGTTTAATTCTGTACTTTTTTTTATATTTTTTAACTTTATAAGTTTTATTCAATTATAAGTAGCTTACGTAAATTAACCAATTAGCTAATTTAAATATAGTAAATTTAACTATTAGTAAACTAATAGTTTTAATTACACTTTTTTTTATAAGCTAGCTTATATAAACGATTTTATTGTTTTAAATAAGTTTTAAATTAAGTGTTTATAACTAAATAACTATAACTATAATATATATTAAATTAAAAAAAACTGTAAATATCGCGTAAATAACTATTTTATAAGTAAATATTATTACTTTAACTTTATTACTTATATAATTAACTTATTCGCTTATATAAGCTAAAAAAATTTTAGCTTATAAAGCGAACGCTATATAAAATTAAATATTTTCTAATTTAAAAAACATTGTATTAAATGCTTATATATTTTTATATAGTTTAGAAATAATAGTTTTATTTATAGTTATAATTATAGTAATAATAATAATAATAATAGCTATATTTATTATTTTAACGTTTTCGTTTTTTTTTAGCAGTATACTAAATAATATTATTAATATAGTTTATTAAAGCTTTAAGGTTATTAATTATCTAACCCTAGATTTAAGCTTTAATTATTTTATTATTTTTTTTTAAAAAGTTATATAGTTTTATTATAACTTTTTTTTTTAAAGCTTTATAACGTATTTTTAATAAATATTACTATTTATTAAAGTTTAAGTATATATAGTTTTAATAATAAGTAAACGTTTAGTTTCAACTATTATTTTAACTTAACTATATGTTTTAATAATAAAAAGTTAATTTATATTATTATATATTATATTAAATGTAATATTTAGTTATGTATTATTAGCACTTGTAGTAATAGTTATAGCTATAAAAGCTTTAACAAAATCTTTTATTTGCTTAAATTGTTGTTTTTAAATATAGCTAATTTTGTTTAAGTAAGTTTTTTAAGCTTAAACTCTTGTTTAATTAAGAAATCTTTTCATAAAATCTTTAATAAAGTAATAAAATAGCAGTAGTTTGCTGCTTAATACGTTAACGTTTTTAGGACGAGCTTAAAAAGCTTTATATAAAGCTTTAGCTTTTTTTACGAGATAGTGGGCATATGTTGTAGTATTTTTAATAATCTAGCCTAGAAACAGCTAGTTTAAACGTGATAGTGGGACTATCGCAGCGCTAAGAGCTGCTTAGAATGCTTTTTTCTTTTATTAATAGCCGTGCCGGCAGTACGGTGTTTTAAGACCCGGCTTATTCGGTAGTAGTGTTTAAGAAGTTTTAATAACATAAATTACAAGCTGTAAAAGGGCTGTTTAGCAGAGTTATTTTAAAAATTTAGTTCTGACTTCTGTTATTGTTTTTTTTTTTAGATTATAGCAAGCTGAGGATCAGCCATAGCACAAGTGCTACGCTCCGTGAAAACCACAGAAAGAGTTACTATAATCCAAGAACACACAATAACTAAGCGAGCACAGAAACTAGTATAGAGAACTTAAACTTAAAGTAATAGATCATAAAAAACGCCAGCATAAAAATTACTAGTAGTTACTGCATATACTCTCTTCCGCTTCCTTAATTAATCGACCTATTTTTCTGTTAGAATTTTTTTATTAAATAATAAACATTTTAAAAAATAAATAATAATATAAAAAACTTTATATATACACTTTAATTATTAAAAAATAATTACTTAAAATAATATTTTTATATATTAAAATAAAGCTTATTATATTTAATTAAATATTTATATATTTTATTAAAACTAACCCTTAATTTAATCTTTTTTAAAAAAAAATACTAACATATTAATTTAACTTTCGATCTAAACTTATAATATCAATTACGTAAGCCGTAGATTACAACTAATTAGTCCGCACATAGAAGCACATACTTAGCTTAATTGGTTGAGCACAGACCAATTAATAATCTACCACTACTTAGATGCATAGCCCTGGATACGAATATTCATAGTTTCTCCGCCAGGATTTGTCAACTCTCCCAAGGACCACGACTACCTAGTAGATATCACCCTCACATGTGTGAGATATAGACATTGTTTCTTCATGACAGCCATGCATACCGCTACATCCACAAGTCTCTTCACAGCTCTCATTCGGACCCATCATATCACTAGCCGCAAGAAACTCCAGCGCGTGAAAAAAGCAGCGTCACAAAATGCGCTGCCTTTCGTGTTAATCAGAAGTGGCGGCTCACCAGGCATCATGTACGCGGAAGGGACTGAAGTTGAAGTGAATGCCTGGGTGAGCTTTGTCCGAAGTCTTCGATATAAAGACTTTCAATGTCGGAAGCCGGCTGCAAACAATGTTCTAGTACCAAGCCAGACGACCCGAGGCAACTTTGAAGAAGTCACGTCAGTGACCGAATTCGGCTATCGCATGGAGCAGAGGGGCCTAACTTCCTGGTGGAAGTTGGCAATGGGATACAGCTCATCGGACTAAGCGTACCATAGAGTTCCCCGTGTAATGCCTGCAGGTACACCGAATAATCATTGTACAGCATCATGTCGCCCTCGCCCAGCCATGGGCGCAGATTATTCTAGAAAGGCACGGCAGCAACGTCGAAGGAAAATTCTTCAACTGCTATCCAATCGGCACTGCTTGTCCCGCCCTCGATCTTCATCCATCAACTCTCATACCATGGAGCGATTACCTTGGAGATCCACCTTCTATACCGGCATTCACCCATGTGAGAAGTCACTCTCCAAGCTAAGAACCGTTATGCAGTATCTCAGCCCAGATGCTCGCAGCTCGGCCACGCTCGGTCATTATATTAATAACTCAAGGCTCCATATTCTCAACGTGTCTTTCAATATCCGGCCCGCATGACCTTTCGCTTGTAAAGATCAATCCCGATTGCCGTTAGGAGCTTCGCGTGCCGGCAACTACGCTCCGACATGACTTGGCATCACATCAGTCTATATTAAATTCAAGCGTTAGTTGACAGCCGAGTGGTCGATGGAGTTTATGTTGTGCGATCCATGGGTTGGGGCTGCGCGGAAAACCTGGGGCATTCAGCCGCCAACGGCAGTTCCACCTATGGCTTTGCGAGCCGCGCAACCAATCACAACGCCGCCAGTTATTGGGCGCACTTTCGTATAAGTAGTATTCGGCGCTATTCAACCGACGATCTGTATGGGGTACATGTCTACCTTGTCCTTGCATCCCGTCTGTGAGAGGGATATAACCTAGGCTGACGGAACCGATCCTGGACTCAGTTCCCTGCGCCAGGTCTGCTCACCCCCAGCAAGATATCACTATTTCTTGGCCTAGCTCACTTGTTGACACAATGAAGTCCACAGCTTACGCTTTGGTTTCGGCGGCTCTCGCCTTCCAGGCCTCGGGTCATTCTATCTTTCAGCAACTATGGGTGGATGGTGTTGACTTTATAAGTCTTCCCGAATAATCTTGTCTATGGAAGATGCTAACTTGCCATGCACGGATCTCAATGCGTTCGAATGCCCGCAAATAACAACCCAGTGACCAATGTCAACAGCAATGATATCCGATGCAATGCTGGCACCAAAGGCGTTGGGGCCAAATGTCCTGTCAAGGCCGGATCTACAGTCACGGTGGAGATGCATGCGGTACGAGGAACAAACTCCATAGCCAACATTCACTAATTGCTCGGCAGCAACCTGGAGACAGAAAATGCTCGGCCGAAGCAATCGGAGGTGCCCATTACGGCCCGGTCAACGTATATCTGAGCCAAGTATCAGATGCCTCGTCGGCCGATGGTTCAACCCCCTGGTATAAGATCTTTGCGGACTCTTGGTCTTCTAAGGGATCTGTTGGAGATGCGGACAATTGGGGCACGAACGACCTCAATACTTGCTGTGGCAAAATGGACGTTAAGATCCCCGCGGACACTCCATCGGGCGATTACTTGCTTCGTGCGGAAGTGATTGCTCTTCACACTGCAGGCCAGTCTGGTGGTGCTCAGTTCTACATGTCATGCTACCAGCTCACAGGTGAGTGGTCTTTCCCTGTCGTTTTCTCTCTGCTTTCAACATTTCAAGAGGCATAAGTCTCATGTTCTTGAATGTTACTGATCCTGTATATTGTCACAGTGACTGGCGGCTCCGGTACCGTCCCAGCAGGCGTGAAGCTTCCCGGGGCGTTCAAGGCATCCGACCCCGGTATCCAGGTTAACATCCACGCCAAGATGAGCACCTACGTCAACCCAGGACCCGATGTTGTTGCTAGTGGAACGACCAAGACTGCTGGCGCGGGTTGCAGCGCTGGTTGTGCTAAGACTTGCACGGCTGGCAGCGGCCCAGTCGGGACGGCAGTCGCGGCTCCTCCCACTGGTGGCTCCGGTGGCTCCGGTGGCAGCGGCGGTTCGGTCTGTACCCAGGCCCAGTTCCAACAGTGTGGTGGCCAGGGATACACGGGTTGCACCACTTGCGCTGTAAGTTTTCCCAAGCAAAATATATGTTGCTGACGGTATGCTGATGTCTATACGCAGGCTGGCTTCACATGCAAAGACGTTTCGCCGCCATACTACTCACAGTGCAGCTGATAGTACTCCTTAACGGTGATCCAATTTGTCGAGAAGAGTAGTTGTGGGATTAATTAGGCCGCCTTCGAGTCATTGACTAGGTGCCATGTTGGAAAGCAGGATAAGCGCCTACTGTATCCTAATAGTCAAGGTTCTTAGTTGATGTCCCGAATGAGAACTCGGTGTATAACCATTGCCATGACTTGACTCTACAGGTATTTACTCTTGCACCAGTGATTGGATTATGCTAGACATTATTTTTCTCTTGCTGGCTCTGACGAAGGAGTAGTCGCTGCGTGCCGCGTGACCCGAAACCGAGGGGAGCAAAGGGGTTTACTAGGTATTCTGTATCATTATGCCGTACCCCTCGCATACTTCAGCTGGAAATGCCTCGGTTCTCACTAAATTGTCAATGCCCCGATTGGCGTGTAATATTTCTTATATGCATACAACGACCGTGCTTCTTCCAAGGTCTAGACTACGGTAGCCCTCCATGGCAGGTACATGTAACATCACGCAATATTCAACATTTAATAAACCAATCCTCGAACGAGCACTCCTTACCTCGTCTCTCTAGATACTCGCTACCAAAAAATCGGAAAAAAAAATCGACCCCCCTTGCACCGGTTCTAGACGCCAGACGCAAAGAAACACATCACGCAAAATGGCCTCCAACGATCCGAAATCGCGCATCATGTTGCACATGAACAAGGAGCACGGGGCGGATCTCAAACGGTACCTGCGGGCCTTCAACGGGCTCTCGTCGTCCGCCGCCGCCGACGCCCAGCTAACCGACGTCTCCCTCGACTCCCTGACTATCAAGTCCACATCCGGCGTGCACACCGTGCGCATCTCGCCGCCCATGAAATCGCTTGCCGACGCCCGCGTCCGCCTCGTCGACATGGCCCAGCGCGCGCAGGAGAAGCTCGGCCTGAGCGACATCCGGATCGACCGCTTCGCGGGGCCGCGGGGCATCGGTGCCATGTCGTTCATCGGCGTCGCCTTCTACTTCGTCAGCGCCGCGGCGTTGTATTTGGGGGTGCTACGTCCCGGGACGCCGGCCTGGACGCTCCTCGATAAACGCTTCCTGTACGGCGCTGCGGGCTTCGCGTGGTTGACCAAGGCCATTGTCTTCCCCGTCTTGGCGATACATCTTACGGAGGCGGCGTGGATGGCGTGGAGTCGGCTCGCCAAGCACGGTATTGAGGCCGGCAGTGCGCTGTGGTTCATGTGGGTGTTGGAGACGTTCGTTGAGGGATATCCGGCGATGGCGCGATTTGATGGGTTGGTGCGGGAGGAAAGGAAGAGGAAGGACAGTGCGAAACACTAGAGATTGGCTAACGGAGCTCCGGTGCCTATAGCATGATATTGAAAATACCCTACTCTATTTAGGTGGTGCGTATAAATATTTGAGGTCCTCTAGTTTCGATTGTTGCTGATAGTGATAGATATTATGATAATGATGATGGTCCGTGCTACAGTTTTAAACACGTCATAAGGTTAAGGAAACTCTGGTCCAACACCCTGATGAAAACACCTATAACAACAAGGATAAGATTCAATTTGCTCGTCTTTTCTTCACAATCCTCACTTTTGTCTCGGATGTTTGCACGCGTTATTGTTGGTGAATGCCGGAGTCTACGGAACCAGGACACTACCCTTTTCCGGCTGTTGCTTAAGATACCTAAGCAAAGACTATTGCTCATGTCCGCAACTCTCACCCTCAACTCTATCATTGACAACAAGGGTCTGGCGTTGCAGCACTGGGTTACAGCGAAGATGAAGGTCGATATCCAATCCTACTCGCCTAATTTTCTCCTGGATGATTACGATATTTGTGAGATCATAGGTTTTTCTATAGACCCACGCGAGGAAGGTGAGTACGCGTCTTTTTGGATCGACTCAGACAATGAGAAGGGAACGACTGCCTCTGACGTGGATGAGATGGGAGCTCTAGGAAGCTATCCTCAGTCCACAGAAAGCGATTCTGACTCTTAGCACCGGAAATTGTATGGTGGTAGAAGATGTTAATGTGTTGAAGGTAGAGGCCAAAGGTCGTGTCTAAACCGGCTAACTATTATATACTGTAACTGTCTCATACCTTCCTCACAAGCCGTTCACACTGTCCTGGCTAACTATCCCTCGAAACTATAGAATAAGTAGTTAGTATCATTCTTATGCATTTTTCTTAGGCATATTACTTACTACCTTATCCTTCCTTTATACTCGTACAATCCTTTTCTTATACAGGCCGGGATGCTAACAGCATGACCAGCTGTGGATAAGCACTGGTTAAGCTAGTCGTTCAAGAGATTTAACCTTAGAATAAATGGATGACTTACATATTGCCAATGCTACTGGCAACACGCTACTCGCCACACATTCGAGGTCGGTACGTGCCGCTCACCTTTGCATCGAGTTCCTTCTTCCATGCCTCTACGCGGGCATGCTCGATACCGGCGGTGTGATCGTAGCCGGAGACGTTCACACCAACCGCAGGTGTCGCCCAGGCGTTGTACATCTGCCTGGCAGGGCTCGGGTCGCACATGATCATCTCGCATACGCCCTCCATGTATGCGAGTGCCACGGCACCTGCGGTTAGCGCCTGGTTGCGATCGCCTCTCTTCTCCTTCAACGAGTTTCCCTTCGACCTCTGTGGAAGAGGGAGCCTCACACGAACGTCGCGCCAGGCTTCGTCTGGTACCCGGCCTTGAAGCACCCGGTCCAGAGGGTATCCTCTGTCGAACTCCTTAGAGACATCGGAGTCTCTATCCGCCATCCGGCCGACAACAAGACAGAAGGCGGCGGCCTGTCGCTGGATCCGGTTGACGAGATCCTGGTACGTTGTCTCGGCGGCATCCCTAGTTCGCCCGTCGCTCGTGGTGCGAGTACAGTGCTTGCCATGCTTGGTGCATCTAATGCACGGGTCGTCCGTCGCTGCACGTTCGCACTTGACGTGGCTCCCTTTGCAACGATCACAGGCGTCCTTTACCACGACCCTTGGAGGACGGGAGTTGGGAGCCCCGGGTGTGGCAGCAGCAGCAACAGCGGCAGCCGGCCCTGCTTGGGGGGACTGGGCTTGACTCGAACTATCGTTCGAGGTAGGGGGGGTATCCAGGGGGACTTCCATGAACGTTGATAAGGGCATCGATGAGCCTATCGAGGGTGGTGGTCCCTGCCATGGGAAGTCTGGCTGCTGCTGCTGATCCAGATACTGGGGATCAGTCTGCGGGTCCCATTCCGGCGCCCAGTAATGGGGTGCGACATTGGGATCCTAACAGAAATCAGAATTGTTAGAAAGTCAGGATGGCCAGATTCTAGGATCTGGAACTTACGATAGGGGAATCGACGAGGAGAGCGCGGAGATCCCAGCCAGAATTCGGAGTGTATAAGCTTCCGATGTTACTGTCGGATAAGCTACTATCACCGTTATTCGGGGCAGTGCTGTTGTCGTTATACGTATAGCCACCATCGTTATACGTATTGATGATACTGCCATTATCCGGGCAGGCGAATAAACCATCGTTCCAATTCTGGGGAGGGTCCCCGAAAACGTCGCTGTCCGCGGGATCTACACTGTTGTTAGTCAGGGCGACACCAGTGTTATTATTCAAGCCAACTTACCCCAAACTCCTTGTTCTGTTACGAAGCCCGAGTATGGGCCCCCGAAGAACGCTGAACCAGACATCTCGATGTGGGTTCGGTGGTGATGGTGGTGATGGTGATGAGAGAAGAACAAGCAAGCTAAAGAGGATGCTGTCCCGGGCTGTCAGCTCTGTTGATACCGTCAATATGGACTGAGGATACTACTACGACGTACGTTGTCTCTAAGTGCAAGTGGTGCTGTTTGCGGATGCGTCGAAATCTCTTGCTGGCGAGGTCCAAATTATTGATGAAGATACGATACATGCGATACGAGAGGAGGAGACATCAACAAGCAATGCGAGTTGTGTAGCGGGTTGTTGACTGCTAAGCTAAAAGCTTAATTTTCCAACGCGCCTTGTCACTTTCCCTCTAAAGCGCCTAGGAGATCGACTTCTCACTACCTCATCACCCCGTGAGTAATAAAGCTTATTGCCCGCGCTCTCTATAACGATACGTAAGCATCTCGCTGCTATTGCGCGCCGAGTATGTCGGTGGCGTTACTGGAATCTCAGCTATAATACTGCTAGTAACCTCCAGTTGTCACGGCCATATCACAAGTGTATTGAGTGCTTGGCTTACTCTACTCTACAGGACAGCGAAATTTCAATGCAGTTTTACAGTTGATCGCGGCATTATGCTGCTTTTCCCAACTATACTGTCTCGATTCGAGGCCGAACGAATAATCCTGTCCTCACACGCCTAACAGCCGCTTAATACTTAAAGGGGATTAGGGGGAAAGCCGATGTCGTCAATACTTTTCGACTGGCCTGATAGGGGTAGTTCTATTATAATCAGGATCAGAAGCAGGGCAGTCTACATTCTGTTTTCCAACATACTTGCTCACCTCTAGCGCCCGACGAGCAAAGTGGGGGGAAAGCTATGGGTGTGTTGCGGTTTACAGAACTATCACTACTATTCGGCTGGACTTTGGCACCCGCCCGCAAAATTTCGCACTCGGGAGACTCCTAGGTACGGTCTAGACCCCTACAACTGCCTCTGGACAGTGCCTAGGTAAACTTTCACCCGAAAACCCCGACTACTGCTGCGACTAGGTCTCTTTTCCTACGCAATAATGGGAACCGCTCAGTTCTCTAGTCTAACTTGACCTTGCTTGGCATTTAGTAGGGTTTAAAGTCACATGGCCGCCTACTGAGTGCCCTTGCGATACATCCTTCACAGACGCGCTGTCCCACAGTCGACTCGTGGTGGAAAGACGACAATTGTCACGTTGTTCTCACCCGCATCGCGGCTCTGAGTCAAAGGTACTAGTTTGGTGTATTCGTTGGCTGGGCAACAGCGTGAACGTCAGAATTAAGGTCTGCACGGTGCAGTACCTGGAATGTGCATAAACCTTGCTGATCGCAGGTAAGCCACCTCCCCCTATTAAAGTTCTGCCCCTATCTGGCCTCATGACCTATCATTAGCCGACAAGGTGTTCTGAGTTTGTATCAATTAGTTTTGTCGCTACTTGCTGCTTTAGTGAGACTGTCCTTCTCAGTCTATGCTCGCTTGTGATATCGTTACTTTTCTAACTATAAGCTATTGAATGTTAGTACATCTATAGATTTCCTCCATCCGCAGAAGTAATCGTGCAGTGTTATTTTGATTTCTGTTTCTATTTCACTAGAAGCTAGTAATTTCTCGTTGCAGTAACTGATAGCCACTGAGCTTTTAATGTGTTGAAACACCTTGTTCAAAATGCCAATACTGAGGATTCCTAGCGGCCATACCTGTCGTAGTACCTGAACTAACAACATCACACTAGGACCATTTAAATCCAAGATTTGGGCACGTTGCTCTAGTACGGTTCGCAGAAGCAACCTCCAGCAATTCTTTAACACACTTCTGCCAGGCCGCCGTCGCTGGCCTCTACCATATCCTCCGTCTCTTGGATGTGCTGGATCTGTCGGGCCGGCAATCTGGGGAGGCGCAGCTTGGTTCTGTCGGAAATCGGGTGAGCCGTGTGATTGATTTTACTACTACCCACATCAGTATGTATTCGGCTGCTGAAATCGGGTATTCCATCTCTGGCTCTGACCTTGGTTGCGATGACCATTCCATTGTCCTCTGTCGTAGTAGGACCTCCTCGGGCTGGTATTCGAACGATTTTACTAGAACAGATGGCATTCATCACTGACAAGAAAATGAAAGTACGTCAAATCAAGAGCCCGAGAAAACTCGGCATCAATGAGAAGTTGCTACTCATGAAAACTGATCCGGAAAGTTATTGGCGTGTTGTCCTATGACGGTACCCGCCACGACTTATGGATACACCAAGTCAAGCTGCTGAATCACCTCGCAACCGCCCGTCCGTTTGACTGGCCATCAAATAGAAAAAGTCAGAGTTTATTACTGCAGAAATGGACTCTATAGGTTGCATTGGCTGACGCCGCGGCTGTGTTCAAAACTTAGTATCGCCTAAAGGCGTAAGGTAGGTGGAGGAAAAGCAAGACGGGCCGGCCCGTCCCGTCCCCTTTTATCATCACATAAGGTTCTTTCTCAGCCACTCTTGCAATGGCATGCCCCACAATGGATTGCTTAGTGAGAATGCTAATAACGCCATGTACGAACTGGCGGTTTAAGTATAATATGGAATATAGCCACTCACGTCGACCTAGCAACTTGGAAGCTTATTTCTTTAGTGAAACTATGTCAGGGCTGTAGCTGTGGGAATCGATATCTAATTTAGACATCCAGAAACCCAGTCAGAACCTAATATACATGATCAGGTTGTTATATAGTACGCTAAGTTGTTATTGTTGTTGTCAAGCATTAAGGGCATAGAAGGGTTATTGGCATCCTTAGGGGGTCAAATGTATAAGATATTCTAGGGAGTATCTTCGGCTGCCCAAAGCAGCGAGTATTTCATGCGCAAGAAGAAAGTCAGTCCGAAGGCAAATTTACATATAAAGATTTCGAACAAGACAATTAGGACTAAACGGACCGGGTTAACCCACTAAACGATACATATAGTCCTAGTCCAGTTCTGTATATACTCCATACAGTATATATATATATACCAGTGTAAATGGGTCGGAAGCTGAATATGTGTGCTACTACAGAGTAATATTGCTCAGCAGTCTACCTAGAAAATCTATCGCTAACACCTAGATAGGGTAGACTCTGGAACCTGGGATTTAAGGGACAGCCTGCAATAGACGGCCCCTTCTCTGTGTTTGAAAAGGAGCGGATCCGCTTTCAGGGCTTACGCGCTGTACGACCCTGAGCCGTCGCAGGTTGGTGAGATTCACCGAAATTGGCTTTCCCCGCATGCGCCAACCCGGCTTTTTAACATAAGAGTATTATTACACGCAGCACGAGGTATTTCAAGCATGTTGCTCCACTGTATCCCTTACTGACCCTCGTCAGTGTCGCGCAAACTCTAGGTACCTTACCAAATCCAACCTCTTCTGGGTCCAAACCCATCCAATTCGAAAATCTGCCTTGGTGCCAATAAAGCCTCGAGGAACAGGCCAGATGCAAGTCAAACACTACCAACTAGTCTTACTCACATATTGCTACCATGCTGCAGCCTCGTTCTATCATTTTCCTTGTCCTTGACAAACATAGCCACTGAATCACCAACACTTATCCCCTTTCGGGGTCAGATCACACCCAGGTTCGCCTTTGTTAGCCATCTGACCTAAACCGCGATAAGTGACCAATAATTTCCGATTCTCACCCTAATATTGTACTGCCCCTCCCTCTTTTCTAGAAGAGAGAACCCCCGACAGAGCCTACAATGGCAGAATGAGACATGCACGACACGCCACAACTTGTGCCTGTACTATCAAAAGGAATGCGAATAGAGGGCTCCCTGTTGCCTTATTAGGCACACTGAAGGCGTTTTGACGGGGTGTTGTATTGGTGTCAGGAGGCATTCAACGCAAGGTATACTTCATACGTCGCCTTGTTAACACTTAGTTCTAATCAGCCTAACATAGTCACGAACAAAATATCTGATAGGGTACGTCCCTTATACTAGTACCACCTTAATATCGCCGTTGTCAATAAAGTCAGGGGTGTTATCTGAGCGAGATGAGGCTTCGACCATAAGTATATGACTCTCTGTTCTAACCTTGATCGTTGACTTTTCTCGAGATGGCATTCTAATCATTTGCTCTTGAGAGGAAAACCCGGTCCGTCGGCCGCCAGTAAGATTGCGCAAAGGCAGCTGTAGAATCAGACAAGGCACTAAAGAGTGTCTAAGTTCTTATCTTAACGAGCAGGGAAAATGGTACGCTTATTACGTGCGGCTAATACACCGTTTCATATGAGTATCATAGTTACAATATTAGAACTTCCTAAATTAGCATAAGATTTCTGGATGAGATTTCGTCATGTGTTAAATAGCTGCTCCAATCAAATACCCTTTCATTTGTGTGCTTTGGGGTCGGAATGTTACCCTCCCTAGTCTCTCTGCTTGTGCCGAAATGATTTTCAATATATCCTGGCTTAACTTAGAATAATCTGCTATTTCTTCTTGCAACTATTCCTCTCCGCTTCAGGTGGAGGTTTCTCCGTAAACTTCTGCCGGGATTACGGAGTAGTTAAGCCCCCCATACTAAATATTTGTTCTCAAGCATCATTAAATCATCGAAATTTATCTTTGCGCCTTTAGTGTTCGATTAACTCCGCAATGATGAGCAGTAACGAAATATCGGGATTGCCGGCCGCGGCCCCACCTCCGGGAGTAGCTCCCGACCTTACAGATCCCTCCACACTGCCGAATCCGTCATTTGCAGTCTCGGGCGTTTTCGTCTCACTAATGCTCATCGCGGTTCTGATTCGGGCGTTCGTCTGTGTTCGCTTGACGAAAAGCTGGGGGTGGAATGACTGTAAGACTCTTGTGATTAGGGCTAAAGCTTCGCTGACCGAACATATCCTACAAGATACCTGCTTCATTGCTGCGGTATGTTCTTTCGCGGATCCTAATTCTAGATTGAAATATGTGGCAAAGCTTATAACGAGTATAGATAGGCTCAGTGGCGCATACTGTTGTCTTTATCGTCGGTAAGGCGTCTGGATTGTCTAGCTGGAGAATAACTTGCTCTGATACCTTTCCTAGTCCTGCAGTTGCATCCCTTGCGATATTTATACAATGAATCTCTGTCATCACTTTCTTCATCATACGCTAGCCAGGTAATAGCTAAAGTTTCCTATGCAGTATGGACCTTGATACTAAAAATGCGTAGTTTATCTCAGTGAACGGGATTACGTACTTGCTCTCTATTTTCTTCACTAAGATATCAATCCTATTGCTTTATCAACTACTATTTGGCGTTAATCGCATCTTCTGGCTTTGCGTCCGTATCACTATCGTCATTTTCTGCCTCTTCTACATCCCGACCGCTGCGGCTTCGATTGCATTCTCGGCTCGGTGCAACCTTCTGGAGAACTTGCTCGCGTACGACACTCCGCTCAGAAAATTCTGCGACGTCTTTAGTTATTACCTACTGTTCGTAAACGCCAGCTTCAACGTGGCTACGGACTTCTGGCTTCTATTGTTGCCAATGCCGATTATAGCGAAGCTGCAGGTCTCATTAAAGCAGAAGCTCGGAATCGGTGCTATCTTTGCTGGAGGTTTAGGGTGAGGAACGAGAGCTGCCTGCGTTTATACTTGTTGCTAATCGTGGAAGCAGAGCCTGCGCCGCTAGTCTAGCACGGCTCATTGTCATTGTTGTCACGAGGGGGTCAAGGGAGGTCACTCTGGCCTTGAACACAGTTGCGGAATTAAGGTCAGCTTATTCCTAAATTTCAGACTAGCTCTCCAAGTCCTTAGGCAGCGACGCAATTTGACTGACAGAAAGAATGTTGCCACAGTGTCGCTGAGGTTAACATCGGCATCATCGTAGCTTGTGCACCTTGCTTCCCTCTCTTCTATAACCATGCGCGCGGCTGGTTCATCACGCTTCGACAGTCGAGAAAGGATAAACTCTATTTGGATGAACCCATTGATATTGTCTCTTTTCATTAAGTAGAGGGATTAAAAGGCCCTCAGTGAAGAGAAGAACTAAATCTACTCATACGCCTCTCCCCTTCACTAGTTGCAACCGGAGTTTCTATCAAGCACTAAAGATCTAATGTGACACTCTACACATTCGTACAGTCGGCCCAGATGGCTATTTCTTTCCATGTTATCCTGTAATCAGACTTGTACGGATATAAGAGCCGTTACTGTTAACTGGAGTAAAAGCGTGTATGCTGAGACGGGCCAGTAGAGTTGAGCTAATCCTTAATATAATAGCAGATGGACTTTTATATACGTAAACCTCTAACGAGGTGAATTTAAGTAAAAGCTATCTTTGCGATATATGGTGTTTAGTTTAGCGTCGTCACTAAACTGTACATTCTGCCTCAAGGCTCAGTATACTATCAGAACGAGAACTAGGACTATACGTAAAGGTGGATCCCTTGTTAAATATAGCTAATCCGACAATTAAGCTCAAAAGTATTTTGCATGCTTAATTAAAGGTTATTTCAAACCTAAGGCCTTTAACGGGACTTAAATTAGTAGACACAGTTTTCCTTAGGCTTTATTTAAAAGAGAATAGCTAAATCTGCAATAAGCCGTGGGCTAGATACACTTATAGTACAAAACATAAAAACATGCTAACATACAGTAGACCATAGCAATAATGGTGTGCCAAGTTGATGATGGCTGTCCCCACGATGCGTCTCGGGCGAGGGAAGCGTCAGGTTATTGTCAACATCCTGACCAGGTGAAAAAACCGTGGATGGGTAACTTGCCGATTCAGGTGGCCCGTCGGATATATCAGAGGATTGCCCCCTTTAGCTGATGGTGACTTCACTCCCGGGCCGCTTCGGGCGAAGGCACTGATCTCACTAGCTGTATTGATTGAGACATTCTCTGGGAAACAGATCCTGGTCATGGTAAAGACCAGTAGCTTTGTAAAGTCAAAACTTTATATACCCTATGTAAATAATCAACTTCTTAGAGAAGGAATTCTAGCTCTTTTGTAAATCATGCCCCGTAATAGTCATACACTTCCTTATCTTCATTGGCGCATTATGCGACATACTGTATCACCTTCTCAAATGGCTGGCAAATGTCCTCGATCGTGCCTGAAATTGCTTGTAATCACGGAAAGGTCTCTCGCTCGCACTGGTAAGCGTATATAAGACGTCTGAAAATAAAAACGGCGTCAAGGACGACTTCCATATCCTCCGCTTCGTCTGGCGTGTCATGATGATCGCGGCGATCAGGCAAAACGAAGAGGCAACAGCGAGAGCAACCAAGAGCGTTATCCAGGGCCAGCGAACCCGTATATATGTCTGCGTGCCGTACACCTCCCCGTTTATTGTTGTTGAGCTAGGACCCGACATCATGCGGTAAGACATGCCCTTTGCGACATTGTCCATCGTGGCTATTATGTCCGGGCTACTGTACAGCCCCACCGCGCCAATTTGTTGTCTCGTGAAGACCGACGTCAGGATCGAGGCAAGGTTCTCACCGTCCAGGAAGTTGATCCAGAACGAGTTGTTCCCATCGCTGGTACCTAGCGAATCTGACGGATCTAGGGGCGCGAGAACCCTGAGCCCGCCCGCACTGTCGGAGTTGTTCAGCTTGATGACCTGCTCCTCGCCTCGCGACAGGGAACCGTTGGTGGTATTCCAGCTACTGTACCGGCGGCCGCAAAACGAGAGTATGCACTCGTATGCCTGCATCGTGGCCATCCAATTGTCCATGGTCGATCGACCAGTGGACGTATCCTCGGGGAATCGTATGATGCTCGCACTCACTGCATATTCCGAAGGTGGTGAAGGTGGGTTAGCTACACGTCGATCCAGGGCAGCTGAACGGCGGATCCTTCACTATATCGTATACGCCGTTTACGGTTGCCGCTGTCATTGGATTGTCTCTAGGGTAGGGCCCACTATTGCCATCGTCAGGAAGTTCACCATACAGACACAGATCACCCCGGGGTGAAGACAAGATGTACCTATGACGGCAGAACCCCCGTCAACACCCTCTGCTTGGAAGTCATACACAGTAGAAAACGACACGGACGACTGCAGGTCGGGATAAGTCATGACTCGCTCATCAAAATGGAGCAGCTGCTGCGAAAAGGGCTCAAACGCCAAAGCGAGCAGGATGGTAAGACAGCCTAGGTACGCAACAAGGGACGCAGATCTCACGGTCCAGAACATTCGAACGGCACCCAAGGGGCCTCGGCTGGCATCGTCGTAATGCTGGAGAACTTCCAGGCTTCACGTCCGTGTCAAAAGGAAGCACGAATCGTGGGGTATTGGAGAATACCGGCTCACCTATCTGGTTTCTTGATGAGATGCAACCATTTGAGCTGACTGATGGTCTGTCCGAGGGCGTAAATAAGCAACGCTTTGGAGGCGATGGAGAGGATGGCTATGACGGCGTTGGGCGACACTGCGATCGTGCAAGTAGACAAAGGCCGACCTTCGAGCCTCGAGAGAAGGATGATCATAGCCAACAGAGACACCACGCTAAATACCTCACTGGCAATTTCCGGTGTCCAACCATCATTTAATCTGTCGAACCAGGACACCTTGGGGGGAGACTTTGAAGTCGTAGCATGCGTCAATACAGTCTCGCTTTCCCATGGGATGATATATTCTATGGGCGCAGGGGTTTCTTAAGATAAACTATATCCTTGCGGCGTACTATATTGGGGAGTCATGAGGTAAGCTGGGTGAGCGTTGTATGCGAGCTCGTGGTACTGTACAGGGTCATACAGCTGGTCTTCGTAGTGGTATCCTTGTTGTGGCCTTTCTGTACTCGAATCCATGACGGTGCTTTGGAGCGACTTGTTGCGCCCTCGTTGTTTTCAACATAGGCAATCAAAGCGTGCACAGAGTAGGTGGCCTTTCAAGGGTTAAGTAGTCTATGTATGGTACTGCCATGGTCTTGAGGAGGTTACAGATGGCGGGGGGTTGACATCTATGTTCTTGGCGAGGAGTCCCAGCCACGGAGTTAGAGGGGGTTAATGAGATATGTATAGACTATGCTCAGCATATGCTAACGTAGCGGTAGGTTATAATTTGTTTAAAATAATAATAAAATATATGTATATTTCTGCATGCACGTGGCCTTGTGTAGGTACCTAGGCACGATGGACAGACAGTATCTATTCGACAGCTCCTCACAGCGAAGGCCAGGCTCAGGCCTCTATTGCATTGACAACATCAGTTTAATTCATGTCCAATATCAACATGATAGCTTTTTAGCCCCAGGAAAAAAAACAGAGGGGCACTTGTGGTTCAAAATTGAAGTCAGTACTTGACCCGTACCTACTAATGCGGCACTTGGCAGGGAGTCTTTCTGGGTACTACCATGGGGCGACGAGGTGAAATCTGCTCCGAAATTTCAAAAAGCTATGTTACGAGGTCTCCCCGAGAATCGAACTCGGATTAGCGGAATCAAAATCCGCTGTGATAACCATTACACTAGGAAACCTAGAATCAATGTGCACACGATCACGTGATTAAGGCACGTTTGCTGTAACGGCGAATCGAACGCCGGTCTCAAGCTTGGAAGGCTAGAATGATAACCACTACACTACTACAGCTGGTTCCGCAGACATTACTGATTGATGCCCCTAGACCCCAAATAGCAACAGAAGGATGTGCCATATGATAGAGAGACCAGCAAAAATAAAACAACGGACGAATCGCGCACGTTGCAGATTTCGCTTTCACCTAAGCGCTCTATGATCGCCACTGATTCGCCTCGTCATGGCCAAGGCCGGAAGGTTGAATTCGATGAGGAGGACCATTCGCAGCAGTGCCTGAAGCTGAGCGAGACGCGCTTGGGTCTACAGCATCGCCTTCCTCGTCACCGTCATGATAAGCCTCTACACCATCTTCAATCAACCGCTCGCTTTCACCGGCCTCAACCTGCTGAGGAAGGCGCCTGGAATTTCGAGCACTGCTACCTCTTGCGCCTCGTTGTCTCAGATATAAGAGATGTGCCAACTTCCTTCAATCAGCCATTGCAAATATGAGACTTGTACATATGTACTAGTTTGCAATATAGAGTGATCAACTTACTTGAATTATGCCGACTACGGCCGCAACCATAAATTCCAGGCCTGAGGTGCGCTGCATATATTGTTGCCATGGCGCAGCACATGATGTGTGTCTGTCGTATATCTCCTGGCAGTGCAGTAGCGGTGGAGGCCAGGCCATGTCGCGAACGGAGCGAAAACCACAGCAGTCAAATGCGTTTTGGATACGTTCAATTCCGCGACCGTCGTGGTTCTGCCATAGTTTTTGCCAATTACCATGCAATCCGCACTCCAGAAGCTGGTCAGGCAGAAGGCCCTGGAATGATAGAGTGGCGATGATGATGGCAAGCCCACCTTGGAGGATGTGCAATACTGGTAACAGTAGCTGCTGGTAGCTGGACGATCCGACGACACGACTCAAGAGGGGTGTGAAGAATATGTTGGCAGCGGCGAAGAGAGGAAGTAGGATTGTGAGCACGGTTGTGCCTGTTGAGATGGGCAGCGACAATGTACTTGATGTGACTTGCACGTAGCTGCGGCCGGCAGGTTAGATACGATACCAAAGTGGTGTATATGTGGTATTGTGTACATAGCGATGCATGTTAGAGCTATCATCAGCTGGAGTCATGTTTGTTAGCCTAGCGCTCACTACTGGACTCGCACGAAGATAGACATACTAGCGGAAGGGCGATAATGAGCTTTGACATTTCGGTTGACTAGGTGCCACTCGGACAAGTGTGGGTGTTTGAGATCTTCGTTCTCTTTCGTTCACAGCCAAGTCGGGGATGGACTGCTGGCTTTGTGATACAGGACGAAGGCTTGCTTGGATTTGTTGAGTGAGTCCTTGTTTATGATATGGGCTCTGGTAGTGAAACAAGTTGGGCTTGAAAGGCGGGGGAGATTCGGCAAACCTTGAGCTTCAAGTGTTTCATGTACATGCAGCACCATGGCATGACGTGTTATATGCAAGATCCCGTTATATACACCCGGTACCTGACCAATTGACGCGAAATGCCGTATACCAGATTAAAAGACTCGTAGGTGTGGTGCGACGTTAAATCATTGCCCCTCCGTCAAACGTATATAGGGTAGTAGTAGAGGGGGGGGGGGTACTACAGTTAACATTTTACCCTCTGGCACCCTCAGTGGATCTAGTGGCTTCGCAAAGCTTCAAATTGGTCGTCTCATACACGTAAAACATATTGATATGTCAGTCAAACAAAAATAGTTGTATCTACTATGTGCACCTTTAGTATATATATATATGTTTTTTGTATGTTAATCACACGTGTGTTGGTCAAGTTTAAAAAAAAATAATGTGTGCATTTGCGTATTTGGATACTTTAGCATTCTCAAGCATGTTATTATTAAATATTTACCCTTTTTTGGGTCAAGATGAAAAGGAAATACATCCCCCTCTACGAATACTGGGAGAAATATTTGAAATTGTGATCCTTAAGCTTCCTCTCCCTTCTTCACTAAAAGTGTGATGGTTGTTGGGCAGCCTATGTTTGCATTTCCAAACTGGTATATAATTATCTCGACCAGAGCCATTGGCTTGATTTAAGTGAAAAAGCTTTTCTAAAAGCAGATAAATATACTCTGCTTTTTAATGATGAGCCTGTGCGCTATCACGCACATTCGAAATAAATTACTCACGATTGAACTAGGTGTGACTTTCGACTATTTGGCCTAACCAATATCAGGCATTTCGTTTATACAGAGCTATATTGTGATACGTCTATCATTCATCTGCTTCTAAATTGCATATTCGCCTTGCACATCTCCTTTTCCCTTAGTAGCAGTTTGTGGCATAGGATTGAACACTCATTGTCTGTGATATAACGACGTCCGGGAACGTATTTGCGTGGACTAGATAAAACTAAGATCGTAACTACACTACCATTCTTGACTCTACCGCCCCTCAGAGCCAGAACCTTCATTACCATCTCGGGATGGCTACCTTTACGAGATTTTAGCTCTGCTTTATAACACCACTTGCCTTAGGCGCTGTTTTGGTCTTACGAGCATGGTGCTATGTATTTAGTGATTGAACACATTCAGTCCGACCGCTCAATTTGGTTGACCTATTCCTCACGGATCTAGATATATTGACCTCATGGTTCAGTCGGCGTTGATAATCCCATGCTCTCATCTTATATATTTTAGCCTTACACTAGAATACATTGGATACACGGAGTGGGCGCCTGCCTTGCTACACAGGATTCGAGAGTCTGCTGACTCATTTTGTTGTGCCTCTAATATGAGGGATTTCAATAATGTTTGACCATCATACTTTGTAATGCCCAGGATCATGCGCGGTGGCGCGATTGAGTCCATCATTTTTAAAGGCCTAGCGTTCAATACTGCCAGATTCCACGTCTCTATAACCAGTCTAAGCCGGGCCGTATGTTCATGTTGGTCATGTCTAAGAATCCAGACTTTCCAGATTCCCTCTGACCTATGCTATCACCATTCCACCCATGCTAGCCATTTCAAAAGTCATCGTTGCTCGGCTTCTGTGCCCGAAGCCCCTTCACGGTCAGCCACAGCGCAGAAACCAAGAAGTAGAAGGCACCGAACGCTGCGTAACCCGCAATATTCTTGATCGAGGGTTCCGGAGCCTGAGTAGCCTGGAAGACGAAGAAACCGCCCGCCAAGGCGGACTGGGCACCACTGAGAATCATGGCCCACTGGGCGCCGGCGGTCCTCCATCGGCGCACGGCGGAGCCAAGTTGCATGAGTCCAGAGAGGATGGCCCACGCGCCGTACACGCCCAGAACCCAGTGCATGTTAATCATGACGGCGACCAAAACGACGACTGTCGTCGCCAGACTGACTAGCAAGTTGATAGCCTGGGTCTGGTTGTTCGCGAGCCCGCCGCTGCGCTGTGCGTCGACCAGATTGGCGGCTGCATCCCACAGCGGGTAGATGACGAGCAACACAGCGCCGACAAAATAGTAGGCGTCGCCGATCGTGAATGCGGCGGCCACCCAGACTGCGGAGAACGCCACGCGTGCGAAGTAGTACTTCTTCAGCCAGCGCTCTTGCGCGGCGACTGGGTCCGCGTCTGCGTCTGAGTCAAGCTCGTCATAGCTCGTCCCCGAGGGGAAGAACCTCTCGAGGTAAGCGCCTACGTTGGATGCCATGGCAGGCTTGTATGCTGCTGCTGAGTGCCTGGGCAGAAAAGAGTGCGATCCGAATGTCTCGTTGCGCGAAGCCTCTATAGAGACAAATCGTCGGTTCATTAAGGGTGTCTGTACACTTTCTGGACGCGTCGATGAGATCAAAAAGAGGGAAAGAGTATTAAAGTGAAAAATGTCAGCCTACCTCGAATGCCTACGTCAATTATTTTTCTAGTACAGTATACATATGGTCATTGCGTCTGAACATTTCAGTTCTGACAGGCTTGCTTACTGTTGCAGCTGAGCTCACTGTGTTCTATTCTAGGAGATTTCCTATGGGTCTCAGCTCTTGGCCTGTTACCGTTCAGGGCAAATTCCGCCGGCACGGAACCAATGATGAAGCTCCAAAATGGACCCTGAATGGTGAGATCGTCGTCATCAACTTGATGACTTTCGCAACATGTTCCCCGTTTACGTCGGAGGCTTCAGCATTATTATGGGTGAGGGAGGAAGATTCTGTAGCATTAAAACCCTCGGTCTCTTCAAATCTTCCGGACGACAGCAATTATGATTCTGGAAGTTCATAAATATTTTATTTCCTATTTATGTTACTGACAACGGTTATACCGGCACTTCCGAATGACAGTCATCTCCCGGGTAAGCACAAAGTAAGAAATCCAAGGTTAACTTGGAAGTACCTAAGTGGTCTAGCAAGACGGACCGGGAGCGCCACGAAAGGCACCCCGCAGTGGTTTTCTTAGCGCACATATGTCTTACTGTTAGAGATTTTAGCAGGGACTAGATTCTAGGTAGTACTGTTTCATTATTCATTATTCATCACCCAATAACAAAAATACTATTACCCACCCCGACAACGCGTTAGAAAACTGATTGATTTGGCAACCTAACCAAGATGAAAACAAGACCTGATGTGCTAGACAAACTCATCTGCGATTGCAAACCTATTCAGCTAACCCAACAGCTCGGCCTTGCGCTTCTGAAGCATGAAGTAATACTGCTGCATCTCCATCGGCTTCGTCGGTTGTCGCTCACCCGTGAAGTTGCCTTTACCATGACCGTCGAAATGAAGCTTCCAAGCTACCAACGAGTTAGTATGATTCACCCAAAAAATACCAAATCGGTAAGCGAAGGCCGACTTACTGCTTGCATCGAACCCAAGGTATGACCAGCTATCGTTAAGATACGCCTTTTCGCTGCCGACACGGATCGTCTTGACCAGTCCCATCTGACCGGGTGCTGGACGGAGCTTCTTGAGATCAGCGGTGAGCTTCACGAGGCCAACCATGAAAGCAAGCGCCAGGTCCTTGGCCACGCATTCATGCTGGCCGTAGCTGAATGCCGATACGTCGCTAGCCTTGCGTTTGGGATTGAATGTGGCTGGGTCTTCGACCTCTGCCTTGTTTCGTCCGGCCTCACCCTGGGACTCAGTTAGAAAACTCAGTTGCAGGTGAATTGCAAGAGACTCGGTGGAATATGGCGATTGAAAAGACTCACAAGCATTAAGACCACGAGATTGCCCGGCTGCACCTGTTTACCCTCAAGCTCACCAGGCGCGACAGCCACACGTACGTTACGCTGCGAGGTTGTCAAGCGCAGAGCTTCCCGCACATAAGCATAAAGCCCCGCATCGTCGCCCTTTTGAGCGAGACCCTGGACTTCGGCCCAGATCGATGCATTCTCCGGGCGCAGGAAGAAGTCCATGATCTCGTAGAACTATTCACCAATTAGCAACTGACATCCAAAATAACAGACTAGAAGAAGATTGGGATACTAACCGAGGTGACAGGCACTCCAATGCCACCGAAAGCGGTCAACCAAAGGTTGTCCACCACCCGCTCTGCTGAATTTCCCTGCGATACCAACTCATCGACCAGCTTGTATCCGCATTGGCGTAGGGAGTCTTTCCCGATGTAAGCTCTGCGGGAGAGCCTGTCAGACAGTGCCGTAACGACGCCAAGTCCAAGACCCCGTCCGCGCACCACCTCATCGACAAGTTTGCGAGTGGTGTCAATCATAACTTTGGCACCTTCCTGGGCACGGCGGCGACGAGTCCAAGACTGAGCAGGATCATTGTTGTTGACGCCCCAGATGCGGATGTTCAAGAGGTGTTTGTAGAGCTCTGCCGCACCAAGAACACCGTCTGGGTTCTCGTCGCTCTTCATGTCGAAATAGAATAGATCGGCGAGCAAGCGCGCGTTTAGCGGGATAGCAACGTCACGGATTAGGTCGATCTGGTTTAGACCCTCCTTGAAGGTGAACGTCTCCTTTGCGATGAGCTCTGAGCCGACACGCTGCACAAATTCATGAATGGCGTTATGGAGATTCGGGAGCTTGCCGAACGCCTTCATGATGTTTGCACGATGCTCAAGGTTCTTGGGCCCATCGCCGGACAGCATGAACCAGTTGAAATCTTTCTTGCCTGGGAACAAGGTATTCAACGGCTGCAACCAGGGAACAACGTATTGCTTGGGATTGCCGAGGACCTGCTTGATGGCTGCGGTTGAGAGGACGACAACAGGCTTCGGTGGCGGCTTGGGGTCATCCAAGGTGTACTGGTCGAGAGTGCCCAGCTCTTTCGCGATTGCCGCATTGGCCTTCTTCGTGTACATGGGCTGCATGATAGCAACAGAGTTGAATGGGAACCAGCCCGGAAGGCCGCGCTGTATAAGCTTGTACAACATCGAGCCACCCATGGTCTTATAGTCCTGTTGCACTTCATTGTAACCCCAGCTGGTCAAGTTCGAGACCGTATAGTCAATGGTATTGAACCTGTCTGAACGCACAAGTGTGACAGCATCGGAGAGCACCGCCCGACCGAGCGTATAAGTTGGGCAGATACCCGTGCCAGCATTGCGGACAGGCTTGGTATCCTCAATCATGAGACCTGGGTAAAACTCGACCATATCAGGGTCCGTGTATAACTGCTCAAGAATGCGCGCAATCTGCGGGTCGGAGTTAATGTCGGTGAATTTCTCCCATCGCTTGAGCCCAAAGAATTCGCGGAACTCGTTCAAAGATGCGATTTGCCATTTGCGGGCCTGATTGATACCGAGTATTTCAACAATCTTGAGTGCCTTAGGGACCATGCGAGCCCCAAACATGCCAGCGGGGTCATCCATTGCCTCTTTCATGATACGGGCCAGATCCTCGTCTTTGAACGTGCCATTTGCTTGACGTTCTAGGCCGTCAAATGTCCGGACACTAGGATCCTTGGGGATGCTCTGCTCAAACCTAAGGAGAGCTTGCCCGAGCTCAGGCCAGCTAATATTCTGCAAGTCATCTGGGCTACGGCCGGGGAAAAGCTTCAGGAAGAAATTGTTGATCCATCCCTCGTCTTTCTTGGAGATACACGAATGGAACCGGTACAACAGATTAAACTCGACGCTGACCTGGTTGCCGACACCGCGCGGAACACCCTCGCCATCATATTGCTTTGTGATGTCAACACGCGGGTCCAAGGTCCAGTCGCTCTTTGTGTGGTGCGTGTTGGTGATGGCTCGCAAGTAGTCGTGCAAGCAGATGTTGACATATAACCCACCGACAATGAGACGGGCCGTGTTGAAAAGGTCATGATCTTGCTTAGCAACTGCCCTGGCCTTGTCTTCTGGGTTTGCATCGGCCGCGCACGCCAAACTAAAGCGGCCGTTCTCGTTTATCTTGAGTAAGATATCGGCAACGTAATTGTGCATGCGGCTGTAGAGAACCAGCATGACGTTGACTCCAGCAGGCTGCCCGAGCAGGCGTTTCTCGTGGAAGGTATCGGGCTTCAGCTTGCCTTCCTTCATCGTTCGAATCTCCAACTGGTCTTTGAGACTAGAACCATATAGAGGCGCCAGATCCAAGTATGAGGATGTATCAGACTTGTTCATGTCTGTGCGACTTGTTCGAAAGATGTCGTGGATAATGATCGAGGCATGGTAGAAGAGTACTGGAACATCCGGGGTCAGTCATTGCCTCTTTGAGCTTAATCAAAAAGAAAATCTGTCTGGGAATTACTTACTGGACGAGATACCCGCTGGGTTCTCTTTGAATGTGTCGCCCTCACGAGCCATCAAGAGGTCAAACAGCAGACTGGGATCGGGCTTGACGCCCTGAAGTCGCGTGGTGTTTCTCACCGACTTTGCGTATGGTGTACCGGCTTTCCCTAGATTCGGCTGGAGGATATTGTTGAAACTGCCGTCGGGCATGCGGTAATGGTGAAGCCCATCAGGGGCTTGTGGAACTACCTCCCGAAGAAGGATGTCACTGTCGGGTGCTTTGAACTCAATAACATCGGACGGTTTCGAGTCCTGATTGGCAGTCGACCCGTCGGAGCCAACGATCTCATACTTGACATCACCACCAACGTAGCTCAAAGGTGGGTGTTGAAGGTTGCCCCAAAGCGTGTCAATAAGTTGGTTCGTGAGGTGAGTTCGAGTGGTCGAAGTAGATGGCAACGAGGTGAGAATATCGATCAACAGCTCAGTGGTGCTACTACTTGTCAGAATTGTGTAATGTCAAAATTCGATCGAAGTCTTGCTTACCCCTTCTTATCATCTAGAGGTTGTCCTTTGGTTGTTAGTTCCTTGATGAGACCGGCAATTTCCTGGGGAGAGGCCTGGCTGCGAAGACCAGCATAGTCCTTCAGTAGGTCTGTGGCAACCTTCACAGGGTCGGATAAGAAGCTGGATGCTGACTGCTTTCGTTCGTCTCCGTAGGCCTCGCCGGCCTGGAACTTCTCGTCTGAAGTCATTTTCTCTGTCTTAGATCTGGTGATACTGACGAAACAGTATGAAATAACACAGAGACTTATAAACAGTCGAGAATCACATCCCTTCTCGTTTTCGACTCTCTCATGCCTTCATTTATACCAAGACATGGCTTCGAGCATTCAACCCCGTATCGGGTAACCCGTGTCGGTCGAGAACACGGCGACCTCCTCTCTCTGATATTCGCAACCCCCTGGGTGTGTTTTAAGGCTCTGAATCTAGGGGTCGTGTTCGTAATTCTGCGCGCTTGCGTTCTACGCATCTTCGGGGATCTCAAACGATAGCGTACTCCAAGCTGCATGTCTGACCACTCCTGCTATACTTGCGCAAGCCTCTATTCCACCACCGGTGAGTTGAGCCGGGGAGAGTGGTGCTGGAAACGGAAGCTAGGCTCGAATCAATATCTGTTGTGTTGCTCGGCGTGCATGATGGATGGGATGTCTAGAGCTATTCGTAGTTGTCCATCATGTATGTTTCGGCCCATAGTCGGTACAAAAAGAAAGAATAGCTAGATTTGCTGTACTCATCTGCTAGTAATTAAGGTGGGCTAGACAACAGTGTAAGTTACTCCGCACTCAAAAAAATACAACAAGCTATTTATTTAATAATATATACTACTTTAAATGATAAGTTTAGTTCATATAGTTATATTATAATATTAAAAGTTATAAAGTAAAAAAACATTCAAGTTTTAGTTTTAATTTCAATTTTAATAATATAATTATTACTCTAAAACAGGTTTGATTCTATAGCTGTATTACTAAGTTGAATATACTATTTTACCTAAAAAGTAGTATGTGCTACTAGGTAGGTAAGCTACTCGATAATTTTAGGTGTGTAGCAACTTACACAGTAGCACAGCTGCATATAATTGCTGGCAGATGAGGGCTGCAGATCTAGGCCTGCTCTTTTTTTCTTTTCCTGACGTACCAACCTCTCATCCCCCAAGTTTTGTGGCGCTCGGTGTACTAGCTTAGTGGGAAGGCGGGAACTCCACGTGCGCCTCATTTTCTAGTTCGGCCGGCAATAGTAAGACCCATAACTTGGTCTCAATCCGAGTCGTTTTCGAGATTATTAGTGGGCTTGTTAGTCTTCTAAAAGATTGTTTGAGGCCGGGATAAATTGATACTGTACGGCACGCTGCATCTTTGTACGAAAATGTACCCAGCCTCTTCGTATATATGTTATGACCTGGGTGTTACATGATATGCCCGCCAATTGGTGATGCTCGATATTCTCCTTCTACACGCTAGCGCGGACTCGTTTCACAGAAGCAGTGAACGCAGTCGGTGAAAGGGTCTGCTTGAGACAAGCTCGGCGATTATCTAGAACGCCGAAGCTTTACGCAACACAATATGTGCGTACGGACGCATGCGGAGCAAACGTTTGGGGCACATGAAGAGACAGACAGTCTTCTTACTGGTCAACTTCAGAAGAAATTCACAACCGGCCAAGATGAGGGGACAATAAAACCCCATCTTTGTTATGATAGCTGCAGTACATCTAGATTGGTCTGATGTGTGGCGTCCCAATTGTTATGCTGCACGGTGCCGCCAAGGAACGTATATTAGCTGGTGGCCAGCTGAACGACCAATTTCTTTCGACCATAAAACACCAAAGCGGTCTACTGCATATGTATCACTTGGGACACCACAATCGGCATTGCAGCTGGCAGAAGTCATGCTAGGAAAAATAGTGGTGCGCTTAGGGGTGGCAACCTAGGAGCTATCTCACTATAGGTTTCGTTCAACATCTAGAACTCATGCGCGGCGACCTGTTTGAAATTGAGCCCGCCTCATAGGCCAACCACAAAGACGAATGGCTAGTGGAGGGAGAGAACAGCGATCGGGCGCGTGCTTGAATACGATGGGGGTGGATAGATCAATTGGTGCATGAGGGCGACGGGCAGGAGTACCAGCGGCGCACAGATCAGGGAAGACAATAAATAGATGAAGCCGGTTGGCTCATCTAGGTCATGGTCATACTAGACTGTATCTTGGACTAAGATTCATTGTTCCTCGATTCATTCCCCTTCTTCTCCTTCATTCCCCCGATGTCTCACACAAATGGCACGAACAGCAATTCAGATGGGATGACTTCCGCCCAGACAATGGAAATGCTCCTGGAGCCCAAGAAGCTCGTCTTGTGCTTTGACGGCACGGGCAATACCTTTAGCGGCTCCAACGCCGATACCAATGTCGTCAAGATCTTGAACAAGCTGGAGCGTCATGCCCCTCGCCAGTTTCATTACTACCAAAGTGAGTCTCCCCCAGTCAGACCATAATTCCCTACTTACAAGGTCATCAGCCGGAATCGGCACGTACGATATCAATGAAAAGTCGGTAAATAAGTCCTGGTTTGGTGAGATGCGCAGCTCCATGGCTATGACCATTGATCAAGGCATCGGGAATACGTTCGACGCTCATGTTATGTCTGGGTACCGTTTCTTGATGAAATTCTACGATACTGTGAGTAATGGTGCTACTTAACAACGGAGCACAGCCTGGTTGCTAATCTGTATAATCTGAAGGGTGCGAAGATTTACATGTTCGGCTTCAGCCGAGGGGCCTTCACGTAAGTTTTACCACCTAACTCATTGTATCTTCGTCTGAAATCAACTTGTCACCGCACACCTTTTGCCCGATGTTAATCAAAGGAGAGTCAAGACGCTTATATATACCCTTAGTGCCAAGTTCCTCGCTCGCATGGTAAACACTGTCGGGCTGCTATGCAAAGGAAACGAAGAGATGGTACCATTCGCATACCGCCTCTATCAGCGCTACCTGGCTGGCGAAATCGAGGACTTCACAGCTCAACAAATGCAGGGTGATGATGATGGTGAAGAGACCGATGGTGATGGAGCCAATCCTATGCTCGAGGATAATGAAGAGGGTGATCACAGTCCTCACGGCCGCAATTTCGAGCTGGCACATAATGAGGTCGCAGCCTTCAGCAACACGTTCTGTCGCAAAGAGCGTGTAACGTACATGTCCGGGTCCAAGCAAGTAACGGAGGAAAGGAACATCAAGGTTTACTTCCTCGGTATCTGGGACTGCGTCAACTCGGTTGCGCCTTTAGAGCGACACACACCTGTACCTGTACCTGTCAAGGGCACGGCACATTATGTCCGGCATGCCGTCGCTGTTGACGAGCGCCGGGTGAAGTTCAAGCCAGCCCTACTCTCTCAAGATATTCGCGCCACGGCCGACATTGATGACGAGGACATAAAGGAAGTTTGGTTCCCAGGGTGCCATGGCGATGTAGGGGGTGGATGGCCCGCCGTGGCTGAGAATCCCCTTGATACTAATAAGGACATTTCAAAGTGGACTCTGTGGCAGAAGCTCAAGAATCTCTTCACAACTCGCAAGCCGACGGAAGCAAGCACTGATGTCCGCGCTGATCCATTTCAGATGAGCGACATCCCCCTCGCGTGGATGATTCGCGAACTCGAGCTCGTCGGGGAAAAAGACGCGGCAGCAGCCATTGAGTTTTCAAAGAACCTGGCAGGGTTCAAGCGTCAGTTCGAGAAGAAAAAGAAGCAAGCATTGACAGGAGTGATACACGACTCGCTCAGTTTTGGGACCGGCACGGGCTTCTTCACGGTGTTACTTTGGAAATTTATGGGTAAGCGCTTGTTAACATCTCAATTTTCTCTTAAGTCTAGCTACCTAAGGCAACTTGACCAGAAGCTGACTAATTCCACGAGCAGAATGGTTACCTTTCATCACGCGATGGGAAATGGAAAAGAACATTTGGGTCAACGTCCGCTTCCCCCTCAATGGTGGTGCCGCACGCGACATCCCGCGCGATGCTGTCCTGCACGAGTCGCTCATCTGGCGATTGAATAACGATCCTACTTACTGCCCTGGGAATAACCACGGCGAACGCCTGCCGCCTTGCCTCAAGCACAAGGGCACTGTCGCGCCGGTTCGCGAACTCGATACTGACCAAACAGCCTTCAACACTACGCAGCAGGTGAAACCAGATCCCAATCACCAAACGTATAGTTTCGCCGATTCGGGTTAGTAATGTCAAGGAAGAAGCTCGTGTGGTTTCTATATGAAGGTTTCTGTATGGAGGATATCTTGAGGCGTCGGTAATTTGACTGTCGAGTTATTTCGAATGTGGTCGACATCACACAGGCTCAAACTCCACTACGACAGGTCTTCGTGGCCAGGACAGCTCTAATAGGCCAGCTACATGCTTAACGGTAGAATGCTGGACGTCAGTGAGGTGGCCGAGATGACTTGTATTCAGGTGTCATATCTACCTTGATATTCTTTCAGTTCTGGCTGTCGTCGAATGGTTGGAAGGAGTATTCGATAAGTAATACATCTCTGTCATTGAAGGCAAGGCGCAGATGGCAGAGCGAGTAATGATATAATACCTATATAGGTATCTGAGGCATCAAGTAATAACTTTATCATGTTTGCGTGTATCCGGATACTGCCCAGTTCAAGGTATCGTCTCTTCCACTGAAGGATGCAATAAAGTCTCACACGTCACTGTGATATGCGTGTCGTCGTCGTACATGTGTATGTGAAGGGTCCAAAACCAGAGGAGGTATGAGAGGAACAATGGGGGAGTGACGCGCCTCTGTGCGGCCGTAGTACTACGTGATCCATGCAGCTTCCCATTGTTTGGCTCGGAATGACTTACTACTAGCTGAGTACTTGGATGCACTCCCGAGGCCTTCACGTGTTTGCTTGTGCTTTCTCTATCAGTGCTCAGCTAACTGAATATCAAGGGGTGACTTCCCTTCCCACCGGGTAGAGTAGTGGAAACTTCCCATCGCTTCAGACGAGTACCGTGGCCTTCTTCGTCATACTTTAGAAACATGGCTCAACGTTTTTGGGACTCTGCTTTTATTAGGAATTTCCCGCAGAGCCTCTCTCATTCTCAATATACTTCACAACATCCAACTTCAGACGCCTTGCTTCTAACATTCGTTTCCCATCATCTCTACACACCTCAAACGCAGAAAACATTACAGTATTTCTAAATAATGCCCACCATGCTGTTCACTCTACTTGGAGGTCTCCTCCTTATTCCTTCCAGCCTCTGCATCCCAACAGGAACTGCGCCCAGCACCCCAGGTCTAGATACCAGAATCACCAAACCGGAAATCACCGAGATTGGCTACTGTGCTGGGCTGAGTGACCCAACCATAGAGACTAGTAAGTTGTATATCCTCTTTTCTAGTCGTCTTTTACGTTGACTTATCTATCCGTAGCCGGCGATCCCGAACAGGGCCACGGTTTCTGGATCACCAATCACGACGATGACCCAACTGGCCATTTCTTTCTGTACGAGAACAGCCGCGATTGGCATCCATGGAAGTACCTTACAGTAAGTCCTCGAAAACACTATTGTGTCTATTTCAGATGAACCTAATTCATGTTGTCAAGGTTCCTAAAGACGGCCGTGCCTTTGTATCAGTATGCCCGACGTGGCAGGGGCGCGTTGTCCGCGGTGTTCCGTCAGTCAACACGGATAACAAAGTACATAGCCTCGGTACATGGTTTCAGTCGGCCGTCTCGATAGATGACGGCCGTTTGTGGGCTGGCATTAGCTTCCTCGAAGGCTGCGATGGAGGCGGCAGCGTATCCACTACAGACGGCTCAAACGTGACTCATGGGTGTGTTGAAGACCTGCTCACTGGCGCACCATCCTCGGCACTCGCCACCAAGGACACTGGCACCAAAGCCCTCGGCAAATTAGTCGGCCTCGCGCCAAATGGGCCAGCCAGGGACTGGGAGTTGTCCAAGTGCAGCCCTGACTCTGTTTGGATTGACAACAGCAACAACCGCCCCATCGTCGTGTCCGCCGATGGAAAGTTGGAGTTTATCTTTCACAAAGGCAAAGCTTAGGGGTAAAGGGTATTTCGGAGGAACCTGCGAGTAGTGTTTGCTTGATGGCGCTGTGGTATCTTTGGAAGGGAGTGTACTTGTCAGAACTCATGGGGAAACCCGGAGTAATTGTTGCGCTTCATTAAGGTAGCATGTTCAGTTATGAAGACTGGTCGATCACCAAAGCATTGAATAGAATAGTATCATCTCAACTTGAATATCCACCTGGCCTACTACTGTTACTGCCAATGTCGAAGCCTATTGCCGACAGAACCTACTAGCTATCAGATACTACCTCTAGAATCCAATAGATTGGGCAATACCCATGTTGAAAGTTAACAAAACCTATATATGTCGTTGTTCCACTGACAGCTAATACTCTTGTCGTGTGATGTAGGTAAAGTGTAGTACGCGGGATTCGCTATCTTCTAGGATACCATTCATCACTTCTCATTTCGATATTTATCTCCATGTCCGGTAGCTATGGTTTTGTACTGCAGATATGCGCGAGTCAATAATCACGTTCCAGACTACTATATGTGTATGTGACGTACTGGCTATCGTGAAATTCACTCTGGTTGTGACAACCATAGTCGACTAATGCTTTCCCTGAAATGGACAAAACACAGGACAATGGTAGGTCCTCCCCACAGCCATCTCCTGCGTTCCAAAAGCTAGAAAGACGGCATATCCTGCTTCTCATACTGCTTAATCTAGACTCCACTTCTATTTCTTTTTCCAACTACTTCTCTCACACCACAGACGGCATCATTCCGCTATTCATACTATTATTACACAGCTATCAGCACTTGAGCTAAAATCATGTCCCTCCTTCTGTTTCTCGTGGCCTTGTCCGCCGCCTTTATAGGCCTGTCCACTGTAAGCAGCATCGCATTCAAGTACAGCATCTTCCCGCTGACAATATCCTCGTCTTTTCCCGTGACGACACATCCACAGTTCCAGAAGCCGCGGGCTCGCTCTGTGGTGCCCACATCATGGCTGGGGGAGATTATACTCACAAGCACGAAATCAATCTTGTCGGTCTTGATTACTTGACGTCTCCTGCGGCAGAAGAAAACACGAGAAGAACTGCTGACATACAATATCCTTCGAACACTGCCCACAAACGTACAGTGGATGGACTGTTTGGCGAGCTCAAGACATGACGGATGAGATGGTGGTCAGAATCCCAAGTAGCGATGCAAGCCGACACGAGCTAACGGGAGACCATGATGATCTTCTAGTATACTACGATTAGTTGCGAGGAGACTGCATGCGGCTACGAACGCTCGGACTATGAATCAGCGACGAAAGCGGGCTACCCAGCAGCCACTTTTGGGGATGCCGGTTTTGACAAAGTGAATAAATATCTTCACGCCGGCGACGACATTCTCGACAACACCACCTATCACCACATGATTGAGCAGGCAAAGGTGGTTATCTGATTTGAGTATGAGCTCGCTTGAGCAGATGTCTGATGGCTCTACTGGAAGAACAATACGCATAGAAGGCTGAATGGTTGGATGGTGTGAAGCGAAGTGGGAAGTGCGCGTAATAAGAA
Organism: Xylariaceae sp. AK1471; assembly: GCA_023159215.1. Lineage (NCBI taxonomy): Eukaryota > Fungi > Ascomycota > Sordariomycetes > Xylariales > Xylariaceae > Xylariaceae sp. AK1471. Next base: position 156,896 of record JAJKLI010000055.1, read on the forward strand.
GTTCCAATTTGGTCCTCTTGTGTTCGGTACCACAATGGCTTGTCCTCGCTTTATCGAAGTTAATACCCTACATAGTGAGATAGTCTTAAAAGACTACACATTGCAAAACGCACCACTTTCTTCAGAATCGGGAGAGGAAGACATGAGAAGCATTAGCCTCCCCCGTTCCAACAATAAGTCTAAAGGCTGGATTGGTATGGCCTAGCGGTGTAGCGCAACAGCGGATTATTCTTAAAAGTATAATTACTTTGCATCGTTAGGTTCTGGGGGTTCGATTCCCTCAGTGGCCAAATTTTTTACTGTTTCCCTTGTGATATCACAGGCCAAGCTATATCTCTAGTACTCCTATTTCCATCTCGTGGTCTGTTGTACCCATCACGTGGCTATTTGTTCTGCTCAATTGATGCGATCAGCAGGCTGGATCTAGATCCCATCTGGGAATGCGGAAGAGTCTCCTTGCCCACAGTAGGGAATAAGGAACAGGTATCTATGAAAAGAGTTTGTTTTCCCTCCAATCAATTCGTGGCCCCTTTCCATCGCTCCCCTACATTCGGTAAGCGATCCTGATAGGTGGAGTTGAATTAAGCGATAGAAGCCAAGAAGATTTTCCGTATGCAGCTCAATGTAGGCATCTCATTCGCGGACCGTTTATACCTCCAAGGCATGCTCATGATGAAGGTTGGGCTTGATATAATCAAATTGTTATTTCCGACATCCGAAGTCTATCCACCATGGCGGAAGGTGGAAGGAATGAACTGCGAAAGCTTCTTGAAATACCCGCGGCCTTCCGCCCATCAGACGTAAAGGTGTGAGTTAAGAGTTCTACAGCTAAGCCCCCACGCAGCGAACGAGTCTACCTCCGTCCTTGATAAAATAAGACACACCGCTGACAAGAATAATAAGCGCCGCTAGTAGTTACCATGAAGTTCATTTGCGCGGCGTCCGCCCTCTTGGCCGGACTCGCCAGCGCCGTGCCCACACCGACGGAGAATGGTCCCCTAGATGGACGTACGGTAGAGAAGCGGGCTACGATCACTGATGCCTGTCCGGTCGGGTATTGCACGTTGAATGGAGGGTAACGCTACCCCACCTTGCATCGTAAATGCCAAGGAGATAATTTCCTTTTGCTGATAGTAACCCATCTAATTTAGCACCACTGGCGGCGCCGGAGGAACAACGACAACCGTGTCGAACTTGGCTTCCTTCACGGCCGCGGTTCAAGCTGAGGGTAAAGCCGTGATTCTGGTTAGCGGCAGCTTGACTGGCGCGGTGAAGGTGAACGTCACCTCGAACAAGAGCATCATTGGTAAAACTGGATCAAGTACGTGTACTTTCTTTCACGATCGAGAATTTCACGGAAAACAGGGCGAGGAAGAAGAAGAAGCAAATGGCATAAAAACTAACTGTTCCCAGGCCTTACCGGTATCGGCCTCACAATCCTCGGCCAGTCGAACGTCATCATTCGAAACCTGAAGAGTTCCAAGGTTCTAGCGGAGTACGGCGACGTGGTGACAGTACAGAAGTCATCAAATATCTGGATTGACTCGTGCGACTTCTCGAGCGACCTCGACCACGACAAAGACTATTACGACGGTCTCATCGACATTGTCCATGCTTCGGAATGGGTCACTGTTAGTAACTCTTACCTTCACGACCATGTAAGTGACCACCGAAATGAGAATGAAAATATCACTAGCTCATGAAAATGGGATCCGGCAATTACTAACACGGCCGGGGCTTTAGTGGAAAGGTGGACTCGTAGGCCACAGTAGTGACAACGGCGCCGAGGGTAAGTGCATTTGAGTCTTAAAGCCCTCATCAGAAACCACAAGTACTAACCCCTGGGTCGGAAAAGACACCGGCCACCTTCACGTTACCTACTATGGAAACTGGTGGGACAACATCAACAGCCGCACGCCAATGTACCGTTTCGGAACGGGACACGTCTTCAAGTACGTATGACTTCTGTTCTCATTCTTCTATGGCGATACATTTTCGATTTCGCATTCCAACTCTGCATGTAAACCCCTTCCCGAAATATCAAGGAAGCAAAACACCCCGAAAAAGGAAAAAACTAACTAAACCTTCCTCCCCAAAAAGCTCATACTTCACCAACGAGGGGGATACAGTCATCAACACGCGCGACTCAGCGCAGATGCTGATCGAGAGCTCCGTCTGGGAGTCGTGTCCCAAGAAGGGCATCTTCAGCAACGACAGCGGCGCCGGTCCCGGCTACGCCGTCGTGCGGGACATCGATCTCGGCGGCAGCCAGAACCTCGCTGCCGTCGGCACGCTGACCTCAGTCCCGTACTCTTACACACTCCTCGGGTCGGCGAGTACTAAGACGTCTGTTGTGGCCAAGGCCGGGCAGAAGCTGTCTTTTTGAAACCAGGTAATTAATAGGTTAGCGCCGAATATAGAGGGGGAAGGGCGATGAGAGGAGCAGGAAGACTAAAACATTTCTGGATGGCTGAGTGTATATAGTTCTTCTGTACATATGCAGCTATGTAGGCGGTGCAAAATCCTCTTGCGAGAGGCTGCTATAAAATCAATGCGCCCTTTGTATCCCTGCGATTAAATCACCGGACAAGACCAAACCTAAAAATCACTCAATGTCTACGTTTTGACACGACCCCTACCCGTCTCCCTCTTGCCATGCCACCTTGTCGATATCGGTTGCGACTATTTCATATCCCCTTTCTTAGGGCCTTGGAGTCTTCGGGGTTTGGAACTGTTGGCCCTCGATACGAGAGGCAGCCACTAGCATGGCGAAGTTAACTAGTACAGAGGATGTTATAATAGTCGAGGGCTTTGCGAGTAGCTTTCTCACCTTACAGTCAGTCAGTCGCAAACGCGTTCATATGGTCTCTTGCAGCTCAGCGGTGCTGCTAGGGTATCTGGTCATTCGGCCGTGCATGTCTTCGGTAATTACCGAGCTCTAACTCAGAAAATGCCTTACCTAGGGGGTTGATAGAGTCGACTTGGCCGGCTCTTGGAACCTTTCGCCACGGCCCTGCGTGACCTCTCTAGTGAGAATCCCTGCGCTCAAAACTACGCCCAGTGTAATATCGCGAACCCCGCTTGAGGCCAGGGGTTCAAAACCTGGAGATTCAATACTATCAACATGCCGTACATGAGCTGTTGCAAAGAGTTCGGCGATAAGACCAAGGTTAATGGCAGCGCTGCAAACATGGATATCGTGAAGGAAATTATGAAGACACAACTGGTAAATCTGAGTAAAAAGGTGACATTGAAGCTATTAAAGAATGTCAAATGTCTCTCCAGAGGTTAGCCCAACCCTAGAGGGCATGAGGCATCAAATGAAGGGAAGTTCGCAGACCAGTGAGTTCCCATCCTGGATAGTTGAAAGCTTTATGCACGTGCTCTTGTTACATCTCTATGAAGAGCCCCAAATTTCTCAAAACGAATAGAAACCTGAGAACTTAGAATTTCCCCCACGCTTCTTGCCAGTGTTTCGCCCAGTCGCCGTAGTTGATTAAGTGGACCGGTAGTTGACTGTCGCATGGCAGCTCGCACAGTCGTTAGTACCATAGCTCCCCACGGAGGCTGGAGCACTCGTTGAGAATGTCCTTCGCGGTATTGAGGGTTAGTTGGCCCGAAACCTGCCTGACTTGTGAGAACCCGCCTTGACTAGTTATCTTGAAGTAGCTGTCTTACCGGCTGAGCTCCCGCGCTGTTGGTTGTGTAGATGACGTAGCAGTCGCCAGAGGAGAATTGTGACTGGTCTGAGTACTGCGTACCAGGATCGATGTGTGAAAGGGCGGTGCTGCAGGCGTCTAAGGAGGGCGACAAAAGCGATCCAGCGCAACTAAAAAAGAGTGAGCCTTGGTCATCAATAAATGGTCGAGGATACAGACTTGCTAGAGTAAGCCTGGGTAGCCGTAGCTGCGACGGCGGCAAGGAAAAGATTCTTGAATGAAGGCATTGAGATGAAGAAGATCTATAGATTTAAATCGGATGAAGAGGGCGTCGCTGTTTTTTTCTCTCTTTTTTCCTTGGTGCTTGGAGTCTTTAGAAACTGAGATGGCTGATCAATGATTAAAATTTCTTAGTGAAGATGAAGGCCGGTAACCTTTTTATAGACCTCAGCAATATAGTGGAGTCGAAGGCGGACATCATAGCTACTATTCAAAACTAAATGACAGGAGCTTCAAACAGGTTGCCGATAATCAATGTGATTCCATCATTGACTGTGGAACTTATCCCGTCAGCAACGGGTGCCAGCAACAGGTGCCATACCGGTTTCATAGGGCTTTAGGCAGTATTTCTGGAGGATTTTAACAGGAGGTTATTTGGTCCACGTTGCTAAATCGTACCGCTGATAGAATTTGAGAAATAACGAGGAAGAACTGAGATGCTGTAATAGCAGTTAGATCCCTTGTCGCCATGTAATTCAGCCAGCCCATAGAAATTATAAAACTGTAATTTCATCTGTATTACTATAGTTAAGTGTATATTATCCCTCAGGCGTACAAAGCTGTGAAATATAAATAGATTAACTAAGTTTTATAAAGTTTATTAACTCGTCTTGTATATTTATATCGTAACTTACTAAGTGAAAAACTAAATAGCTTATTTATATATTGAATTGGGTAGGGTGGTTGGATCATACATTCCATGGGCCACCCTGTCCCTCACGCTTTGGTGGAAGGCCGTCCCACGCAACTAAAGGTGCTAAGCTCGAGTCTCTGCTGTGCTTTCTGCAGCTAGTCTTCCCATTTGGGATTCGGAGGTGTGGGCAACTGATTGATCAAAGAGAACGCAATTAAATGAGCCTATTATATACTGCTGGCTATAAGTATTGATGCTGCTGGTGAAATCGGACATCTACATGAAAATGTGGTATATAGGGGTGGACTGGCCCAACCCCTGAACCTAACACACGCACCACTTTAATATGCGTAAATACGTACATGTGTATATATGTATATATGTGTTAATGTGAGTGGCTGTTTATACAGTGGTTTTATAAGATAATTCTTGTTTATTATGTATATATTATAATCTTAGTTTTTAACTTAGATTTTTATTTTTGGTTTATTTTTTATTTTAATAACTTAACTTTATTATAAGTTTACAATATAAATTAAACTATATTAGAATTTAATTGTATAATATATTAGTTTATAAATCATGTTAAAAAGTTATATTCTATAAAATATAAAATTTATATAACTATAAAGTCGTATAAAGAACGGATAGTAAAGTTAAATATTTATTAGTTAAACAGCTAAACGCGGTGGTCCGTGAAGAGGTGGTCCGTGAAGGGATGCTTTAGCTTACTGTGTCCCTTTACTCCTATATAATTTTAGTGAGTATAGAAACAATTAATGCGATAGATTAAGAAATTATCAGATTAGGTTTAGGTTTAGGCCTAGATTTAGATAATACTTGATGATTGAAAATATGGGGTGCTCAAGGGCCAATAGTTAACAACACCCGTTAGGAAGCCACTATTTTGGGAAGGCTCCAGAAATGACTGACATCCACATTTGGATCATTCGTTTCCGTTTGTTCCGGTTGACTCCTGGTGATAATGATGTCAATAATTTTGCCAAGACAAGCATCTATGCTCACGGATGCTTCCTCTTCCAGACGAGCGTGGAAAACAGTGTTCTTAACGAGCAATTTTCGACGCACACTCTGGTTCTCTCTCTGAAGTACCTCGTCCTGTTTCGCTCGAAACTCTTTCACCGCAGACTTTCTGAAATGATACGACAAGGGCTCTATCTCCTCCTGTTTCAACTTCTCTTTCAACGCATCGCTCATTCTTTCTAGAATACCTTCTAGCACCGACTTTGATGACTGTAAGGCGAGAAGCGAAGCTTCCTGTTTAATAAAATCAATGTTCGAGCCAGAGTACCAGTGTGAGAGGTAATCCGGGGCTTCGCTCCCACTCGGGGGGATCCGCATATAGTGCTGTTGCTCCCCTTCTGTATCCTCAGTCGGTCTCGCTTTTCTCTTTAGGATTATATCTTTCTCCTTTATATGGTATTCAAATACGTGCCTCCGGAAATTCTGCCGTGAGGTAAAACTAATACCACAACCTGATTCGCGACAACGATAGCGCTGCTTATGGGACGCTTCGTGCTGCTCTCTTTCTTCAGCAGAGTCAAACCCGGTCCAGGATCGTATACAGCCAACCCAATGACATATATATAAACCTGCTTGAGATCGGCTACGGAATTCTTCAATATCCTGGAGAGTGATTTCACACGTTGAATCATGGAGGAAGGTGCCATCGAGTAACGACTCTAGTACACTGCGGTATTGGAGGTATGCTTCCGTGAGCCTTGTAGGATCTTCGTCGGCATCTAGTTTTGTTAATTCTATTTCCTGGGTCCCTGGTAGATAAAACACTTACCAAGTGTTCTACAGTCTTTCTGGGCTTGGTTTGCCATGCTATTCGTGAATAAAACGTAGTTATGAACAACTTCCGGAAATTTATCAAAGACAGATGCCTTGTTGGAGGCTATCTTTGGAGTAGTTTGATGTTGCGTGGTCCCTGGGGAGCTGGAGGGGCTATCAACACCAAGATGATGAACCGTAGGGCTATCGGTGTCTCTTTGAAACTTATGAAGGAGATCGGAAATTTTTAGTCTATGCTCTGATTGAGCCTCAGCCTCTGCTCTCCAAAGGAATGAAGTCAAGTGTTCAATCCAAAACTCTTGCGCATATGGGAAGAGGTTGTGGTAGCCCTTAACAATTTCCGCCGCGGCCCTCCTAGAATCTATTTCAGAGAGAAATATTGTGCTTGTGTGTAGATATTTGACACACGCTCTGGCAAAGTCTGACTGCACTTGTGTTTCCGACAAATAAGGCCCACTTGCTTTATTCAAGAGGTATCTTTTAAGATCAGAAATTTCCAATAGAGGGGGCAGAATGCAACAAACTTACGACCGTGCAGTAAAGTGAACCAAAGAAGCCTGCCCTCCAGCTCGCTCCTCAATCAGGGGCTTGCATATATCCAAGGCCCCTTTACCCAGCTTCGTCTCTTCATTTAGAACGCCATCGTCGTCAAGAAAGACCAATCCGTCGCAAAGCTCTTGACACTTCAATGGCCGTAGTGCACATGCCAAAAATCCCAGGATCCTACGAGCACGTATTTGTTGTGTTTCGTCGGGATATGCTTGAAGTCGATTCAAAATTGCCCCATAGCTGATAATATTAGCTAATTCGTTGAAATCTTCAATTGCTTGACTGACATTCCATCAAGCCCCTGTGGCAGCCGGTTGATAGTGTCTCGGAGACTCGCTAGGCTCCACTGGTCTTCTGCTAAAGCTAACACAAGCTTTACCCACAGAAACATTCCTATTACTCAACGATTAGTCAAGTCTTACAAGAATGTAGGAAATTTTTGATACCATCGGCCTTCTTAGCGATTTCCGTGCCAACTTTTTCGAGGTCCTCTTCTTCAAATCTGTCATCAAGTGCCACTAGACTAGCTTTGGTGAATTTGGCAATATCTTTCGAAACACTGTCTGCTTCGTCACTCAGTGATATTTTGGTTATATTTTTCAGCTTCTTGCGAATGTGCTTCAGAAGGGTATGAGTCTCCCGTGAGCAGATCATGACCTTGAGCTTTGGTCGTTCCTGTCTAGATGTCTTGTCTGAATTCACCTTCAGAAGTCGCGATAGCTCATCAACGATGGCTGTCTGGTCGCTAGTGTCGTACTCGTCTAGACCATCTACTATAATAAACGTCGTACCAAGGGACTCGAAAATCTGTTCCAGAAGTTCTCTAACCCTTTTTATAGATGCTGCCTTGTTGAACTTCACATATTCCTCGTAGACAAAGGAAAGTAAGTCATTCTTGTGGCGTAGAATTTTGGTACAAATGAGCCGCAAAAGCACACTTACGACATTTTGCGTTCCTTCTCGTAGTAGATCAGAGCATAGACAACAGACGAGAAGGGATGATTGCGACATAGGGACGATCTCTTCGATATAGGATGCAATCGTTGTTTTCCCTACATCAAACAATTACTATCAGCCCTTCTCCACAAAGGAGTTGAACGCACCGGAACCAGGTTTACCCCTTAGCCACAAGACCGTGCGTGGGTCCTCTTCATCTAGCCAAGTGTGGATCTTTGGATGCTCAACAACCCACTGACAAGTGTCTTCATGACGGTTAGTTTGGAATTTGCTCAGGAGATCTTCTTGCTCTCGGTCGCGGCCAGCAAGATCCAGCCAAACGAATACTTCCCTAAGGTGCCAATCTCTTGACTCTTTGTCACGCTTTTCTAACCTGCTGATCAACTCTTGACGACTCACTTTGGCCTCGAGAATCTCAAAACTAGCAGCTTCTCTGTCGACCAAATCTCGATTGCGCGCCATATTCGTTAGAATACCGTCAAACTGAGCTCTGAAGTCTTTCCAGGATGCATCAAACAGTCTCTTCCAGCCTACAATGATTAGACAGGCTTTACACAGTGGTTAATAACTAACCTCCACGGCGTGCAATCTTATAGACTTCTGTGTGGAAATAGAGTATGTCTGTATACACGTCTGCTAATATGTCTTGGAACTCAGGTTGATCCCGGAAGGCATGGCTAAGCCGGTCAAATCGGGGTAGATGCTGTGCTATTTGTGAATAGGCCTCGATAATGCGCTCGTACGCGGTTAAATGGCCATCAAATATCTGTTTTCTTGCGTATTAATGGTCTAAATATGAAAGAGAAACCTTGTGTGTCCCTTACAACGAGCATTAATTTGATTGGGGCCTACTCAGCGTCAGCATCAACTGGTGCATACTAGCTATGTGGTAGGATTTACCCATGCGAAGCACATGAATGGTACTCCTTGGCAAAGTGGCTCGATTGCATTACCGAAGATCTTCAGTGCATCAAAAAGTGGTTCAATTCGGCGACTATTGCGTAGGCTCTTGCGCACGCTTTGCTCATGCTCAATAGCCCGAACAGCCCTCCAAACACCTTCTAGGTCAGTGGAGTAGAAGAGCTTTCTATCATCAGGAATAATGTGGTCCTGAAATCTCTTGAGGGCCTCCTCGATTCTGCTTCTGCTCTGCCTTCTCACGGGCGCCTCTTCGGGGGCTGGAGGTCCCGTGAGAGAGTTTAGAGCATCCATCAAGCATACGATAAGGCCTTTGAGATTTAGACCATAGGTACAATGGAGAATAATGTAGGTAAGGAATAGGAAGCTATAGATAAGTCAGGCCTCTAAAGTCCTGATAACTTCTTAATATCAAGCTGGAATTAATGGGTCTGAAGTAAAAGGGATTCTTAATTCGAGAGCCTTAGCGGAGGAGGACAGATTTTTACGCAGTAGTTATTAAAGGGCAACACTGCATCTGCTGTACCCACATAAAACCAGCTGGCACCTACTATGGTTGCAGGCCAGTAAAAGGGACCTTGTCAGGTATACTTGGCACGCTAACCCAAGATCAAGCACGTAGAAAGTATCTGGCCCACCGGTACTTGCACGCAAATTCGCCCTGTCAAACTCCAGCCACAAGGCCCCGGCTTAGCGCGATACCTGGCTAGGTCCCTCTTATACCCCACATACCAGTTGATCAACAGAACTAATGTAGAGCTGCGATTGGCTTGATTAATTATACCCTCTGATCTAAAAGTGGGCCCCCTACTCTACCCCCCATCCTTTAATAAAATATACTATTTTATATGTGTACTTTATTAACCTTTTAAACTGTATTTTTTATACTATAATAATAAAAATTATAAAGTTAATTTTAACAATCTCTTAATTTTAAAAAAGTTTATAAGTGATATAATTATATTTAAATTATATATAAAACGTGTTTATTAAAAAATAATTAGCTTTAAAGTTAATTAATTAATCTATGTTTTTTTTAATAAACTTTTTCTTTGTTTTATTATATTAAAAAGTTTTAAGATAATTAATAGTAATTATATACTTTTTAAGTTATTACACTTTATTACACTTTATTATACTGTTTTAAAGCTTTATAAATACGGTTAAAACTATTTTTAATCTGTATAAGTAGATAAAGCAGGTGTTTTTAGCTGATTATATATAAGTATAGTAAATGCAGTATTGCTTTTATTAAACTTAAAAACTAATATCTAGATCTGCTATACTCACTTATTATTAGTAAGGGTTAGCTGCGCTACCGTGTAAGTTACCTCGCACTTAAAATTATTTAACAGCTGATTAATCCAACCGTATTAACCACCCTTTATAACGAGGTTTTCTTTATAATAGTTTTTTTATTAAAACACACACACTTTTTAATACTTTATATATAGTTTAATATAATACTTAAAAATACGCAACCGTTTTTATTACGTAAATAATTAATTATATAAAACAAATAAAATTAAATGAAATTGTTTATTTATTAATAACTATATAATACTATTATATAGTTTATGTTAAATTTTAAAATATATTAAGTATTATTTCGTAGATATATAATTTTGTTTCGTTATATAACTAATGTTTTTTAATATAATTTATACTATGTATATTTTTAAAACAATTTTGTTGTTTAAAAGTACTTGAAAAATTCTACTTAAAATATTTATTATTTTATTTAATATTAAATCTTTTTTAATAAAACTTAATAGTTATAATTTGTTTAATTAAATAAACGCTTATAACACTTAATATTAATTTCTCTTATAATTTTTATTTTAAATATAACGTGATTAATTATTAAGCGGTTATTATTAATAAATAGTTAGCTTTATAATTATAAATAACTTTTAAACTTTTAATAATTTTTTAACGAATAATTATAAATAACTTTTAAAAAAAAAAGTAAGTTATTTCTTATTTTTTATAATTTTATTATAATACTTGTATAAATTCATTACGTTATTAATATTTTTTTACACGCTTAAATTAACAGCTAGTTTTAAAAGCAAATAAACAACTTAATCGTATAAAACTTATTATTTTTTAACTTAAACGCGCAAGGGATTTTTCCTTTAAATTAATTACGTAAAAATGTAGTAAATTAATTACTAGCTAAGCGTAAAATAAAACACATAAAAAAAAACAGGGCGCGTTAATTTATATAACGTATACTTTTAATTTAAACGCTTTTAAACTAGTAAAATAATCATTATAAAGTTTTATATAAAAATCTAAATATATATAACGTGTACCTTTAACGCGTAAAAAAATAATCGTAAAAAAAACATTAAGAGAAAATATTTAATTTTAATAAAATAAAGTTTATATAAAATATAATTATAACAAGCATAGTTATTATAAGTGCTAAAAAGCGTGCAAAACTTAATTAAGCTTAACTAAATAATAAAAATTATCAACGGCTATTATAGCAGTTACTTTTTAAAGCTAGTTAATGTTTTTATTATTATTTTATAAAATAAAACTTACTTTATTTTTTAATATTATAATAGTTTATTACTACTTAGTTAATGTATAATAATTTTAAATAACAAATAAATTAATAATAAACTTATTTTAAAATATATTAAGTATTTTAATAAGCATATTAAAAACTAAATAAAAAGTACTAAACGTTTTTTTATTTTAAAGTTTTGAAAATTACAATGAAAAAAACAATATTATTACGTTATATAAATATATATATATATATATATATATATATTTATAAGCTTTAACTTTTTAAGATAAATTTATAGTTATATTATTAAAATTTTAATATAATAGTATATAACTTATAGTGTAATTTTTTATTTTTTTTTGTATTTTACGAAGTTTATAAAAAAATACTTACGTTTAAAAATCTTCGCGCTAAGTTTAAAACTATTAAAGTTCTTCTTTTAATCTAAATATTATTATTTTATAGTTTAATATTACGCTAGTTATTTTAAAGTTTTTCCTACTGTTTAGTTTATTTAATATTTAATAACTTTATTAAAACAGTTATTTAATTAACGTGATTACAAAATTTAGTTTTTATATATTAAATATTAAAACAGTAGGTTTTTTATTAAAAGCTATATATAAAATAATATATAAGTTGCTTTATTATTAATAACAGTTAATTAATTTAAACAAACTAACTATATATTAAACAAACGTTAAAAAACAAAACAAAAAAAAATTAAAAGTTAAAAAAATATTTAGGTTTTTAGAAAAAAAGTAATATTTTAGTTATATTAAAAAATAGTAAAAATAATAGTTATCTTATAAAAGTTGTACTTTATACGCGCTAGTATAATATATACAGTAATACTAGTTATAATATACGAACATATACAATAAACATAAAAATATTAAATAAAAAAGATTATAATTAGTTATTATAATTATAAAACTAATTATTTAATAGTAATAACTATTCGATAATTAATCATTTAAATAATTAGAATAAATAAAACTTAACTTTATTAAAGTAATAATAAGTTTATAATATATTTAAAATAATACACTATATAAATTAATTATTTATAAATTATTAACAAAATACTTCGTTGTAAGCATATATTATTAAAGCTTATAAAAGTTTATTAATATAATTAAATCTATTAAAAATACATGAAATTAACGGATATTATATATATATAAAGGTTTTGTTTTTTAATTTATAAACTATAACTTTAATATATTTATTATATAAACAATTATTACAGTTTTTTCTTTTTACATAATTTATTTACAACGATATATTTGTTTAATATAAATTAAAAATACAAATTAAATAAATTAAGAAATTATTTTAATACAGATTTTTAGTATTAAACATAAAAACTAGTTTAAGTTTTAATTTATTAAGTTTTTAATATATTATTTTATGTTTATATTTAACATTATTTAATTTTAAAACATATGTTTTTACTGCTTAATATATACTGTATAAATTTTTATAAGTTTAATTCTTTATTTTCTTTATTAAGTATTATTATTTATTCACTAAATATTAAAGATTATATATTTTTAAGCATTTTATTTAATTATTTGTAAAATATTAAAAGTGTGTGTTTTAATAAAACTCTGTTATAAAAGAATCCGAGTTGAAAAAAGTGGTTAATACTGTTAGTAGTATATAACACTTAATATAATAAGTTTAATTTACTTACACAAGTATATTATTATATATACATTAAAATAAGTACGTATAATATTATAAAGCTAAGTGAGAACTTTTTAAATAAAAGTTAACGTTTTAATAAAGTAATTAACTAATTAAAATAAATGTTATATTATTAAATAAAATTAATTATATAATATTATAATTGTTGAAAATATGCTTCATTATAAGCAAATATTCTATGATTTACCCGATATTCACTTATAGAATGTCATGGAATGTCATGGAATTCTATGGAATTTCATAGAATTCCGTAGAATACTTTCGAATATTCTACGCCACTCAACTCCACTCGTTTGATTTATAAGCATATATTATTAATGCTTATAAATGCTTATTAATATAATGGAATATATTGGAAATATATGGAATTAAGGGAGATTGTGTATATATAAAGGTCTTGTTTCTTGATTTCTAGATTAACTTTAACTTTAATAACAACAATAAGTTCAACCACTTTAATACATTCATTACATAAACAACATTACGGTTTTACCTTTTATACATAACCCATGTACAACGATATATTCGTTTAATAATAAATAATAATAATTATTATAATATATATAAATAGTTTATTATATTATTATTAGTAAGTAAATAAAATATTAAGTTATTTTTAATTAAAGTAAGAAAATATTAAATTAATTAATTGTAATTAAAACTAAATAAAATAAAAATAAAAATAAAGCTAAATAATCCTTTTAAGTTTTAATTAAAGTTAATTGTTTTAGCTTTAAATAAATAAAGTTATAGTGTACGCTAGTTAAGTGGGTTAAAAAACCCAGTTATATAATTAAACCCACTTAATAACCCACTATTTAATTTCTAGGGTATTTAAAACCTCACTATTAAAATTAACTGGCATTTTTAAGGACTATAAACCTTGTAATAGTTACTTTATAACAGCTACTCTATAACGGCTGCTTTATAGCAGCTACTTTATATAGCAGTTATAATAGTTGTAGGTTTTACTGATTTAGGGTAGGGAAGTCCGGTTACTTGATTAGCGTTTAAGGGTTAGGTTGATTATTCGTGTATTTTATCGTTTTTTTCGCGTTTTTCTTACACACGCGCAGATTTTAAAAGCACGTATCTTCTAGTATAGAAATTTAAGTTTTTCGTTAAATTGTAAAACAGTATTTTATATAGGCCCCAGGCTAACCTAAGTGTGTCCTTTTTAAATACGTTTGCACCGATTAATGCGTTGCTTAAATCGCTGCCGCTAGAATCGTTAAGTCTATATACTTAAGCGAAGTTTTTAACTTCTAGCTCCCCCTCTTAATAGCTGAATCTAAAAAAAGGCTTCAACTAAAGAAACCACCGCTACTGTGTTCCGCACTACGGGTGTTCTTTTCCCTAAATTATTACCTAGGAGCCACAGCATATGCGGTGCACTCACTACCTTAACTACAAGCTTTACATTATTTACAGTAAGTTTATAAACTTAATAAAGCACGGATAATGCTTTATACATTTAAAAAAAAATAGCTAGTTTATTATAATATTAGCTAAGTAGATAGTTTAAGTTTAAGTATACATTAAAAAAACTTAGTAAGTATTTAACGTTTATAACGTAAATATTAATAATTTTTAGTTATACTTAGCGTTTTATTATTAAACGTTAATTTATAGCTGAAATTACAGTGTATTTTAGCGTTATACTAGCTTAGTTTAATATTTATATTTATTATTAAACTTTATATAAAGTTTTATATAAATATATTTTAATAAATTAACTACTTGTATATATAAAAAAGTTTTTTTCTTAATACTTGTTTTAAGTTTTTTAATAAACTTTTAGTATACCTTATACTTTAAGGTAGATTTTATTTTATACTTTCAAGTAAATTCTTTTATAGTTCTTTATTTTAACTAACTAACTTGTTTACTTTTTAACTTAACTTTATACTATACATTTTTATATTATAAAGCTATATACACTATAACTACGAACTTACTTTTAACACTTATTATATATAATTAATATAAAGATTCTTTTTTTATTTATTTATTTATAGATATCCACGAATAAGTTAACTACGTTTATTAAAGCGCTGTTTTTATTATAAATTAAACCGTAACAAATAAAATATAAAAGGTGGTTTAAAAGTGTTAATTAATTTAATAATAAAAGTAAGATATTAATAAAAAAAAGTCGAGAATTAAAGCTTTAATTAATTCTAAGGGCTTTATTTAATTTATTTATACGTTATAATCTATTTAATTTATAAGTTACATACAGTAATACTAATGCACCCCTTACACGCTTATATTAAAATACTTAAAAATAAATTTTTTTGAAAATCTTTTAATAGATTATTTAAATTTCCTTTAATATTTTTTTTTATTAATTTTATAAATAAAAGATTTTCGACTTAAAAACTTTTAATTTTTTTAATTGTTTTTATATAAAATTAAAATATTTATTAAATACTAAATATTAAATAAATATATTTTAACTTAAAAAAACTATAAAAATATAATCTATATTATATTATATAATAATAATAATTATATTCAACCGTAATGAAAATAAATAAGCAAATTTTATATACGTAATAATTTAATAAATAATTAATAATTTAAAATGTTTATTATAATAAATTTACTTTTTAAAAGTAAAGTATACTTTATTTATATTTTTAGTTTAAATAATTAATATAAAAGTTGAAAAGAAATATACATTATAATATAAAACAATTTAAATAAAAGGTGGTTTTAAGGGTATTAATTAATTTAATAATAAAAAATAATATATTAATTAAAAAAATAGTCTAGAATTAAAGCCTTAGCTAATTCTATAAACTTTATTTAATTTATTAATAAGTTATAATCTATTTAATTTATAAGTCACGTGTAATAACGTTACCGCACCCTTTACACGCTTATATTAATAAAATAACAATATAAAATAAAAATAAAAACATTTTTAATTTAATTATTATATAAATTTTTTTAATAAATAAACTTTAAATTATAACTTAAATTATTAAATTTTAATTATTTACATTTTAATAATTTACTTTTTTTAAAAGTTTTAATTATATATTTAATTATTAAGCTTTTATATTTTTTAAACTTGTTTTATTTTATTCCATATTTTTAACATATTTTATATTGATTTTTTAAAAGAAATATTATAGTTTTATATAATATACCTTTAAATTTAAAGCTATTATTTTTATTAATTAAAGGTATAATAAAATACTAGTTTAAATACACTTTATATATATTTATATATATAATTATAATTAATATAGCTTTTAACCGTTATTTTAAGTTATATAATGTATATTTAAAGTTATTACTACATGTAACTTTAATATTAATTTTCTATAATATTTCTATTTTACTATAAGCCCTATTAAACTTTTATAGGGTAATCTATATAACGTGATTATAGCTGTAAGTGTGGTTAAAGGGCTAAGGAAACCTCCAGCCTCCTTTGCTTATACGCTGCGAAAACGTGTGCAGATCGTGGCGTAGGCCTAGGTTTTTTCCGACTTGCAAGGATGCTCTCCAAAATTACGTTAGCCCTCGTGTTAGCCCCTGTGTTAGCCCTTGTGTTAAGCGTGTTCAGCCCCTTCAGGCTCTGCGCGTATTGGGCCGATAGACTCCGCCCTGTGACGACACTTGGGCTGTGCAATCACCGCCGCACCGCTAACTCACTAGCGGCCTAGCTTCTCACAGCCGGCAGATTCAAGTTCCTACATATGATGCCTTGCTCATTGAGTTCGATTGACGCTGTGACTGAGTATTTTCTACTGAAGTTGTCTAGAATTGTAGCTCTCTCGATAGAAGCTCCCTAGTACTGCGTTGTTGCTCTTCCTATCTCAACGCTCAATAATTTCGGTTAATAGTACTCATGATGCCTTCGAACAATGGCGAGAGCGATGACTACAAACGGCGCAGACTCAACACTGGATTTTCAAAACCACCTCCCACTCTGGAAAGCTCGACGGCCGATTGCCCAAAATCATCTCCTAGACTTTCTGATGTCCAGCCATCCAGGTATGGTGATTGCAGCGGCGAAAAGCAACTGCACCATGAAAATCCCATCGATACGCGAGACTCGTCTAAATCACCAGCCACCGAGTCAGCGGAATACACAAATAGACCTCCTGAGCTGTCACAATTAGTTTGTTTCGGAGGCGTAAGTTCAATTACTCTTAGCTTAAGCCACATCGAGGGGTTAATTAAGTTTCTCAGCTATATGAGTTTGTTGCTCAACCACTCCGTCAATGTGAAGTGCAGACAGTTGCACTTGAATGGAAGGACCTCAAAACGCTCAAGGCTTTTGAATCAGATGACGAGTTCACGCTCTCCACAAGGGATTTTTCAATCTTGCACACACTCTCGAGCGAGGCAAACGCCACCTTTGATATAACTGCACAACTATGTTTCTCGCGTGATTCATCATCTATATGCCATCGAGTCGAACCTGAGAATGGTACCTATAAGCTAGCCGTAAATATTTATGGCCCCTCATCCAATGCTGATTGCGTGGGTACTTTCCTACAGAAGTGCAATTTATATATTCAGAGACCCGAGGCCTGCAGTAGGAATGTAATATATCTGAATCCACACTGCATCCCTACTCTAGATGATACCCCCCTCATGACTTCAGTCTTCGACCTATCCGTTGACCACCAGGTTCAAAACAAGAGCCCCGAGGCAGGAGACTTCTGGACTGAACTAGGGAACGACGAGCCGTTCGCCGAGGAAGCACAGCCAGCTTTAATGAAGACGATGCTTCACAGGTAAGAAATTACCTGTCTAGAGTAAAAATACTATCTTAGCCACTGACTCGATTTAGTCATCAACTACAAGCACTTACTTTTCTCCTCGGTAGAGAACAGGGCTGGGATTTCAGCGCCTCTCGAAAAGACGTATGGAAATCGTATTCAGATCGCTTCGGGCGTTTCAGGTATGAAGGGTACTTTCACTCATTGTCAGTGCTAATGTCAATCCTAAGGTACCAGAATACTCTGTCTGGTCTCTCTCAGAGTAATCGACCGCCAGAATTTCGTGGCGGTATCCTTGCGGATGATATGGGCCTAGGTAAAACAGTCTCGATATTAGCTTTAATATCTATCACCTCTTCCTTAGCTCAATGCGGCTGCGAACACCGCGAGAGGGCAACAGAACCACGCTTTGCTAAGGGAACGATCATAGTCGTGCCACTGTCATGTAAGTTACTTAATTATAATTTAAGATAGGTAAAGCTGAAGAAGTTTTAGTACTCGTTGTTTGGGAAAGCCAAATTCGGGAGTAAGTCCTGCAAGACATCTCAAACCGAGCCATACTGAGGCGAAATAGACACATGTCAGGTAGCCTTCGAACTCTTGTTTATTACGGCCAGGCACGTCGTCGGTACGCGAACAAACTCGGACAGTACGATATAGTGATCACTACATACAACGTCGTCTCTTCCGATTGGAAGGAAAAAGGGCCAAGCTCTATCAGTAAAGCAGCCGGGATATTTTCCTATAATTGGCACCGAATCGTTCTGGATGAAGGTTCGTCAGTAAATTTGTCTAGCAACTACGCCCATAATAGCTAATATATTGTCTAAGCACACATGATTCGCGAGAAGAACACGCAAAACGCACGCGCAGTTTGTGCTGTAGATGGTATTCATCGGTGGTGCATTACTGGAACACCTCTTCACAACCGAGTTCGAGATATATCTAGTTTACTATATTTTCTCCGTGCCCACCCGTATGATGACCTCCGAATGGTTGAAAAAGAAATCATCCAACCATGGAGAATGGGAACGGATGAAAAACCTCTTCAGCGACTCCGATCTTTGATGAAGATGTTAGCGCTGCACCGCTCGAAGGAGATCATCGATCTACCACCGCGAATAGAAAAAATAGTGGAGGTCGAATTCAAGGAGCACGAGCTTGAAAGGTACGAAGATGTTCGAATGGGTACGATTAGAGTCATCAACAAAGCGATAACAGACGGCTCTAAATCAGGGTCGACCTATCTAAACGCTTTCCAAAAGATCAATGAACTGCGATACATCTGCAACCATGGGACCTGGCAGCTAAAACGCTCAACTCATACAGTTGGTTCGACATTGAACGTAGGAGGCTTTAGCTTCTCAACTTTGGAGAAAAGGGTGGAATCTCTTCTGGAAACTTCTGACCAAGCCTGCTTTATCTGTGGTACAGATATGAGTGAAGACTGCGAAGAGTCACAACAAACACTCCAGGACCCTCGAGATGAGATTGATAGAATTTGCCAAACATGCTTAAAGGAACAAAATATTACGGGATCTTCTCAAGATTCTTTGCAATCTCCCGGACTATCAGCTGACGAGAGTAACGTAGACACACAGGTTTCTAAACTGCCAAGCAAAATAGATGCAGTAATTAAACATTTGGGCACAATTCCAAGAGAAGATAAGAGGTACGGTTTACTTTCCCAGTCATGATATCAATCCTCCTGAACTGACACGAGAAGTGTTATTTTCTCATACTGGACGTCAACACTGGACGTTGTGCAGCATGGTCTTGATACTGCGGGTATCCCTTATTGTCGGTATGACGGGCGCCTAAGGTACGCGCAAAGAACAGAGGCGTTACGGACGTTTCAGATTGATTCAAAAACGAAAGTAATACTAGTTTCCATCACCTGTGGTGGACAAGGGTAAAGGCTCTCTTGTCAATACCTGGCGCTTCCACTTACCAGATTTTAGATTGGATCTTACTGTTGCAAACCACGCCATTCTAATTGAGCCCCAATGGAACCCTATGCTTGAAGAGCAAGCAGTAGCTCGCATCTACCGACTGGGGCAAAAAAAAGGAGTTTATATTACTCGGTTTGTAATAAAGGAGTCATTCGAACAAAAGATTGTGGGCAAGCAGGAACGCAAGCGAGTGCTTTCCAATCTAGTTCTAGGGAAGGATAATCTGAAAAGGGGTGATGCTGGTAGAAGACAACTATTGGTGAGTTTAATCGAGTTATACCGTATATCTGGTCTAGTGAAATGTGCTAATTTCTTGCTTGGCTAGCAATTGATGGATCTTGTACGCTAGAAGAGCAATAATGGCGTGATGTCCAATTACAGCGCTGGTGATATCTTAAATGAATTAGCGTCGCCTTATAGCCCTTACTGAATCATCGTGGTTTATGGCGTTGCTTGGTCTCTAAAAAGGACATCCCTTTCTCTGCCTCTCGACTTTGCTGATACCCCCTTGGGGGGGGGGGGGGGGGTAATATCTTTTATTTGAGTATTCAGCTTTACTCTCCGTCTCAGATCTTATTCTAAATTTGCATGATGCTAGTTATCATTAGTCCATTTTTACATATGTCAACTCACCTGAATATACGTAACCCCTCTACCCTAGGAGATGTAAGCATCAATTGTGGTATGGCATGCTGTTGGCCAAACTGCAATAAAACCGTACGATGTTTCAGAACTAGAAAGAAGTTTAACATCATGGGATGATGGCAGACGGTTACATAAGATGGAACATTAAGGGTGCGTGCAGCAATAGCTCCACACCTAGGGGCCCACCATATATAATTTGCAGTATACACCTTAAAGATAAAGCGATACTTACATAAAATAATAATAATACTTATTTAAATAAACGTTTAATATATAGAATATTTATTAATCTATAAAATAAAGTGAGTAATATTAATAAAAAAATAACTATTAAAATAATGAATAAAATAATTTTTATTAAAACAGAAGATTTTATTTAATAAAATCACGATTATAAAATAAAAACTAAAACCTTAGATTTATAAGAATATATAAAACTTACTAATAAAAAAAACTAATTAATAAAGCTAAAAAAAAATTAAATTTAACGATTATTTAAAAAAAGATTTATTAATAAAATAGTTATATTTATAAACTTTAAAATAAACAATAAAATATATAAATATAAAAAGCTATTATTATATAATATTATAAAAACTTTTTAAACTTAAATTAAAAAGTATATAAGTAATATAAAAATATTTATAAAATCGAAAAGATTATATAATTAAACTTTAAATAAAATATTAAAAAAATAATATAAAGCTATTATCATTAAATTTATAATTAAAATTTTTAAAGACTTAAAAGTTTAAATTATTAAGTAAAAAGTTTAAGTTATTAAAACTATGATAAAAACTTTATAAAACTAAATATTTCTAATAATTTAGTTTTTAATTTAAAGATTACTTTTAAAAAACCATCTTAAAATAAATTAAAAATTTTAAAATTTAAACAACTATTATATTATATATTATAGTTTAATTAAAAATATAAAAAAATAAAAAACGTTATAAATTTTTTTTTATATATATTAAACTAATAAATAAAATAATAATATTAATTTTTAATAAAGTTATAAAAACTGTAATAAAAACAATAAAATAAAAAAATAAAAAAAACTTTATTTAAAAAACTTTATATTAATATAAAAATATATAAAATATATTAAAAAAGATTATTTTCTTTTAAAATATTAGTATACTTTATTTTATAAGCATGAAAAACTAGTAATTATAGCTTTTATTGTTTTATATTATTTAATAAATAATTAAAAAACTTAAAACTAATAAAGAAAATTATTTACTATAATAATTAAAAATAAGTTATTATTTTTTTTATAAAAAAATAACTTATAAATAAAGTTATTAAAAGTTTTTTTATGGTTTAAAAAGCTATATTAAAAATTATAAAAAAGATTATTTATTTAAAAACTTAATAATGTTTAATTTTAAAAAGATTTTATATATTTTTAAAAAACTATATTAAAGAATATAATAATAAATAAAGATTTAATTGTTTTTACTTATAACTATAAAAAATTAACAATAAAGTTTAAAAACTTAAAAGTTTTAAAATTATATAGTTTTATAATATAATATACTATTAAAGCTTTTTTATTAATATTATTTTATTAAAAACGTTTTAAAAATATAAATCTTTGTAAAATATAAAATAAATATTTTTAATATTATATTTAAAAGTAAAATAATTAGATTTTCTACTATTTATAAAAACGTTTTAATTAGTTCGTTTTTAAATTATTTTTTTATTTTCTTAATTAAGCAAGCATTTTATACGCGGAAAATAAGTTTAATATATATATTAAAAAAAACTAAATTAAAAAACCATTTTTAAATAGTATTTATATTTAAATAATATAAGCTTTAAATTATAAAAGTATTTAATATAAAAGCTTTAAAAAGTAAAAAGTAAAAAATTGTTTAAAGTAGAAATCGTTATAATAAACTATAATATATACTTAAATAAAACTATACTGTTAAATATAAAAAACTCTATAAAAAAAGCTTAATAAACTTAACGTAAAAATTAGAATTAACTTTTATAATTTTTAAAAAATTAAGTACGTAAATAACTTAATAATATTAATTATAAATTAATATTTAAACTATATTTAAGATTATTCTTTTAAAAATAAATAATTAAAAAAATAATCTTTTAGTTTAAAACGAGTAATTAAGCACTTTTAAAACTAATATAATATTAAAATTAAAGTAAATAAATATAATAATAAAGTTTTAAAGTATAAAAATAACTTAATTATTATATAAAAAACTTTTAATTATAAAATATTTTTTAAACTTATAATAACTAATATATAAAGCTAAAATAATATAATTAAACGTTTAAAAAATGTATTAAAAAATAAAGCTTATATAATAATTATTAGTTTTAATTTATTTAAAGGCTTATAGTTAAAAATTATATAAATAACCATTTATTTATATAATAAAGTTTGAAAATATATTTTAAAATAAGTTAATTAAAAAAAAAGCTAAAATAACCATTTTTTAAAACATATAAAATAAAAGTGGTTATTTTAGTGTTAAATATTTAGTTTTAAAAAAACTGCTTTAATTAACTTAATTTAAAAGTATATATTAACTATTTAGTTAATTATAATTTAATAAATATATATAAAACATAAATCTTTTTAAATAATTATATTAAATTTATATAAAACAAGTAATTTAAACAAAAAATCTTAGATAATAATAATATTAATAACTTATATAATATTATAAAAAAACGTTTTTAAGAAACTATTAAGAAATAAACTTTTAAATAAAATTAATTAATGTTTTATTTTTAAAAATCTTATTTTAAATTATATATTAAATAAATATACCTACTTTATTAAATATAAAACTAGACTTATAATATAAAAGAAATTAATAATTATATAATAACAAAAAAATATATAGTTTAATATTTATTAAAAGATTATTTAAAACTTTAATGATAATTATACCTAGTTTTAACTTGAAATTAAAATAATAAAATATAATTTATATATTTATAAACGTTTAAATAAATAAGTAAATTTATATAAAGGTACTTTTAAAATTTTATAAACTAAAAGCTATGTTAAAAAGCATTATATAAACTTTAAAAGTTTTTTTTTTATAATAAAAAAAGCTTATTTTAATTATTTAAGCTTAACATTTAAATTAATACTTTATAAGTTTTACTATTATTTTAAAAATAAAACGTTTATATTTATTTATTAATAATATAATATTTATTTATTAATAACAATAATTTCTAATAGTGTTTAATATAAAAATCATTTAAAACTATTAATAAAAACTAATTTAGCTTTTATAATCTTTATATATTAAAAAAATTAACAAACTAAATAGTTTAAGCAAAAAAACTTATTTAACTTTAATAAAATTATAAGAACTTTTTAAAAAAAACTAGTATTAATTAAAAAGGGTTATATATATTAATATAAACTAAAGTTTGTTTTATACCCTATTATAATTATATAACCTAATATTATTTTTATAGCTTTAAAGCTTTTATAATTTAACTTAAATTTAAATTTAAAACATTATAAAAAAACTAAATAATTAATATTTTATTTATCCTATATTTTATATACGTTTTTAAATTAAAAAGAATATTAATCGTAATAATCGATTTATTATTTATAAATAATATAATTAATCGTAAAAGTTTTTAAATATATATTATAAAACTATTTAAAAAAATTATCAGCTATAAAGTTAATTAATAAAATACAGTTATTATTTTTACTATAAAAACTTAATTATTATTTTTAATATAAATAGTAAAACAAATTATATTTATTAATAAGCTAATATATAAACTAAAAGTTACTTTTAACGATTAATAAATAATGAAGCTGTTGAAATTAGCTGGCATTTTCAAGCACTATAAGCCCTGTAATAATTACCCTGTAGCAGCTACTTTGTAGCCGCTATCTTATAGTAGCCACCCTGTGGTAGCTATAGTAGCTGTAGGTCCTACCCGGAAGCTACAGCACGTGTGGTGCACTCACTACTTTAGTTATAAGCTCTACACTACTTATAGTAGGTTTATAAACCTAGTAAAGCATAGATAGTGTTTTATACTTTTTAAAAAAATAGCTAGTTTATTATAATACTAGCTAAATAAATAGTTTAGGTTTAAACGTACGCTAAAAAACGCTAGCAAGCATTTAACGCTTATAACGTAAATGTTAATAACGTTTAATTATATTTAAAGTTTTATTATTAAACGTTAATTTATCATTAAAATTATAATATACTTTAATATTATATTAGTTTAGTTTAATATTATTATTTATTATTAAACTTTATATAAAGTTTTATATTATTACGAGATAATTATAGTTATAAAGGGTATTATAATGTGTGTAATAATTAGCAGTATTATTAATAAAGTTGATTATTTTAAATTAAAAAAAAAACGTTAAAAATACTTATATTTTTAATTTAATAAGTGCTAACTTAAACTAGTAGGTTATAATCTTTAATAAATGCTTTTTTTAGAAAATGCTAGAAAACCGTCCTAGTCGCCTTTATTACGTTTAATAACTTGCTTGTTAAAAATCCTATAACGCTTATTAATTATAAATTATATAATAATTAACTAGTAATTTAAACTTTAATTTTATTAATTATTCTTTTAAGCTAATATTTTAAACAAAGATTTTTATTTATTTAGTTTTTTAGATTTAAAACTACTACGTTTAGTTATAATAATATTAATTTTATTTTACAGTTTAATAAAGTTATTAATTATAATAAATCTTTTTATAATTTTTTTAACTCTGTTTTTTTTATTTTTAATTAATTATTCTTTAATTATTACTAATCTTATTAATAAACTTAGGTATTATAAGCTTTAAACTAGTTTTTATATTATTACTTTTTTAAAAAGCTGTTTTATTGTTTTTTTTGCTTATTTTTTTAAGGATTATGCTTTTTAGTTAATTAAAACGTTAAATATATTAGATTTACTATTGTTTTTAGTGTTTATTTCAGTATTTTTAACTTGCGTAAAAGAAAAGTAATTAAAAAATATAAATCATTTTTTAATTATATTATTAAAACTACTATTTTTAACGTAGTAATAAATAGTTAAAATAATAATAGTTTTTTTAAATAGTTTTAATTTTTATAGTTTATTCTTTAAAGTTAACTTTTTAACTGTTTAATACTTTAATTTAACTTGTTATAATAGCTTGTTTATGTTTTTATAAATTTATTAATTTTATAAGCAACTTTAAACTAGAGCTTATAATTTTTATTTATTTTTAAAGCTATTTTTTATATAGTTTTAACTATATTTAAAAACCGGATATAGCTAATAAACTAATAGTTTTATATAGTTTTATTTTTAACATAGTTTTAAATTTTTAAGGTTTTAATTAATTTTATAACGTTAAAGTTATTTTAAGTATTATTTTTATACTGTTTAGCTTTTTTTATTTACCTTGTTAATTTTTACGTTATTATCGTTATTATAATTATTAGAAAGTTTAGCTCGTTTAAGTTTTTTGTTTAAGTTTTTATTAATATTAATACTGATTTTTAAAAAAAGTTTAGCTAGATTTTTAATACTATAATAAACGTGTTTATTAGTTTAAAAAAACATTTTATAAGTAAAAAAAGTTAAGATATTATATTTATTATTATTACTGTTTATTTCGGTGCTGATTATATTGTAATTTTTTTTAAACGATTTATTATTATTTTTAAAAATAAAAGTAAGCTTGTAATTGTTAAAGTATTTAATATTTAAAAAATTATTTAAATAAATGTTTTTATTATTAATTTACTTATTAATTTTATTATTCTTACTAGACTTTTTATTATAATCGTTTTATTAATTAAAGATAATTTTATTATTATTGTTTTTAATAGCTTTATTATTATATTTAGTTATAATAGTGTATTTTGTTTTCTTCTTAAAACTTGCGATTTAAGATTTTTTATTTTTAGTTATTTTAACTGTTTTATTAATATATAAAGTAAATATATTAGGTTTATCATTTACTAGTTTATATTTAAATAATAAATATTTATTATAAACTTAACTTTTAACTGTTAAAGTTAATAACGTTATTAAGCATGTAAAATAATATAAATAAATTTCTTTTTTTAGTTAATTAAGTAGTTTTTTTATAAAGTATAACGTAATAGTTATAAAAGTTTATAAATAACTTAATTTTAGTAGGAATTATATAAAAAACTAAGTTTATATATAAGAAAAAAAGGAAATTTTAAGTAAGACTTTTTAAAAATACTAAGTACGTATTATAATTTTTGTTTATACTATTATATTTTTTAAAAAAAAAACAAAATTTAAAAGTTATAATATATTTCACGGTTGTTTTTAGTAGTTATAAAAATAAACTACTTTATTGTTTTTTAATATTATATACTATATAATAAATATATTATATTATTATAAAAGCTATTATTCTATTTTTTAGTTATATTTAATTATACATTACTATAATATATTAATTTTATAGTTATACTTTTTTTATTTTTATTTGTATATTTTCATTAAAGAAAAAATTAAAATCTTTTATTTAATAATAAAAAATATTAAGCTGTATATAAAATAAAGTAGTAAAATTTAAATTAATCGTGTATAAATAAAGGACTTTATATATTTAATGTTTTTTTTGTTTTATTATTTCTTTTTTATATTATATAGTTTATTTATTTTTAATGTTATATAAAAGCTTTTTTTTTTAAACTTTTTAGCTTAATTAATGTTTTTTCATATTAAGCTATTATATTAAGTGTAAAAAGCTTTAATTTAATATATTTTTAGTTTAGTTATATTTATTATCTTATTCGTGCTATTTAATTATATATTTAATAATTAATCGTTTATTAATAAAGCGTATTTTTTTAAAACATTTTTTTAATTTTTTAATAATTCTTAGCGCTTTTAATTATAACTAGTTTTAAAACGGTAACCGTTTTTTTTAATCAGATTTTCTTTGTTTTAGTTTATATAATTATATTACTAATATAATAAAATATACTTTTTAGCTGTTAAAAAAATAAAGCTTATATATTAATAGTTTAACTTATTTAATTATTTTAAATAGTTCTGCTTAAGTTAACAACTATTTTTTTTAGGTTTATTTAAAAAATAATAACCTTTATATAGTTAAAAGTATATAATATTTCTTTTATTAAATTTAATAAGAGTGTATTTATTGTTATATTATTATTTTATAATTATATTAATAGTATTAATTAAATACTCTGCTTTTTAAGCATGTTTAGCTTTAAGTATTTTTATAGCTTTATTAATAGCTTTTTTTTCTTGTTTTTAGTTAAAAATATTAATAATTAACTTTAGTTAAAAACTTAGTACTAGCTAATTTAAAAATCTGTTAATAATAATTAATAACGTGTTAATTAAGTAAGATTATAAAGTTAGTAAGATTTTAATCTATAAAATATTAAAGTTAGTTATTATATAAAAGTGTATAATAATTTTAATAACCTGATTTTTTTGTTTTAAAAATCTGTTTATTTATAAGTAATAAACTATTAAAAATAAAAAGTTAATATTTAATAAGCTATATATTTTACGTTATAAGTTAAATGTAAATTTTAAGTTTTTATTGTTAATAATAACTATTAAAAGTTTTTAATTATATAAGTATAGTATTTTTAGCAGTATTTTTACTGTTTATTTTATTTTATATATTATATGTTTTAAGATTAATAGGGTTTTTTTACTTTTTTTATAAAAGATTACTACTAGCATGTTAAAATAAATAGTTTAATTTTATTAATAGTATATTTACAATAAAATTTATAATAATTATATAATAAAGTTTAATTAATGTTTTAATAAGTATTAACTTTTTAAGTAGTGGTTTTTTATTAGTTTAATTATTTTTGTAATTAATATAAAACTAAACGAACTTTTTAATATGTTATTTTCTTTTAAAAGAAACAAATATTTTGAAAATTATATATTATTATTTTTCAAAATAGTACTGTTTATTATAAACTAGCTATAATATTTTTTATTACATGATTTTAACAAATAAAAGAATTCTTTCCCGTTTAATATAATATAATATAAATTTTTTTTTTTAATATAATATAAAGCTATAATATTTTTTAGTATTATACTAGCTTAGTACGTAGTTCTTTATTTTGTTTAAGCTTTTTTTAAAAAGTTTTAATAAGTGCTATATATATTTTGTTATATTTTAAGTCTAATAAATATTTTTAAAGTATTTTTTTAAACCTTTATTAATAATTAAGATTATTATTAATTTTTCTGTTTTATTACGTGTTATATTCGTTAAATATATTTAACACGTTATTTTATTTTATCTATTGTTTAAAGGGTTAAACTTGTTTTTTTTAGTAGTTTTTTTGCTTTTTAAATTATTATAAGAGCTTTAATAATATCTTTAAAGGTACGTTTAATATTTTTAATTAAAATTATAAAAAATAGTTAATACTGCTAATAAGTTTAAAGTTTATTTTATTAAAGTTTATTGTTTATAATAATATATATATTATAATCTTTTTTGTTATAATATAATCTAATATATAAAGACTTTTTTAAATGTTAAAACAACTGTTAATTTTTATTTTATTTTTTTATTGTTATTTTCTAATTATTATACTATGTTTTTTTTGTTATGAAATAAAGCAGCTTATTTATTCATTTATTTTTAATACTTTTTATAAACATTTTTTTAAAAATTTAATATTAACGCTTTATTTTTAAATACTTTTATAAGATTTTATTTTAGCTTTATAATAGATTTTATATAAACTTGTAATATAGTTATAAACGTTAATTCTTTCGATTATATATTTTTTAAAACAATAAAAGTTTTATTTAAAAACTATAAGTTTTTAATAATTATAGAAAACTAGTATTATTTATTTTATATTTTTATATAAAGAAAATATATTTATAATTTCTTAAGTATTTTATAGTTTTTTTATAATATAAATTAAATATTAAAAAATTATGTAACTTATCCGTGTATTAAATTAATTAGTTATAACAGCTTTTCTTTTAATATTTTTATTTTTTTAATAACTAGCTATTTATTATTAAGTTTATTTTTTAGTTTACGATTTCCAAAATATTAACTTTTATTTTTATTATAATAATTTAAATATAATTTTATTTATTACTTTAAATATAACAATAATAATAAATTTAAAGAATATATTTATATTTTTAATAAAACTATTTTATAATTAATAGTTATATTATTTATAAGTATAATCAAATTTTTATTTTAAGCATTATTTGTTTTTTAGTTCTTTTAAGTTTTTTTTTAAGAGGTGGTTTTAAAGGTGTTGATTAATTTAGTAATAAAAAGTGAGACGTAGATTAAAAAGAGAGTTTAAAATTAAAGCCTTAGCTAATTCTTAGTTAAAGCTAATTTAATAAACTTTATTTAATTTATTTATAAATTATTATTTCTTCTATTTATAAATCACGTGCAATAGTGCTGCCGCACCCCCTGCACGCTTGTATTATATTTAGTTATAATTATTTATTATTAGTTTATTTCTAGTTTTGTTTATTTATAAGTATTGTTTATATAGTGTTATTTTTATGTTATATTTATACTAGTTTAATTATTTTTTATCTTTATATTTATTGTTCGGATTTCTTTATCGTTTTTTATATATAATAAACAATTTTTACTAGTGTTATAAATATATTTTATTTTTTCTGCTTTAAAAAATTATGATATTCTAGTTTATATTAAACATGCTTATTTTTCGTCTTAATAAATATTATATATTTAAACATAGTTTAATTTTGTTTTATATATTATTACGATTTACTTATTCTTTAAGAATCTCTTTAACCTTTTTTTTGTTTTTTTATAAGTTGTTTATAGTTTTTAATAAAACATTTTTTTTTTTTTATAATTATAACATTTAATTTTAATTATCTTACTTTTTCTTTTTTTTAAATTATTTTTAGTTTTATAAGTTTTATATAAGTTTTATAAACCATTAAAACTATTTTATTATTACGCTTTTTTATAATATTAACAGTAGCTTTTTAGTTTTATTTTTAAAGTTTTTTTATAAACTTTATTTTAAATATTAATTTTTAGTTTCTAATAAAATAACCTTATAAATACGTTATTATTATTTTTTTACGTTTTTAAAACGATATATTTAAACTTAACTATATAAATTAATACTTTTTTTTATAAAGTTATAAATTACTTTTTAACTTATTATTTTTTTATTTAAAGTTTTAAATATAAGTTTAATAACTTTTATAAGTTTATTATAATTAATAGAAAAAGATTTAGTTTATTTATCTTAATTATTTTTTATAATGTTTAAATAATTTAATACAGTTTTTTAAAATAATCTAGTAATATATAATATTTTATTAAGGTTTTTTTTAACCTAGGCTTTATAAAATTATAAATAAGCTTTAACTTAAATTAAAAACTTTTAAACTAGTTTTTTGTTATTATTAAACTATAATAAAGCTATTTTATATTTTTTAGCTTTTTTTATAATATAGTTCTATATTAATATTTAAGCTTTAAATTATTTTTTTGTTTTTTTAAGTTAATTAATACATTTATAAAATCTATAAACTAGTTTTTTATAATTATTAGTTAGTTTATATTAATTAATACTACTATTACGTTATATATAATTTACATGTTTATAATTAACTTATTATAATATTAAAAGTACTTAAAATGTTATAACTAAGTTTATATTAATAATTAAAACATATTGTGATAGCGTGGAATACAGCAGTTAAGGCAAGGCTCGAATTTACCTTATATTCTAGATAAAATATTAAGCTTAAAAGAAAGGAAACTAATTTACAGGTCCGTATAGAAAAACTAATATATACGCGAAACAATTGTGCCCTTTACTATAATAACTCTATTTATTATAGTGAATAATAGGTTGCTTCTACTGTTAGAAATAAGCGAGCTAGTATTGAACGTTTATTTAAGTGGGTGTTATTGTTATATTATATAAGTGTCGCTTTATTTTTAAAGTGTATACTGTAAATTTTATATAGTAGGCTTTTAAATGTAAAGTTATTACTGCACGTACTTTTAATGTTTTATTTTATGTAACTTTTTTATTTTAATACACCTTTTTAAAACTAACTGTTAGTAGTTCGTTCTAAAAACTAGTTTTTTAAAGCTATTTACGGAAAATTTATTAATTAACCTTTTTTCTAGGTAAATTTTTTTTTATAATAGTTAAATCGTTAATTTTTAGTTTTTTTAACCTTTTTTGTTATAACTATGCTTTTATATTTATAAAGTTTAATTGTTTTATTAAAGTAAACTATTTATTTATAAGCAGTATTTTTATAAGTCTATTAGCGATTATATCGCTTAAAAGCATATATTTAACGTTTAAAGTTTTTTTTTAAACTTTTTACTGCAACTAATAATTATATATATTAATATAACGTAATTTAGTTTTTAAACTAATAATATTTTTTTTTAAAAGTTTTATTATTTGCTAGTTATTATATTAAAAAGCAATTTATTAATTATTAAAAATAACTTTTAATTTATATATTAGCTTACTAATAAATATAGCTTTTTTTACTGTTTATATAAGTACTAGTAATTTAGTTTTAGTAATAAAAGTAATAATTATATTTTATTTATTAGTTTTTTAGCTGATAATTTTTTAAATAGTTTTATAATTAATTATATTATTTATAAAAATAAATCGCTTATTATAATTAGATTTTTTTTTATATTTAAAAACGTAGTATTAAATATAAAATAAGTAAAATATTAGTTAATTAATTTTTTATAATATTTAAAGCTTAAATTTAGGTTAAATCGTAAAAGCTTTAAAGCTATAAAAATATATTAAGTCGTGTAATTATAACAGTATATAAAATAAAGCTTAATTTACGTTAATATACATAAATTCTTTTAATTAATACTAGTTTTTTTTAAAAAAAAAAGTTTTTATAACTTTATTAAAATTAAATAAGCTTTTTTATTTAAGTTATTTAACTTGCTAGTTTTTTTAATATATAAAGATTATAATAATTAAATTAGTTTTTATTAACGATTTTAAATTATTTTTATATTAAAAAACTATTAAAAAACTATTAGTATTAGTTATTTAATATTTTATTTTTAACTTTTAAATTAGCTGTATAATTAAAACTTTTTTATTTTATTAATATATAAATATTATATTGTTTATATAAATAAATATAAACATTTTATTTTTAAAATAATAATAAAGCTTATAAAGTACTAATATAAATTTTAAACTTAAAAAAATTAAAATAAGCTTTCTTTACTATAAAAAAATAATTTTTAAAGTTTATATAGCGTTTTTTAAAGCTTTAAAATAGTTTTTAGCTTAGTATGTTTTAAAAGTATTTTTATATAAATTTTTTTATTTAATTAAATATTTATAAACGCGTTAATTATATTATACTGTTTTAATTTTAAGTTAAATTTAACCGCGATTATAATTAAAGTTTTAAATAATTTTTTAGTAAGTATAAAAAAAAATATATTTTTTATATTATTATATAGTTATTAATTCTTTTATATTATAAGTTTAGTTTTATATTTAATAAAATAACTATATTTATTAAACTTATATTTATATATTTATATATAATTTAAAGTAAGTTTTTTAAAAGTAAAATATTAATTAATTTTATTTTAAAAGTTTATTTTTTAATATTTTTTAAATAAACAATCTTAGCTTTATAAAAAAATATTCCGCTTAAATATGTATTTAAGTTTTTATAAAACTTAAATAGTAAAAAAAGATTTTTATAATATATTCTTTTTCTTATTAATAGCTTTTTTTTTAAAGTTTTAAGGTTTTTAAGCTTATTGTTTTTATATTATTTTAATATAGTATTATTTATAAAGCTAGTTTTTAAAATATTAAAATAGTTTTAAAAATAGTTTACTATTTTAGCTTTTTTTACTTTATTTATTAGTTTATTATATAACGATTTTATAACACTTAAACGTTTTAAATTAAACGTAGCTTTTTAATAGTTATATTTTATAAGCGTTATTTTAATATAAAAAATAATAAGGTTTTTTTTGCTTTTAAATCTTAAAAAAATAGTAATTAAAGCAGTTTTTATTAAGCGTTAATTTAAATTAACGTTTTTAATAGTAGCTATAAAAAGGTTTAATAAAGTAAAAAATTTAAAAAAAAATACAGTATAAAAATAGCTTATATATAAAGTTAATTAAGCTTATAAACTATTTTAAAACTTATAGTTTAAATCTTAAATACATTTTTTTTTATAGAAATTTTTATATTTTTAAAGCTATTTTTTGTTATATATTATATAGTTTTATAATTTAACTTAAAATATAAATTAATTATTTTTAATTATATTTTAAGCAAGTTTTTATTTATAATTATAATATTAATAGTTTTTTAAAAAAGTTTTTATATAATATTATATAAGTTATTAATATTATTATTATAAAAGCTTTTTTTATTAAACTGCACGTTTTATATAAATTTAATACGATTATTTAAAAAGTTCTATATTTTATATATATTTATTAAATTATAACTAATTAAATAACTAATTTATACTTTTAAATTAAGTTAATTAAAGCAGTTTTTTTTAAGCTAAGTATTTAAAACTAAAATAAATACTTTTACTTTATATGCTTTAAAATATACTTATTTTAGCTTTTTATTTTTAATTAGCTTATTTTTTAATATAATATATATATAAACTTTTTATATAAAGATTTTTAATTATAAATATATTTTAAGAACTTGTTATATAAATAAATTACTGTTTTTATAATTTTTAATTATAAGCTTTTAAATAAATTAAAACTAATAGTTATTATATAAGCTTTATTTTTTAATATACTTTTTAAACGTTTAATTACCCTATTTTAGCTTTATATATTAGCTATTAAAAATTTAAAAAATATTTTATAATTAAAAAAAGTTTTTTATATAACGATTAAGCTATTTTTATATTTTAAAACTTTATTATTATATTCGATTATTTCGATTTTAATACTATATTAGTTTTAAAAGTGCTTAATTAATTATTTTAAAGCAAAAATTATATTTTTTAATTATTTATTTTTAAAAAAATAATTTTAAACATAGTTTAAATATTAATTTATAATTATTATTATTAAATTATTTATATATATAGTTTTTTTAAAGTTATAAAGATTAATTATAATTTTTATACTAAGCTTATTAAGCTTTTTTTATAGAGTTTTTTATACTTAATAACATAGTTTTATTTAAGTATAAATATTATAGTTTATTATAATAATTTCTGTTTTAAAAGATTTTTTAATTTTTATTTTTTGTTGAAAATATGCTTCATTATAAGCATATATTCTATGATTTACCCGATATTCACTTATAGAATGTCATGGAATATCATAGAATTCTATGGAATTCCATAGAATTCCGTAAAATATTTTCGAATATTCTACGCCACTCAACTCCACTCGTTTGATTTATAAGCATATATTATTAATGCTTATAAATGCTTATTAATACGATAGAATATATTAGAAATATATAGAATTAAAGGAGATTGTGTATATATAAAGGTCTTATTTCTTGATTTCTAGATTAACTTCAACTTTAACAACAATAATAAGTTCAACCACTTTAATACATTCATTATATAAACAATTCATTACAGTCTTACCTTTTTTACATAAACCATGTACAACGATATATTCGTTTAACATTTTTTAAAACTTTTATATTAAGTATTTTAATAATTTAAAGCTTATATAATCAAACTATAAATACTATTTAAAAACGTTTTTTTAATTTATTTTTTTTTAGTATATATATTAAACTTGTTTTTTTATATATAAAACGTTTGTTTAGTTAATAAAATAAGAAAATATTTAAGAATAAACTAATTAAAATGTTTTTATAAGCAATAAACGATTTAATTATTTTATTCTTTATATAGTACTAAAAATATTAGTTTTATGTTTTATTAATATTTATATTTTTAAAGCGTTTTTAATAAAATAATATTTATAAAAAAGCTTTTATAGTATACTATATTATAAAACTATATAATTTTAAAGCTTTTAAATTTTTAAACTTTAATATTAATTTTTTTATAGTTATAAATAAAAATAGTTAAGTTTTTAACTATTACTATATTTTTTAGTATAATTTTTTAAAAGTTATAAAATTTTATAATCTTATTAAAAATATATAAAGTTTTTTTAAAATTAAAAATTATTAAGTTTTTAAAAAAATAATCTTTTTTTATAGTTTTTAATATAGTTTTTTAAGCTATAAAAAAACTTTTAATAACTTTATTTCCAAGTTATTTTTTTATAACTAAAATAATAGCTTATTTTTTATTACTGTAATAAATAATTTTTTTACTAGTTTAAAGTTTTTTTTTAATTGCTTATTAAATAATTTAAAGCAGTAAAAGTTATAATTATTAATTTTTTAGTACTTTATAAAATAAAGCGTACTAGTATTTTAAAAGTAAATAATATTTTTAATATGTTTTATATATTTTTATATCGATATAAAGTTATTTAAATAAAGTTTTTTAGGTTTTTTTTAATCTGTTATTTTTATTGCGGCTTTTATAACTTTATTAAATATTAATATTATGTTTTAATTATTTATTAGTACTATAAATATTTTTATTAATATTATTAACTTATTTATTAGTTTTATATATAAAAAACGTTTTTTATAACCTTTTTTTATTTTTTTATAATTTTAATTAAGTTATAGTATAAATTTTAAATTAAACTGTTATATTAATATATAATATAGCATTCGTTTAAATTTTATTATAATTATATATTTTAAAGCTTATAGTTTATTTAAAAATAGTTTTTTTAAAAGTAATTTTTAAATTAAAAACTAAATTATTAAAAACTAAATTATTAAAAACTTCTAGTTTTATAAAGTTTTTTTTAATATTTTAAATAACTACTGCTTTTTATTTAATAATCTAAAATTTTAAGTTTTTAAAAACTTTAATTAGAAATTTAGTTATAATAATTTTATATATTTTTTTAATATTTTGTTTAAAACTAAATTATATAACTTGTTTAATTTTATAAATATTTTTATACTATTTATAAATCTTTTAATTTAAGTTTAAAAAAGTTTTATAATATTATATAATAATAATCTTTTATATTTAAACAGTTAACTTTTTAACGCTTTTTTAATAATTTTTATAGTTTTTATTTTATTAAATATATAAGTTTTAGTTTATTTTATAATATATTCTGCTATTAACTATAAAGTTTATAGCTATAATTACTGTATTAACAGTATTTTTTTTTAAATAATCGTTAAATTTAGGGTTTTTTAACTTTATTAGCTAGTTTTTTTTATTAGTAGGTTTTACGTATTCTTATAAATTTAAAGCTTTAACTTTTATTTTAAAGTTATAATTTTACTAATTAAAGTTTTCCGCTTTAATAAAAGTTGTTTTATTCGTTATTTAAATAGTTATTTTTTTAGTAATATTGTTTATTTTATTTTATAGATCAGTAAGTATTTTATATATAAAACTTTTAATTATTAGAAATAAACAAGCTAGTATTAAACGTTTATTTAAATAAATATTATTATTATATAATATAAATATCGCTTTATTTTTAAAATATATACTACAAATTTTATATAGTGGGCCTTTAAGTATAAAGCTATTACTGCACGCACCCTTAATGTTTTATTTTATATGACCCCTTTATTTTAACACCTGCCTTAGCTACACCCAGCTATACCTAGCAGCTAGTGAGGTTAGCCACTGTAAGCCCCACCTAGGCTATCACACGTATTATTATATTAAAGCATAATAATAACAAATTATTTGTTTTCTAGTTGTATTAATCACGTTAATTATAAAAAAGTTACATTTATTTAATTTTAAGAAAAGTATAAATATTTAAATTAATTCCTAATATAAAAAATTCCTAAATAAATAAAAAACATTATATATTATATAAAAAAAAATTATTTAGTTTTTTAGAATTATTTTATTTTTAATTAATTTTGCTGTTTTAGTTTAATAAGTTTTACAGCTTATTTTAATAATTTATTAAAGCTTATTATTTTAGCTAATAATTTATTACGTGATTTATTCTTTTATTATATAAGCTAGGTTTATTTTTATCACCGTGTTTTTATTTAGGATTTAATAATCATTAAGCTTATTAATAGGCCTTTTATTGTTAGTTTATAATGATAATTTAAAGCACTTAGTATTAATAAAAACCAACATATAAAAATTAAAAGAGCTTGTATTAAACATATATTTAAGTGTACGTTATTATATATTATATAAGTGTGTATTATTATGTAGCTTAAAGTGCCTTGCACCCTGGTATATTTAAAAAAGATATATATAGTACTAGGTTTACTTATAAACCGTGCTAGTTTAATTTTTTTCTTAAGTTTAAGTTTTATATAATATATATTAATCTAGGGAAAAGAACACTTATAGTGTGAAACACAGTTAGCAATAGTTTTCCTAGTTAGTACCTCTTTTAGATTTAACTATTAAAAGGAGGAGCTAGAAATTAAAGACTTCACCCTAGTATATAGACTTAGCGATTTTAACAGCAGCGGTTTAAACAATATATTAATCAATATAAACGTATTTAAATAGAACACGCTTAAAGTAGTTTAGGGCGTATATAATAAATATCGTATAACTTAATAACAGACTTGATTTTCTATGCTAGAGAATACGTGTCTAGAAAATCTACGCATGCGTGAAAAGAACGCAAAAACGAAAAAATACTGATACATTCACTTAAAGGTGGTGAATACTAAAGTAGTAAAAGTGCGTGGTATTATATTAAAAGAGGTCCTAGAATAAAACTAGGGCTCAGAATTAGCCTAGGCTAATTCTGTGGCCCTTATCTAATCTAATCTTATCTATCTATAACCGACCCCCCTTGAAGGTCGTATTAAATATATAAATAATCGACTTAACCCCTAAACGCTAATCACGTGATTAAGCTTCCCTACCGCGAATCATTATTTTATAAGAAAGAGTTATTAATATTAAATATTTAGAACTTATAAACGTGCGTTATTAAAAAACCCTATATGCGATTAAGTATAATATATTTTAAACAAAAAAAAACTAGTTATTTAATATTATAGCGTTATTAATAGTTAGAACTTTATAGTAATATAAATTATTATATTATTAATTACTTTTATTACTTATTTAAAGTTTCGCGCGATAAAATCTTTAATGAGTTAATATTATTTTTTATATTTAATTAATTATAATAGTATTTAATAATAAATTTTAAAAGGTTTTTTATAAACTAAAGAAAATATAATAATACGTTTATTATTATAATCAGCTTTAATATACTGTTATAAATATACTTATATAAAAATATCGTAATAATTAAAGATATAAAAAAACTATTTTATTAAAAGCTTTATTAATATTAAAATAACTAAAGACTTTTATTAATAATCGCGAATTTTATTTTATTTTAAATGTTGTAAATAAACTTATAAAAATATATAAGGTTATTTTTAAGTTTATATTTATAAATATAAATTAACTATAAAACAAGCTAATATTATAGATTAATTTTTAAAATAATAATTAAAAGGATTTATAAATTATTTTTAAAATAATTAGTTATAAGTAATTTTAATATTAAATATAGTATAAATATTATTATTATATAGATTATTAAGCGGATTATTTTTATAAAAAGCATTAACTAAATATCTTATAAAAACAATTTTTAATTAAAAGGTTAAAACTAAAAATATAGTTAACTTTATATTTTATAAGCGTTTTATTAAAAAAAAAGCCTAGATATTTATATAACAAATATATAAATATATAAAAATAACTAAATAATACGTTAAGTAAATATATATATAAATAGTTTATAATATAACTAAATATTAACATATTATTAATTTTATAAACAAATCACGTGTATATAATTAAAAAAATAAAACTTTAAATAAAGTAAGTAAATAATAAGTTATATTTTTTTGTAACTAAATAATAAAATAAAATCGTAAATATTTAACTTAGTAATTTATAAACGTTTAAATTAAAGTTACTAAAATTACAAAAAAAAAAAAAAAGTTAATAGTTTTATATTAATTAATTAAAAAAGTTTTTAAACAACTTTTTATTTAAATAAAAGCTAAAATAACCTGAAAATAAAATCGTAGATTTAAACTTAAACGAAAAAAAATAGGAAATTAATAAAGTGTTATTTTTAAAATTTTAATATAAGAAATTATTTTATAAAGCTTTATAGAAAAAATAAAACTTTAAAAATAAATAATTGTTGATTTATACGTAATACAGTACGAACTATTACGTGATATCGTATAAGCTATTTTTATTATAAAGTATAAGATCTGCTAGCGCGATCTAGTTTTATAAAATAAAACAAGCATTATTAATATGTAGAACTTTATTACTGTTTTAAATTTATATAGCTGTATATATAGCTTGTTTAATACTAATTAATAGTTATATAGCGATTATAAATTACTAAAGATTAAAAAAAGCAGTTAATTCTAAAAATATAATAGTAAGTTTTTATATTTTTGTTTTATTCGATCATTATATATCTTAAAAGCTAGGTTATACGATAAAGAAATATAAAAAAAAAAATTGTTTATAAAAAAGTTAATAATAAGCTAATTTATATTATAACAAACTTTTACTGCTTATTTAATTACTGTACGATATTAAAATAATAGTATAATAAAGAAACTAAAACGAGATCTTATATAATAATCAGGACTTTTACTAAATAATGTACGAAATTATATCAGAAAAAAGCAATATTTTAAAAGCTTTATAGATTAAACATACAGACCTTAATTTTTAAAGCGCTTATATAAGCCTTAAAACCTTAATAATAAAAACAGCGGTTTTTATAATATATACTAGCTAATATATAATAGAATATAAAACTATATAGATATATAGAGATAGTTTTTATATAGTTCTTAAATACGATTTTAAGAAATAAACAGCGGAATATTTTAATACTATTAACTGATTATTTCGAAAAAAAGTAATTTAGTTTTTTAACAATAACGAAATCGTTATATAAAAATATATTTAAAAGTAGACTAAAGCTTAAATACTGCTTTTACTTTTAGTAAAAAGTAATAATATATTATATAATATATTTACTTTAATGTAAAGTTAAAGCTTAACTTTATAAATACTAAATATTTCATAATTATAAAACTAAATACTTAATAAATAAAATACACTTTTATATATACGATTAAGCTTAGTATTTTTAACGTAGTTAAAATATTAAGTTTTTACTATATAAAGCAGAAAATATATACTAAATATTTATTTAGTAAGTTAAACTGTATTAAATATACGATTTCTTTAAAATATTAAAACTATTTAATAAATCCTTATATAGTAATAAACTACTCTATAAACTTTTATATAAGAAGATTAATATAACTGTATAAAACAACTTAAAAATATAAATTATTTTTTAATATATTATTTAAAACGTAATAATTAATTTAAACAAATATTTTATATTTTATAAAGTAAAAAAATAAAGTAATAATTATACTAGAAAATTATTTAATATTTTATATAATAAAACATAAATTTTTATTAACTTTTATTATACGCTTGAAATTTATAATAACTGCTATTATATCGTTTTTTTATTATTTTTACTAATTATACGGAAAATCTTTTCTATTATAATAATAGCTTTAAAAAATACTAAAGCGAAATATATATATTTTAATATAATAATTAATTATAATATATATTGAATAATATATACTAATATTACGTTTATATAAGTTATATAAAACAATTTAAAAATATTAAAACTAAAAGCTTGTAAAAAACTGTTCGATATATTATAAAGCGTATAACGTGCTTTAAGCGAAAAATACTAAAAGAAAATCTTATTATATATAGTAGTTATATAAGTATATATGATAATATTAAAGTTAAAACAAGTTTTAATTAATATAAAACTTACGTGCGAACCATTTTTTTCTAACTTTTACGCAGTAATATATATAGTAATAAACTAAAATTATTAAAGCTAAAAATAGTTTTTTTAAAACAAAAAATACTAGATATACATTATAATAATTAAAAGTATAATAATAACTATATAAAACTTACATACTTTTAAAAGCAATTATATAATAAATACTTTTTAAAATAAAGTAAAGACTTTTAATAAAATAACTTCTATTAAAAAAATTCTAATATATAAAAAAAAAAATACTAGTTAATAAAGTACTTTACTAAAAAAAAGCCCGTATAAAAAACTAGTACTTATTTTAAAATAAATATATAAACAATAAATTTAAAGTATTTGTTAAAAAATATAAAAGATAAATAAACTTAACTAACTTAAATAACGAGTAAAAATTAAACAAAAACATTAAAAAAAAATATAAAACAATATAATACTTAATAAATCTTACATTATTTTATTATATAATAAAAAAAGTTAATTTATATAAAAAACTTAAATTAATAATGAATTAATTCACTTTAAACAATATATACGAAATAGTATTAATTTAGGAAAAAGAACACCTATAGTGCGGAATATAGTAGCGGTAGTTTCCTTAGTTAAAGCCTTCTTATTCGGACTAGAAAAAAAGAGCCAGAAATTAAAGACTTTACTTAAAAATATAGACTTAGCGAATTTAGCAGTAGCGAATTAAATAATGCATTAATTAATGCAAACGTATTTAAAAAAAACACACTTAAATTAGCTTAAAGCCTATATAGTAAATAATTTATAACTTAATAAAAAACTTAAATTTTATACTAAAGTATATATGTTTTAAAAATCTGTATATATATAAAAAGAACGTAAAAAACGAAAAAATATATAAATAATTAACTTAACCTTTAAACGTTAATTATATAACTAAACTTTTTTATGTTAAATTAGTTACTTTTTTATTATAATATAAACGTTTTTATATATTATAATAATATAAACTTTATAAGTATTTATTTATTTAGGACTTTTTAATCCGTTTTTTTATTTTATTATTATTTTTTTAGTTTTTTTAGCTTTAACTTTAATATATTTTTTAGTTAAACGTAAAAGTTATATTTTTTAATTTAACAGTTTAACTATATTAGCTACATTAACTATTATATATTTTTAATTTAAATTAGCTTATTCTTGCTAGTTTTATAAATATTATAATTAAGGTTAAATAGTGAAGTTTTTATATATATTGCTTACTTATTAATATAGTATAAATATAATTATTTACTAAGCATGCTTAACGTATATACAGCTTTTTTTAATAAGTATAAATCGTTTTATAATATTAAATATTTAATTATATATAACTTTATATTTATATTTATATTTAAAGCTTGTTGCAATATCTGGATTGACTGCGTACGAGGCTACCGTACGGATGTCCCATCCGTACGTAGCCTTGTCAGGCAAGCGGTATGCGTGAGCAGAATTCCTCTGCTAAGGGAATTCTCCTCGCACGAAGGCTTCGCCTTCACAAGTTAGATAAAAGATAGATCGATATAATACAGTTATTTATCTCACCCCTTTAAACGTACGATATCGTACCCCCTAGCCACCCAATAAAGCTTAATATTTTTTTTAATATAAAGTTAAAATAATAGTGTTTTTTTTTACTTTAATTATAATCTAATAATTTATTGATATATAAAACTTATAAAATTTTTAATTATTATTATTTATTAATTAAAAGCTTTTTTTTTTCTTCTTTAATTAGCTTATTATTTATAAAATAAATTCGATAAAATCGTAAATAAAAAAATAAACTTAAAAAAATACTTATTAATTATAACTAAAACTATTAAACTATTAAAATATTTTAATTATATAATTTATATTTAAAGTATTAATATTTATACTATTATAAGCTATTTAAAATAATCGTGCAGTTTTTTACACGCGTTATTTTTATTTAAATTTAATAATATTAACATAATATATTTTATATTTTATAAGCGTAAAAGAAACAAGAAATTAATAATTAAAAAAATTTTAGTTATTAAAGTTTATATTTATATATATAATAAATAAATATAACTTATACTTTTTTTTATTAATATTTTAAATAATATTATTATAAAAATAAAGCTTTAAAATAAATTTATTAATTAATAAAATTATAATATACTTGATTTATATAAAATAAAAGTATTTATTATTTTATATAAAATATATAGTTTTTATAAATAAATTAATATATATATTATTAAGCTAAACGTTTTTTTTATATTATTAAAAATTTTTAATAAATTTTATATTAATAGTATTTTATTATTTTTATAGCTATATTATTATAAAGTATATTTAATTTTATATAATTTAACTAGTTCTATAATAATGCTAGCTTATATTATTTAATTTTATAAGCTTAAAGATTATATAGAGCAATAAGCGTATAAATAAAAAACAGAAAATTAAAAGCAAGTTTTTTATATTATATACTTATATTAATAATTTTTTAATATTAGCTATAAAAATAATATAAAATAATTAGGACTAGAATATACTATTTAAGAAAAATATAAATATATTTTTATTTTTAAGCTTATTACTTTTATTATATTACTTTATTATAATTTTAAAATAAGAATTATAGTTTAATATAAAACTAACATAAAAAAAGAAAAAAAAACTTTTAATTAAAGTATATATAAACAGAATATTATATAGTTAATAAA
This sequence comes from Xylariaceae sp. AK1471, assembly GCA_023159215.1. NCBI lineage: Eukaryota > Fungi > Ascomycota > Sordariomycetes > Xylariales > Xylariaceae > Xylariaceae sp. AK1471. The sequence goes on from JAJKLI010000055.1 coordinate 201,013, forward strand.
AAAAAAAAAATTCTATATATAAGTTAGTATTAAAAGAAATTAAATTATAAAATTTATAAAATAGATTATTTATATAAATAAATTATAAAGTTAATAATTACGTTTTTTTTTAAAAAACTTTATAACTATTATTTATTAATAAACTAATAAGCACTGTTTTAATTAAATGCTTTTTTTTTATAAAAAGTTAGTTTATTTATAATTTAGTTTAAATTTTGAAAATCTTATATTTTTAATAATTTTTATTATTTTAATACTATTATTACTTTTATTACGATATTATAACTTAATTATTATATAAAACTTTTAAAAAAAGTGTAAAAAGTTTATAGTATAATAATTAAAATAGTTTTTTTTATATTATTTTATTAAAGTTGTTTTTTTAATATTAATACTTTTTATAGTTATATTAAATCGTTAACTATATTTTAATATACTATTATTATATTTTTAGTTAATATATTTAATATATATTTATTTATTAATACTTTTAATTTTCTAAGTTATTTTTTTAGTATTTTTTATTATTATTTTTTTAATTAAAATATTAATAAATAAGCTTTTTTTACTTTTAATTACAAATTTTTAGTTAATTATTATAATATAATATTATTTAATAATTTTTATATAATTTTTAGTTTTTATACTAATAATTAACTTTTATTTTATAATTTTAAAATTATAAACATTAAGTTTAATAAAAATATAATTAATTTTCTTTTTTAAATATAATATTTTTTATAAAGGTTATATTTTTATAAAACTTTATATTATAAATTAACTTCGCACTTTTTATTTTCTAGTTTTACTTAATTTATTTTAAATATTTAAGCACGTGATAATTTATAATTTTTAAAAATTAAAATTAAACTATTATTTTTAATAAAAAATTATAAATATATTATAGTTTTTTTTTAAAGCTTAAATATAGTTTAATATATATAATAACATAAAAATAATTAAAAATCGTACACTTTAATTACTTTATATTAAACTTAATTATAAAAGTCCGTTTAAAAAAATTTAAATTAGTTTAATTAGGATTTATAAAATCTTCTTAAACTATTCTGTTATTATATAGAATTAAAAATAGATTTTATGTTATAACTATAAAAAACGATATATAAATATTAAAAATAATAATTATACTAATATATAATTATTTTTTAATTATTAATTAATCTTAAAAACGTTTAAATCTGTTTATAGTAATTATTATATTATTATTTAAACGTACAAGTATAAATTTAATATAAGATTTAAATCTGCTAATAAATATATTTAATTTTATATTTTTAATATTTATAATCTTTTTTTTATTTTAAATATATAACTTACGATTATATTAATTTATTAGTAAATATATTATATAT
>JAJKLI010000056.1:0-198632 GCA_023159215.1 Xylariaceae sp. AK1471
AATAAAAACGTGTTTTTAAACGCGATATTTTTTTAAATTATAGCGATCTAATCTAACGTAAAATAAAAACGAGAGTTTAATAATTTATATTAAAATGCTTTTATCGCTAGAAAAATATATATATTAAATAAATAGAAATTAATTATAATATTAATAACTAAAAAAATATTAAACTATAATAATTTTAGGATTAATAAGTATTAATTTAATAAATACGTTTTTTAATTTTTAATTTACTCAAACAAAGTTATAAAACTAGTTATACTAGCTTATTAAATAAATTATATTAAAGTTTTAAAATAGCTAGTAATCGCTAAACTTAATATTAAATAATTTAATAATAAGCTATAATAAATCGCTATAAAATAGCTTAATAAAATAATCGTAAAAAAAGTATAAACTAAATAAACAGATAATATATAAATTATTCTAGATATTATTAAACTTAAAATTTTTAAGATAATTTATATAGCTAGTAACTAAAATATTAGCTTTAAAATAATGCTTATAACAATATTTAATAGAATTAAAATAGTTAAAATAAACTAGATTATTTAATATTTAGAAAAATAAGTTATATTAAAATATTAAAAATAGTTTATAAATATAAGAAAATATCGTTATTATACCGTTTTATTAATAAAAATTATAAAACTACTATTTAAGCTTTAAATAACAATATTAAATTAAAATAATAGTAGTATATATATTAATAAAGCGTTATAATAAAATATTAAAAATTATATATATATACAAACTTAATAATTTTTAAATAAAAGTTAATAAATTTTAGGATTTTTTAGATAATAATATTTAAAAAATTAAACGTAATCTAACCGCTTATAATTAGTAAATAACTGCACTAATAAACTTATATAACATATTAGAGCTAGTAAAAGTTGCTTAGTAAAATAGTAAAAAACTTTTTAACGCGTTTATAAAGTTTAGTATTTATTAAAAAAAAGCTACTAGAACTATTATTAGATATACGATTAAAAAAGTTTTTTTTTACGGTTTTATTAAAAAATATATAAAGAACATTCTAGCCGATATTTTTAATAAAACAGGATTTTTAAACGAACTAAAAAAGAATATAATTATTAAAAATGCTTGCTTTAAACTTATTAAAAGTAATAATTTTATTAATTACTAGAAATGAACTATAAAATAAGTAGTTTTAAAAATTATTACTAATAGCTTTAAAAACGAAAACTTAAAAATTAGTAAATAGATCAGCAAAACGGATAACTGTTTATAAAACGCTAAATAATAACTAAACGTTTTAAAACAAAAAATTAAACAAATAATACTGTTTATAACTTTAACTTAAAAATATTACAAATATTATATACTGCTAATAACTAGAAATAAAAACAAAAGATTTAAAAGCATGTTTAATAAATAATATAAGTAGACTGTACTTTTCTAGCTTACGCTATTAAGAATAATAAAAGTTAGTAAACATATACAAAAAATTATATCTATTTATTATAAGTTTATTTTTAGCTTATTCTTTTTTGCCTAATAATAAATTACCGCTTTATCCAGAAGTTAATAAGGAGCTTAATAAGAAAAACACTTATATATAGACTTTTATGTTAACACGCAGTATTTTAAACTAAATTAGCTTCTTATCCCGTTTAGTAAATAGATCAGCTTATTATCTCGCTTAGTAAATTAATGTCTATGTTTTTTATTTTAAACAAGAACGTTTAAAGTCTTTTTAAAGAGAAAGCAGAATATTACAATCTGCTAGAGCTGCTAAAGCTAACAGGAAGCATCTACTGGATTAAGCAAGCAAGTACAGACTAAACAAGTCTTATAAATAGCTAGTTAATCAGATAACTAATAGATCATTATCTTCTTCTAAACATCGACCATGATAAATAGTTTAATAGTTTTAGTTATAATTAGTAAGTATTTTTTTAGGTTTATTTTTTTGTTTATGATTTTATTAAATTTGTTTTATAAATAATAAACCGATTAAAAAAAAAAAAAAAAAAAAAGCTTTTAATTAATAAGTAATAATAGTTAAGAACTTTATAAGTTTTATACGTTAATAAATTATTAAACTATAATTAAAATTAAAAAAAAATTATTATTTTAGCTTTATATTAAAAAGAAAATATTAAGCTTTAAATATAAGTATAAATATAAGATTATATATAATTAAGTACTTAATATTATAAAACGATTTATACTTATTAAAAAAAACTATATATATATTAAGTATACTTAATAAATAATTATATTTATACTGTATTAATAAACAAACGATATATATAAAAACTTTACTATTTAATTTTAATTATAATATTTATAAAACTAGTAAAAATAAGCAGATTTAAATTAGAAATATACAATAATTAATATAGCTAACATAGTTAAACTGCTAAATTAAAAAATATAACGTTTACGTTTAACTAAAAAACATAATAAAGCTAAAACTAAAAAGCTAAAAAAATAGCAAAAAAAAAACAAATTAAAAAGTTCTTAATAAATAAATATATATAAAGTTTTATATTATTACGATATATAAGAACGTTAATATCATAATAAAAAAGCGATTAATTTAAAATAAAAAAATTTAGTTATATAACTAGCATTTAAAAATTAAGTTAATTATTCGTGTATTTTTTCGTTTTTCGCGTTCTTTTTATATAAAAGCAGATTTTATACTAACGTACACTTTAGTACAAAAATTTAAGTTTTTTATTAAGTTATAAATCAGTATTTTATATAAGCTCTAAACTAACTTAAGTATGTTCTTTTTAAATACGTTTACATTAATTAATATATTACTTAATTTCCTACCGCTAGATTCGTTAAATCCGCATACTTAAGTAAAGTTTTTAACTTTTAACTCCTTTTTTCCAGTTTAAATAAAAAAGCTCTAACTAGAGAAACCACCGCTACTATATTCTGCACTATAGGTGTTCTTTTCCTTAGATTAATAATTGTTTATTTGTTTTTTTAAATTTTTTTTAAAAATTATATTAATAAAAACATTGTTAATAAGTTAATAGTTTTCTTTAACTTTTTAATTAAAGCTTATTTTATTAACGTTATAAAAACAGTTTATAACAATAGTTTAAATATTAAAAACTTTAAAATAATTAAAAATATATATAAATATTTATAACGATAATACTGTTTATATATATATAATTAATAATAAAAGCTTTTATTAATTAAATTAATAAGTTTTTAATTAAAAAAAAATATACTAGTTTTCTTTTAAATTAATATAATAAACTAAATATTATTATTATTTATTAAATTATAATTTTAAACTATATTAATATAATAAATTAAATATTATTATTATCTATTAAATTATAATTTTAAACTATATTAAAACTAATATAAAGCTTAGTTTAATTTAATTAATAACTTAAAAAGTTAGCTTTTATTTTTAATAAACTAATAATATTTAAGTTTTAATGTGTAACAGCCTAGGTGGGGCTTACAGCAGGCAACCCCACTAGCTACCAGGTGGTTGTGTGGCTAGGTATAGCTAGGTGTGGCTAGGTGTGGCTAGGGCTGGGGTAACTTATTGTTTATTATAGTGAATAGAGTTATTATAATAAAGGGCATAATTATTTCGCGTATATATAGGTTTTTTTATACGAACCTGTAAATTAGTTTTTTTTTTAAGCTTAATATTTTATTCAAAATATAAGGTAAATTTAAGCTTTATTTTAACTATTATATTTCACGTTATTATATAATGTTTGTTTTTTTATAAGTAAAAATATTTTTAAAACAGTAATAAATATATAAATAATCGACATTTTATTTATTATAAGCAGTATAAACAAGTATATTAAGTTTAATATTATATATAGCTATATAAACATATATTTAACTATTAATAAATAGTTTAATTAAATAAAAAATAAAAAAGCGATTTTAAATATATAAGTTAATTAAATATTAAATATTAAAACATTAAAGTTCTTAAAAAGTAATTAAGAACGCGTAGATCTTAAATACGCGTTTTAAGTAATTAAAGTAGCTAGTGTTAGAAATAAGCGAGCTAGTATTAAACGTTTATTTAAGTAAGTGTTATTGTTATATTCTGTAAGTATAGCTCTATTTTTAAAATGTATACTGTAAATTTTATATAGTAAGCCCTAAATATAGAGCTATTACTGCATATATTTTTAATATCTTATTTTATATAACTTTTTTATTTTAATACACTTTCTTAAAACTAACTATTAATAGTTCGTTTTAAAAACCTGTTTTTTAAAGCTATTTATAGGGAATTTATTAATTAACCTTTTCTTTAAATAAAAAATCTTTTATAACAGTTAAATTATTAATTTTTAGTTTTTTTAACTTTTTTTATTTTGGTAATATTTTTATATTTATAAAGCTTAATTATTTAATTAAAATAAGCTATTTATTTATAAGCAGTGCTTTTATAAGTTTATTAGTGATTATATCGTTTAAAAGCACGTATTTAACGTTTAAAGTTTTTTTTTAAACTTTTTACTATAACTAATAATTGTATATATTAATATAACGTAATTTAGTTTTTAAACTAATAATATCTTTTTTTAAAAGCTTTATTATTTACTAATTATTATATTAAAAAATAATTTATTAATTATTAAAAATAATTTTTAATTTATATATTAGCTTATTAATAAATATAACTTTTTTTACTGCTTATATAAATATTAATAGTTTAGTTTTAGTAATAAAAATAATAACTATATTTTATTTATTAGCTTTTTAGTTAATAATTTTTTTAAACAGTTTTATAATATATACTTAAAAACTTTTATAATCGATCGTATTATTTATAAAAAATAAATCGCTTATTACGATTAAATCGTTTTTTTTTTTTTTAAAAGCGTAATATTAAATATAAAATAAGTAGAATATTAATTAATTAGCTTTTTATAGTATTTAAAGCTTAGATTTAAGTTAAATCGTAAAAGCTTTAAAGTTATAAAAGTTATATTAAGTTATATAATTATAATAATATATAAATAAAGCTTAGTTTATATTAATATATATAAATATGTTTATTTAATATTAATTTTAAAAAAAAAGTTCTTATAACTTTATTAAAGTTAAATAAACCTTTTCGTTTAAGTTATTTAGTTTACTAATTTTTTTAGTATATAAAGATTATAATAATTAAATCAGTTTTTATTAATAATCTTAAATTATTTTTATACTAAAAAACTATTAGAAATTATTACTATTAATTATTTAATATTTCGTTTTTAACTTTTAAATTAACTATATATTTAAAACTTTTTATTTTATTAATATATAAGCATTTTATTCTTAAAATAATAATAAAGCTTATAAAGTACTAGTATAAATCTTAAGCTTAAAAAAATTAAAATAAGCTTTTTTTATTATAAAGAAAATAACTTTTAAAGTTTATATAGCGTTTTTTAAAGTTTTAAAATAGTTTTTAGCTTATAATACTTTAAAAGCATTTTTATATAGATTTTCTTATTTAATTAAACGTTTATAAACATATTAATTATATTATATTGTTTTAATTTTAAGTTAAATTTAACTGTAATAATAATAAAAGTTTTAAATAATTTTTTAGCAAGTATAAAAATATATATATTTTTAATACTATTATATAGTTATTAATTTTTTTATACTATAAGTTTAACTTTATATTTAATAAAATAGCTATATTTATTAAACTTATATATATATACTTATATATAATCTAGAATAAGTTTTTTAAAAATAATATATTAATTAATTTTATTTTAAGAGTTTATTTTTTAATAGCTTTTTAAATAAACGATTTTAGCTTTATAAAATCTTTTTTTAATTAAGTATATATTTAAGTTCTTATAAAACTTAAATAGTAAAAAAAGAAAATTTATAATATATTTTTTTTTTATTAATAACTTTTTTTTTAAAATTTTAAGGTTTTTAAGCTTATTATTTTTATATTACTTTAATATAATATTATTTATAGAGCTAGTTTTTAAAATATTAAAATAGTTTTAAAAATAGTTTATTATTTTAGCTTTTTTTGCTTTATTTACTAGTTTACTATATAATAATTTTATAACGTTTAAACGTTTTAAATTAAATGTAGTTTTTTAATAGTTATATTTTATAAGCGTTATTTTAATATAAAAAGTAATAAAGTTTTTTTTGCTTTTAAATTTTAAAAAAGCAGTAATTAAAGCAGTTTTTATTAAGCGTTAATTTAGATTAATATTTTTAATAATAGCTATAAAAAGTTTAATAAAATAGAAAACTTTAAAAAAAAATATAATATAAAAATAACTTATATATAAAGTTAATTAAGCTTATAAGTTATTTTAAAACTTATAGTTTAAATTTTAAATATGCTTTTTTTTTTATAAAAGTTTTTATATTTTTAAAGCTATTTTTTGCTATATATTATATAGTTTTATAATTTAATTTAAAATATAAATTAATTGTTTTTAATTATATTTTAAACAAGTTTTTATTCGCGATTATAATATTAATAGTTTTTTAAAAAAAGTTTTTTTATAGTATTATATAAGTTTTTAAGATTATTATTATAAAAGTTTTTTTTATTAAACTATATATTTTATATAAATTTAATATAATTATTTAAAAAGTTTTATATTTTATATATATTTATTAAATTATAACTAATTAAATAACTAATTTATATTTTTAGATTAAATCGATTAAAATAGTTTTTTTTAAATTAAGTATTTAAAACTAAAACGAATACTTTCGTTTTATATACTTTAAAATATGCTTGTTTTAATTTTTTATTTTTTATTAGCTTATTTTTTAGTATAATATATATATAAAACTTTTTATATAAAGATCTTTAATTATAAATATATTTTAAGAACTTATTATATAAATAAATTACTATTTTTATAATTTTTAATTATAAGCTTTTAAATAAATTAAAGCTAGTAATTATTATATAAGCTTTATTTTTTAATATACTTTTTAAACGTTTAATTATATTATTTTAACTTTATATATTAATTACTAAAAGCTTAAAAAATATTTTATAATTAAAAAAAGTCTTTTATATAATAATTAAGCTATTTTTATATTTTAAAACTTTATTATTATATTTAATTATTTTAATTTTAATACTATATTAGTTTTAAAAGTGCTTAATTAATCGTTTTAAAATAAAAATTATATTTTTTAATTATTTATTTTTAAAAAAGTAATTTTAAATATAGTTTAAATATTAATTTATAATAATTATTATTAAGTTATTTATATATATAGTTTTTTTAAAATTATAAAAATTAATTATAATTTTTATATTAAGTTTATTAAGCTTTTTTTATAAAGTTTTTTATATTTAATAGTATAGTTTTATTTAAGTATAAATATTATAATCTGTTATAATACTTTTTACTTTAAAAATTTTTTTAATCTTTATTTTTTAAAACTTTTATATTAAGTACTTTAATAATTTAAAGCTTATATAACTAAATTATAAATATTACTTAAAAATATTTTTTTAATTTAGTTTTTTTTTAATATATATATTAAATTTATTTTTTATGTATAAAACGTTTATTTAATTAATAAAATAAAAAAGTATTTAAAAATAAACTAATTAAAACGTTTTTATAAATAATAAATAATTTAGTTCTTTTATTTTTTATATAGTATAAAAAACGTTAATTTTATATTTTATTAATATTTATATTTTTAAAGCGTTTTTAATAAAATAATATTTATAAAAAAGTTTTTATAATATATTATATTATAAAGCTATATAATTTTAAAGCTTTTAAATTTTTAAACTTTAATATTAATTTTTTTATAATTATAAATAAAATCAGTTAAGTTTTTAATTATTATTATATTTTTTAATATAGTTTTTTAAAAGTTGCAGAATTTTACGATTTTATTAAAAATATATAAAGTTTTTTTTAAATTAAAAATTATTAAGTTTTTAAAAAAATAATTTTTTTTTATAATTTTTAACATAGTTTTTTAAACTATAAAAAAGCTTTTAATAATTTTGCTTATAAATAATTTTTTTATAGTTAAAATAATAGTTTATTTTTTATTATTATAATAAGTAATTTTTTTTATTAATTTAAAGTTCTTTTTAATTGTTTATTAAATAATTTAAAACAATAAAAACTATAATTATTAGTTTTTTAATACTTTATAAAATAAAACGTACTAATATTTTAAAAGTAAATAATATTTTTAATATATTTTATATATTTTTATATTAATATAAAGTTATTTAAATAAAGTTTTTTAGGTTTTTTTTAATCTACTATTTCTATTATAACTTTTACAACTTTATTAAAAATTAATATTACGTTTTAATTATTTATTAATATTATAAGTATTTTTATTAGTATTATTAACTTATTTATTAGTTTTATATATAAAAATCGTTTTTTATAACATTTTTTTACTTTTTTATAATTTTAATTAAACTATAATATAAATTTAAAATTAAGTTATTATATTAATATATAATATAATACCCGCTTAAATTTTATTATTGTTAAATATTTTAAAGCTTATAATTTATTTAAAAATAGCTTTTTTAAAAATAATCTTTAAATTAAAAACTAGGTTATTAAAAACTTCTAGTTTTATAAAGCTTTTTTTAATACTTTAAATAACTATTAATTCAGGGTAGGGAAGTTCAGCTACGTGATTAGCGTTCAGGGATTAAGTCGATTATTTATATATTTCTTTGTTTTTTACGTTTTTTTTATAAATAAGCGGATTTTACACATATATATACTTTAGTATAAAATTCAAGTCTTTTATTAAGTTATAAATTATTTACTATATAGGCCCCAGGCTAATTTAAGTGTGTTCTTTTTAAATATGTTCGTATTAATTAATGTATTGCTTAATTCTTTACTGCTAGATTCGTTAAGTCCACATACTTAAGTGAAGTTTTTGATTTTTAGCTCCCTTTCTTCTAGTCCGAATAAAGAGGCAGTAACTAGGGATACTACCGCTACTATGTTCCGCACTGCGGGTGTTCTTTTCTCTAGATCATTATTATTTTTTATTTAGTAATTTAAGCTTTTAAATTTTTAAAAACTTTAATTAAAAATTTAATTATAATAACTTTATATTCTTTTTTAATATTTTATTTAAAACTAGGTTATATAACTTTTTTAATTTTATAAATACTTTTATACTACTTATAAATCTTTTAATTTAAGTTTAAAAAAGTTTTATAATATTATATAACGATCATTTCTTATATTTAAATAGTTAATTTTTTAATTATTTTCTAATAATCTTTATAGTTTTTATTTTATTAAATATATAAGTTTTAGTTTATTTTATAATATGTTTTACTATTTATTACAAGGTTTATAGTTATAACTATTATATTAATAGTATTTTTTTTAAAATAATTGTTAAATTTAAGTTTTTTTAATTTTATTAGCTAGTTTTTTTTATTAATGGGTTTTATGTATTTTTATAAATTTAAAGCTTTTACTTTTGTTTTAAAATTATAATTTTATTAATTAAAATTTTCCGTTTTAATAAAAGTTATTTTATTTATTGCTTAAATAGTTATTTCTTTAGTAATATTATTTATTTTATTTTATAAATTAGTAAGTATTTTATATATAAAACTTTTAATTATTAGAAATAAACGAGTTAGTATTAAACGTTTATTTAAATAAGTGTTATTGTTATATTTTATAAATATAGCTTTATTTTTAAAGTGTACACTGTAAATTTTATATAGTGGGCTCTAAGTATAAAGCTATTATTACATGCACTTTTAATATTTCATTTTATATAACCCCTTTATTTTAATAGCTAGGTCGTAAAAAGGTAGTGTTAGAAATAAGCGAGCTAGTATTAAACGTTTATTTAAGTAAGTATTATTGTTATATTATGTAAATATAGCTTTATTTTTATAGTATATACTGCAAATTTTATATAGTAAGCTTTTAAATATAAAGCTATTACTGCATACACTTTTAATGTTTTATTTTATATAACTTTTTTATTTTAATATATTTTTTTAAAATTAATTATTAGTGGTTTGTTTTAAAAACTTGTTTTTTAAAATTATTCATAGAAAATTTATTAATTAACTTTTTTTTTAAGTAAAGAATTTTTTATAGTAATTAAATTGTTAATTTTTAGTTTTTTTAACTTTTTTTATTATAGTTATATTTTTATATTTATAAAGCTTAATTATTTTATTAAAGTAAACTATTTATTTATAAGTAGTATTTTTATAAGTTTATTAATAATTATATCGTTTAAAAGTATATATTTAATGTTTAAAGTTTTTTTTTAAACTTTTTATTATAGCTAGTAATTATATATATTAATATAGCGTAGTTTAGTTTTTAAGCTAGTAATATTTTTTTTTAAAAACTTTATTGTTTATTAATTATTATATTAAAAAATAATTTGTTAATTATTAAAAGTAATTTTTAATTTATATATTAATTTATTAATAAATATAGTTTTTTTTATTGTTTATATAAATATTAATAGTTTAGTTTTAGTAGTAAAAGTAATAATTATATTTTGCTTATTAGCTTTTTAATTAATAATTTTTTTAAATAGCTTTATAATATATGTTTAAAAAATTTTATAATTAATTATATTGTTTATAAATAATAAATCGCTTACTATAATTAAATCATTTTTTTTTTATATTTAAAAATATCGTATTAAATATAAAATAAGTAAAATATTAGTTAGTTAGCTTTTTTATAATATTTAAAGCTTAGATTTAAATTAAATTATAAAAGCTTTAAAGCTATAAAAACTATATTAAGTTATATAATTATAGTAGCATATAAAATAAAGCTTAATTAATATTAATATATATAAATTTTTTTAGTTAATACTAGTTTTTAAAAAAAAAAGAGTTTTTATAATTTTATTAAAGTTAAATAAGCTTTTTTGTTTAAGTTATTTAGTTTGTTAATTTTTTTAATATATAAAAATTATAATAATTAAATTAGTTTTTATTAATAATTTTAAATTATTTTTATATTAAAAAATTATTAAAAATTATTATTACTAGTTATTTAATATTTTATTTTTAACTTTTAAATTAATTATATAGTTAAAACTTTGTTATTTTATTAATATATAAATATTATATTATTTATATAAATAAATATAAATATTTTATTTTTAAAATAATAATAAAGTTTATAAAGTATTAATATAAATTTTAAGCTTAAAAAAGTTAAAATAAGCTTTTTTTATTATAAAAAAAGTAATTTTTAAAGTTTATATAGCGTTTTTTAAAGTTTTAAAGTAGTTTTTAGCTTATAATACTTTAAAAGTATTTTTATATAGATTTGTTTATTTATTTAAACGTTTATAAACGTATTAATTATATTATATTGTTTTAGTTTTAAATTAAATTTAATCGTAATAATAATTAAAGTTTTAAATAATCTTTTAATAAATATAAAAATATACATATTTTTTATATTATAAGTTTAGTTTTATATTTAATAAAATAGTTATATTTATTAAACTTATATATATATATTTATATATAATCTAGAATAAGTTTTTTAAAAGTAAAACATTAATTAATTTTATTTTAAGAGTTTTTTTTTTAATAGTTTTTTAAATAAGCGATTTTAGCTTTATAGAATTTTTTTTTAATTAAATATATATTTAGGTTTTTATAAAATTTAAATAATAAAAAAAGATTTTTATAATATATTTTTCTTTTATTAGCAGCTTTTTTTTTAAGGTTTTAAGGTTTTTAAGTTTATTATTTTTATATTATTTCAATATAGTATTATTTATAAAGCTAGTTTTTAAAATATTAAAATAGTTTTAAAAATAGTTTATTATTTTAGCTTTTTTTATTTTGTTTATTAGCTTATTATATAATAATTTTATAACGTTTAAACATTTTAAATTAAACATGATTTTTTAGTAGTTATATTTTATAAACGTTATTTTAATATAAAAAGTAATAAGGTTTTTTTTATTTTAAAATTTTAAAAAAATAGCGATTAAAGCAGTTTTTATTAAGCGTTAATTTAGATTAACGTTTTTAATAATAGTTATAAAAAGATTTAATAAAGTAAAAAATTTAAAAAAAAAATATAGTATAAAAATAGTTTATATATAAAGTTAATTAAGCTTATAAGTTATTTTAAACTTTATAGTTTAAATTTTAAATATGCTTTTTTTTTATAAAAGTTTTTATATTTTTAAAGCTATTTTTTACTATATATTATATACTTTTATAATTTAATTTAAAGTATAAGTTAATTATTTTTAGTTATATTTTAAGCAAGTTTTTATTTATAATTATAATATTAATAGTTTTTTAAAAAAGTTTTTATATAGTATTATATAAGTTATTAATATTATTATTATAAAAGTTTTTTTTATTAAACTATATATTTTACGTAAATTTAATACAATTATTTAAAAAGTTTTATATTTTATATATATTTATTAAATTATAACTAACTAAATAATTAATTTATACTTTTAAATTAAGTTAATTAAAGCAGGTTTTTTTAAGTTAAATATTTAAGATTAAAACGAATATTTTTGTTTTATATACTTTAAAATATGCTTATTTTAGTTTTTTATTTTTAATTAGTTTATTTTTTAGTATAATATATATATAGAACTTTTTATATAAAGATTTTTAGTTATAAATATATTTTAAAGATTTATTATATAAATAAATCGTTATTTTTATAATTTTTAATTATAAGCTTTTAAATAAATTAAAACTAATAATTATTATATAAGTTTTATTTTTTAATATATTTTTTAAACGTTTAATTATATTATTTTAGTTTTATATATTAATTATTAAAAGCTTAAAAAATATTTTATAATTAAAAAAAGTTTTTTATATAACGATTAAGCTATTTTTATGTTTTAAAATCTTATTATTATATTTAATTATTTTAATTTTAATATTATATTAGTTTTAAAAATGCTTAACTAGTTATTTTAAAATAAAAATTATACTTTTTAATTGTTTATTTTTAAAAAAGTAATTTTAAATATAGTTTAAATATTAATTTATAATAATTATTATTAAGTTATTTATATATATAGTTTTTTTAAAGTTATAAAAATTAATTATAATTTTTATATTAAGCTTATTAAGCTTTTTTCGCGAAATTTTTTATATTTAATAGTATAGTTTTATTTAAGTATAAATATTATAGTTTATTATAACGATCTTTACTTTAAAAAAATTTTAAATTTTTATTTTTTTAAATTTTTATATTAAGTGTTTTAATAATTTAAAGCTTATATAATTAAACTATAAATATTACTTAAAAACGTTTTCTTAATTTAGTTTTTTTTTAATATATATACTAAACTTATTTTTTTATATATAAAACGCTTGCTTAGTTAATAAAATAAAAAAATATTTAAAAATAAACTAATTAAAATATTTTTATAAATAATAAATAATTTAGTTATTTTATTTTTTATATATTATTAAAAACGTTAGTTTTATATTTTATTAATATTTATATTTTTAAAACGTTTTTAATAAAACAATATTTATAAAAAAGCTTTTATAGTATACTATATTATAAAGTTATATAATTTTAAAGCTTTTAAGTTTTTAAATTTTAATATTAATTTTTTTATTGTTATAAATAAAAATAATTAAATTTTTAGCTATTATTATATTTTTTAGTATAGTTTTTTAAAAGTTATAAAATTTTATAATTTTATTAAAAATATATAAAGTTTTTTTTAAATTAAAAATTATTAAGTTTTTAAAAAAAAAAAAAATTTTATAGTTTTTAATATAGTTTTTTAAACTATAAAAAAGTTTTTAATAATTTTACTTATAAATTTTTTTTTTATAAATAAAATAATAGCTTATTTTTTATTATTATAGTAAGCAATTTTTTTTACTAGTTTAAAGTTTTTTTTAATTATTTATTAAATAATTTAAAGCAGTAAAAGTTATAATTACTAATTTTTTCGTATTTTATAAAATAAAGCATACTAATATTTTAAAAGTAAATAATATTTTTAATATGCTTTATATATTTTTATATTAATATAAAATTATTTAAATAAAGTTTTTTAAGTTTTTTTTAATATATTATTTTTATTATAGTTTTTATAACTTTATTAATAGTTAATATTACGTTTTAATTATTTACTAATATTATAAGTATTTTTATTAATATTATTAATTTGTTTATTAGTTTTATATATAAAAAATATTTTTTATATTATTTTTTTATTTTTTTATAACTTTAATTAAATTATAATATAAGTTTAAAATTAAGCTATTATATTAATATATAATATAATACTATTTTAAATTTTATTATTATTAAATATTTTAAAGCTTATAGTTTACTTAAGAATAGTTTTTTTAAAAGTAATTTTTAAATTAAAAACTAAGTTATTAAAGATTTTTAGTTTTATAAAGCTTTTTTTAATACTTTAAATAATTACTACTTTTTATTTAATAATTTAGATTTTTAAGTTTTTAAAAACTTTAATTAAAGATTTAGCTATAATAGCTTTATATTTTTTTTAAATATTTTGTTTAAAACTAGGTTATATAACTTTTTCGATTTTATAAATATTTTTATACTACTTATAAATTTTTTAATTTAAGTTTAAAAAAAATTTATAATATTATATAATAATAGTTTTTTATATTTAAATAATTAATTTTTTAACGTTTTTTTAATAATCTTTATAATTTTTATTTTATTAAATATATAAGTTTTAGTTTATTTTATAATATGCTTTATTATTTACTGTAAAGTTTATAGTTATAACTATTATATTAATAATATTTTTTTTAAAATAATCGTTAAATTTAAGTTTTTTTAGTTTTATTAGCTAGTTCTTTTTATTAATAGGTTTTATATATTCTTATAAATTTAAAGCTTTAGTTTTTATTTTAAAATCGTAATTTTATTAATTAAAGTTTTTCGTTTTAATAAAGATTACTTTATTTGTTATTTAAGTAATTATTTTTTTAGTAGTATTATTTATTTCGTCCTATAAATTAATAAGTATTTTATATATAAAACTTTTAATTATTAGAAATAAGCAAGCTAGTATTAAACGTTTATTTAAATAAGTGTTATTGTTATATTATATAAGTATAGCTTTATTTTTATAGTATACACTGCAAATTTTATATAGTAGGCCTTTAAGTGTGAAGCTATTACTGCACGCACTCTTGATGTTTTATTTTATGTAACCCCTTTATTTTAATAGGTGGGCTGTAGCTAAGGTGGTGATTTGAGGTAGGGAAGTTTGGTTACGTGATTAGCGTTCAGCGGTTAAGTCGATTATTTATGTATTTTTTCGTTTTCGCGTTCTTTTCACGCAAGCGCCGCTTTTTCGACAACGTGCACCTCCTAGCACAGAAATTTGAGTTTTTTATTTAAGTTGTAAATCAGTATTTTATATAGGCCCTAGGCTAACCTAAGTGTATCCTTTTCGAATACGTTTGCACTGATCAATACGTTGCCTAATTCGCTGCCGCCAAATTCGCTAAGTCCGCATACCTAGGTAAAATCTTTAACTTCTAGCTCCCCCTTTTCCAGTCCGAATAAGAAGGCTCTAACTAGGGAAACCACCGCTACTGTGTTCTGCACTGCGGGTGTTCTTTTCCCTAGATCAGTGGTTACCTTACTCACCTACCCGACTACCTTACTCTAATACTATTTATTTTTATTATCGTTGTTTAAGTTTTAAGTTATATAATAATTACTAATTAACTGTAATAATTTTTTAGTTATATTTAATAAACATAAAATAAGCCGGGGTAAAAAAACGCTCAAGGCTTATTACTCTTAATTTTTTTTATGGGCAAACTGCCTTCGTAGCTAGGTCCAGCTGCTGTAGACGTCGAACTTGACTTTACATCCGAGGAAATAAGCTTAGTAAACTTCCGAGGTGGGACAGGTGGCCTCCGTGCACAATGTTTCGGGGTGGGGAATCAAACAGACCGGTACTGACAGCGACCTTTCCCGTAAGATCAGGAATATCACTTTCTTTAAGTTACAGTAACGTCATTATAATCAGTGGAGGTGTTGTCTTAATGTATTGAGAAAGAGTTTGAGTAGAGATACTCATCATGTGGTTTGAAAATCTTGGTTACTAGTTACATGCTCTGAACTTGGCTCATACTCAATTCACAAGTGTTGGGGGCAATATCTCTCATAAACCTGGTATTGACCTCAGATAAGTCACTGACAGTTGAAGCTCCTTACCGCCTCAACAGACGTCATATCAAGCTGTAGTCCTCAATCGCGACCCGGCCATCACGTATGTCCGCGTCAATATCCCCCCCATAGTACATAGCACCATCCAAATAAGCCTCCCCGATGACCTTCCAAAACTCTTCCGCCTGAATACCTCGAGCAGGAGCACCGGCGCCCGTCTTCTGCTCGCGCCCACTCTTAATATGGTTGACACGCCTAAGGACCAGCGGCACAGAGCTTCCCAGAATCGCAACCATAACATCACCCGACTGTAGATTCATCGGGCCCAAACCGAAACCCCCACTCCGAGTGACGAAGAACCTTCTGTTTATAGCGGCGCACGAGAGCGCCATAGCGTAGCTGTCATCTCTAGGAATAGTGTTCGAATCCAAGGCGTTCACTTCCGTTCTCCAGTCCACTACATTCTCGCCTTCTTCTGGGCCTCGTGGCCATCTGTCGGCAACGATGGACCGGTTAAACGCCTCTGACAGAGAAACATCATGTGATGACGGTGACCAAGGTCCGCCAGCTATATGCTCCCATTCATGGAGCGTATAGCTCCAGCGTCGCATGGGTCTATTCCCCGAGTTGTATTGGCACGCCCCACGCCTCGAAACAATGTCTAGCTCGAATCCTTTCACTTTTAGCACTCGCCGTTTCGGATTCAAGTCTACTACAACGACCTGGGGCACAGAGGTACCTGTCGCGCTGTAATCTTTCGAGGGGTTGTAAATATCATACCCCGAGAAAAATTCGAAGGGGCTGAGCCCAAAGCCGTCGTTAGGGATCCGCCAGTCGCGGCACCAGCTTGTACCCTGTATCGCGGTCCCAGATGCTAGGGCTACTATGGAAAGACTCTTGGTTTCTTCTAGACAAGCAATTGTGAAATCGAGAAATACTTCCTCGGAAGATTTGCTGTAGTCAGGAGAGACCGACGAAACTTGGTCTGGTTGCAACAGGCCCAGTACAGCGTATATTCTATCAGAGCCCAATGTGGCGGACTGATGGCGAAATTGGTACACCAAGTCTAAGAGTGTATTCGGTTCTGCGTTCGCATCGACGTTGTTGTTGACCAGAAGCGACTTGCGTAGATCCTGGACGTTAATTGCAAACAAGATGGACGGAGTCTTAGCTTGGAATAACTCTTGGAATGGCGAGTATTCAAAGAGAGTCAAGAGCTTGTCCCATTCGACTTGGTGCGAGCCTTCTTGAACCACTACACGTTGGGCAACGACTGCTTCCTGTATTATCCATACCCTTGTCCACCATGCGTGGGAAAGCACGCGCCTGAAGACTTTCTTAGTAGACCACCAGTCCTTGGCAGAGGTAGCTGCAGTCCATAGGCGATCACGATCTCCGTCAATCGTCGCCGCATTGCCAAGTTGTCGCACCAGATCAAAGGCGGCAGCAGTGATCCTCGATCCAGGGCCAAGCCAGACAGTGACAAGCGAAGCGCGAGAATAGATGGCCCGCATGAGACAAACCTGATCAGTCTTCTCCCAGTTGTCATACTGATTGATACAAAGCCCATCGACCCACAGTAGTCTATTTCTGTCAGGGCGACGTAGTTCGCGCAGTGCCTCGAAGAGATTACGCGTGACGTAGAAGTCCTCGCCATTCATCTTGATCGTGTATGGGAAGATATTGATACCCCACACGTAGCTCAGCGCTTCGAAATCAGCCGCAGCCGCCGCACCAAGATTATACGACATGAGCTCGCATTCGATTTTCTGCCGTACGCATCCGGCCTTGACGGACACGAGCCTGATAAAAGGCATGTCATTTGTCCGTGCTCCCGAAGAGGTCGGGTTGGAAAGGGGAAGAGCCCGATAAACAGCTGCATTCTGCCGTAACGTCCACGAGCGTATCCGAGGGTACATGACATCATATACCGGAAGGCGATACAGCATAAACCAAGCCAAGAACGACAGCAGCAGACCCAAAAGCCACACAGCGAGCACTGTTACCACTACGGGTGCAATCAGTGCTCCAAACGCTACAGTGAGCACGACGAGGCTGAGATACAGGATGGCGAATACAATCGAGAACACGACGCAGGCGATGGAAAACA
This sequence comes from Xylariaceae sp. AK1471, assembly GCA_023159215.1. Taxonomy (NCBI): domain Eukaryota; kingdom Fungi; phylum Ascomycota; class Sordariomycetes; order Xylariales; family Xylariaceae; species Xylariaceae sp. AK1471. Next base: position 18,280 of record JAJKLI010000056.1, read on the forward strand.
CAAGTCGGAAAGCTGGCGGCTGATCCGCAGAAGAGGCGCGGTATATGCTCGTCAATTCCGAAAAAAAGTCACGGGGGAACCTTGTCAATCCGGATGCTGTAGCGGTGATATAGTTGCCAATGATGGCTAGCTGCTCAGAGCAGCCAGCGGCTTCTGTGACAGCCTGATTGAATGCGAAATCCCAGGTCAGATGCGTGCCAAGTGGATATTGCGTCCAAAAGAGAGACATGGTGGTCAAGCAGAAAGCCTACTTCAGCTTCTGGGCCCATCATAGCTTCGAGTAAACGCTCCTCCCACTTCGAGGAAATTGGGACGAGTTATAAAGAGATACTGAGTATTCCAACAAGGTGCTCACACTGGACATGGCCACTGCGGGGGCTGAGCCTTGCTCCGTTGGAGGTATGTCTGTTCCTTCAGCATCGCCAATCGCAGGTAATGCCAAGCCACTAGAGCAGCTTACCTAACCTCAGCTGAGCGCCCGATTACCCTTTCGTTTTACTCCAATCGTACCTCTTCATTCCACGCCAGTCGCCGTCCAATACCGTCGAAGAAGGGGCTGACCTTGCCAATGAGTGGGCTAGCCCTGTTCCATGTAGGTGGTTAATGGAGTGAGTTGTGCACCTACACATACCGGGCTGAGACTCATTTGTGCCTTTGGACCACGCAAGGTTTCCCGTTACAGGGCTCGCCACAACACTGCCATATAAATCCTTCTGGCCACTCCTCACGCCGCCAATCGGTGTGGACGTCGATACTGTTGATATCGTATGCAACATCGTCGTCATCGGGGAAGACATCTGGATCGATCTCAAGCAAGCCTGTATATGTAGAAGTAAGAGTGTCAGCGTATCCCGTGCAACGCAGAGGCGGGTATCAAGAATGGCCAACCCTCATGCGTTCTGCACGCCTCGTCGTTATTGAGCGTGACATCGTATGTCTCCTTGCAGGTCGCGCACTTCTCATATCTCGATATCTGTGCGACTTCGACTTCCACCCTTTTCCGCTTCTTATCCTGCCTTTGGCCATGGTCGTCGTCGGACGAGTCGGACAATTCTATGAGTTCATGCTTCCGTGACACGAGCATGCGCTCCATGGCTTCCTTGCGACATGCTTCGGAAGCCCAGCACATCGACTTCAGGACATTGCGTAGAGTATTTTCATCGGCATTGTCGATGGCACGCGTCAAAGGATCTTCCTTGGTTGCTGCTGCTGCTGTTGCCATAATCAATTCATAAATTGGTTCACTGATTATATCTTAAAGAACCAGATGGAGACGCGTCGGTGAGATGGAGAAGGTAACCTAAAACGCGAATCCTGGCTACCTAGATAATTCCTATTGACCCCACCACCCTACCTAATCCCTCAGCACTAGCTGTCGGCTTCATTCCCTACAACATCTGCTTGTCAAGCCTATAACACCTTGTATTCGTTTATCATATTTGATTCCCAAGTACTAACTACATTCACTACATGATAATTAGAGGTCTTCTTAGTACTCTGATAAATCCATTCTAGAACACGAAGGTAAGATAGCCAATGACATTGATGGCTGGATACCCCGACTCCTTATATTCGCGTACAGTAGACCATGTCGATTTCTCCGCCGCTCGCACTGTGAAACTGGCGAACTTCTAATACCATGTGCAGAGACCAAAAGAACACGATGTCGTGCGGGTCAATGAGCGAGATACCGACGATACTGAGTGCAAAGTTAAGACGGGTTGGTATTACTTGCGGTGTTGCGTGGTTAATCCCGGTCCAGAAGTCGCAATATGCTGTTGTTCGTGCACCGGGCCGTAGAACCTGGACTGGCGGCACTAACCTGGCGTGTTGTCTGCATCGTATACGTTAAGAACAAGAACTCAAGTAATAGTTTGAATTAAGTACTCGTGACATAACACAAATTTGCTATATTTCGGCAGACTTATGAAATAACGAAAGCATCAATGGAGAAGATAAGTGGTAACAACGGAATGTTATGAGATGAGGTATCGGGAATTAGACTTCCTGGCTGCTTATAGGTAACGGAACTGTATCAAAGGAGGGGGCTGCGGACTAATAAGCAGCATGCTCACCATGTGCGATCATTTCCACGAACATGGCCGAGTCCTTATGTCGCCCATGAGCCGTCTAGCTTGTTACACTAGGCTACTATCTCTTGGACGTAAAAGGGCCGTTGAATAAATCACACGCCAACTAATATCCCGTCTTCGTCATTCATGTCTGTCTCATCGCCAAAGCCTTCGTTCCGTTGTCAGGGCAAGTTAGACACGTAGTGATCACTTCTGTGTATTGGTTGCCCATCAGCTTCGGTAACTTGTTGTTGGCCAGCTTGACTAGGTAGTTCTTGGAGCCGATAGCCAACAACTCGAGGAGTTTACTATTTTTACCGCGGTGGCAGGTTGAGATTTGTGAGGACCCGTCTCAAGATACTGAGTGAGACCGCGGCCCGGCCGGGAATGTGGCGGATTGCCGTCGGCCGCGTATTCTACAAAGGGTTCCCATAAGCCTACCTCGAGCAAACACACGCCTAGGTTGGAAATATCGTGCTGTATCTTATACATGTTTGTCAGGCTTTCACCCTGTCGAGATGGGTGCATGTATAGGTTCCTAGCCCATTCAACGTCGCCTAGTAAGTTCGTACTACCATCTACCGACCTAATTATCGAAAACAACTAAGAAGGTTGAGTAGCGTACTAGGAAGTACAAGGATAGACTCGGGCCGGATGTTCTTATGGTGAAAGTTAAAGGTGTGCACCTAGGTAATCGACGTGACCATCCGTTGAGCGTATCGAACTCGTGAGCTAAGTGAAATGTTCGTTTTCGAATCCAAGAATAACGCGCGCAGACATTGGAAGACATTAACATCTTCGGGAGTACGAAGGATTATGCCAAATGATTGAACGCGGGAATTAGACGGCTCCAGGATCATCATAACAGCATTGCAGCTTAAAAGTCCAAAGGTGGAGGAATCAGCCTAGGTGAGCTCCCGAGCGAGATTGCGGACATCTCGCAGGAGAGCGGTCTCGTGGCTGGACTTGGAGCAGAGTACCGAGTCGACGATAAGCCATTTTGAAGTGGCGCCTTTGCGACGAGCTGCCTTCGCCCGGCCGTATGGGACTTCGACGACTTCGAGACCTTGTGGTGGAAGGAAGATGGAGATGTGCCGCTGTGGGTTCTGCCGTAGGGCGTCCCGCACCCCCACGGGCAGTAATTATAGGCTGTGGAGCCCGCAATTTGTAGGTGGCATCCGACAGCCCGAACTCGCTAGTGACGCTCCCTGAATCCACTGTATTTATTCTGTCGTGGAGTCTCAGACCTTGAATAGCTGTTATCTGTTTCTCTTGCTCTTTCTGTTCTTGCACGATGTGGCCGAGCCCCTGATCGACGTTATTACTGGCGATGAGCATGATGAGGTACCAGGACGGGTCGAAACGCGCTCCCCAGTCGTCCATATCCTTGATCACTTGGTCCAGTGTCCAGTGTCCACTTAACCATTACAGTTTGCTGACTCTCTCTGCGAACTCGTGGGATCCTGACTCAGAATTGCCTTTCAGCACATCTTGCAACTTTAATGGCAAGCGATAGTTTGGTTGCTAGGATAGCGAGAATGTTGCTGAGCTGTTGACGGTGGTAGCCGGCGAGCGTTGGCGCGATGCGCTCGACGAAGAGGATCTGGATGCGTGCTTTCATCCAGGTAGTTTCCACTGTGGCTGTCCGTTCAGCCACCTCATTCTCCGATAACCTCCACGTCTTCCATATTTCGACGAGTTGACAGCCAAGTCTAGTGTCGACAGTGGGCATATACGAGCTGCGCTCGTCGCCATACCGTCGGCATCGAATCAGGGCAAAGCATGCTCACCTAAAGCAAAGCTTAGTGGCAGCAACGGCAAGACCAGCTGCATCCATCTTAAGCTCTAGGGGGATACCGATGATGTGCAAGTCAGACTATACGTGTCTGCTATTGTCTGCCAAAGTAGTAGTCACTTTGAGGTAAAAACTCGAAAGCTGTCGAAGCGGCGGGGCTCAAGGTCAGCTGTTGGGGCTGAACAGTTCTGCCTGGGGCTGATTGGTCAGGCCCAAATATGCTCTGAGCGCCGTGCTTCTTACTCTCCATGATGTTCCTCCATTCTCAATCCGATGTTTCTAATCCGAGTCTTCTAGTCTTCGACTTCGCTTGTATTGACCAGCTATTGTTCATGCATGTCTTCTTCGCGGCATAGAGGCTATTAGGTCTGCCCCGAGAAATGACCCAAGTCTTTGCTTCTTCCGAAATGCCCCAGCCTCACCATCGCTCGAGAGGGGCCGTAGCCGTATCGGATCTCGTCCGAGACTCCAGACTCCAAACGTCGATTCGAGGCGACATCACCGAACATGTTTCTTATACCTCCGACCCGAGTGCTCGCTTGCGTAGAGCTCAAATCTATGAAAGGTGGGAGCGGCAACAAGAGCTCGGAAATGGGACCTTTGGTTGTGTCCGATTAGAAGTGTGCACCAAAGGTCCTAAAGCTGGCGGATATCGTGCTGTGAAAGAGATTGTAAAGGAACAAGGAACCGGCGATGATATAGATTACCAAAGAGAACTGGAAGCCATCGCGAAGTTCTCCCATCAAAATGTAGGCTAGGCCGAACAGGCTGAACAACGAATTGTTCGTGGCTAACTAGCAGCAGTATGTCCACTGCTTCGTCCAATCTTTCGGCTGGTACGAAGATAATCGATTTATCTATATCACCATGGAGTACATAGAGCACGGGGATCTTCAGGAGCGGCTCGAATCGTCTTTTCCAGAGAGAGAAGTCCAAATCATAACTTTACAGCTGTTGGAAGGACTCCAGTTCATGCACGACAACCGATTCACACACAGAGACCTAAAGCCTGGCGTAAGTTGATGTCGTTGGGCATATGAGCTATCGTTTCTAAGTCACTCGCCCTACAGAATATTCTTGTCGTGCATCCAGGTCCCGAGTGGTGGGTAAAGATCGCAGATTTCGGTATCAGCAAGCGCAAGTATTTCAGAATTTCGTCATCGTTGCGACATAACAACCATGATCCCCTTTGCTCTTTTCTAAACTACCCCTGAAAATGATTGTTGAATTCTCGCGAAGTGAGCGACGTTGAAGAACCCCGAACGGGTCTTAGCGAGGGCGATGATACCGTTCAATATACTTGACAGCATATTTCGCGGCGGAGGCTCGCAACAATTGCTAATCCAGTGTTCACGTAGGCGCTGAAGAAGGCTCGTCAGCTTTACGGACTCGGGTTGGTACGTACGGATATATAGCGCCAGAAGTCTTCGGCTGCTACCCCGCTGCGGACGCAAGTACTTCTAAGCGCGAGGATGCCTCCTATACCTCTGCTGTGGATATATGGGCTCTAGGAGAGATCTGCGTTCGATTACTCACCAACAAGCCAGCCTTTCCGACACTTGGGCATCTCTTTAGTTATGTGACACAAGGCCAAGAGTTTCCGGTTTCTCTATTAAAGGCCAGTGCCAGTGACGACTGTGTAAACTTTATCAAGCGTATGATGTCAGGTTCTGCTGCAGGACGTCTTTCTGCTAAAGATGCCCTTGACCATCCTTGGATCAAATATGCACAAGAGCCAATACAAATACCTCTATTAGAAGATCGGTATGTTCTCGCTATGACTTATTTGCTTTCCATTAATGATGTCTTGCAGACAGTCAATCCACGAGTCACGACCGGTAGATCCAAATCTTGAAGCCACTGCAGCCTGGAGTACCCCTGATAACTCCTTTTCACCCAGGATAGCTTCTTTTGAATCAGCAGATAAGACTTTGACCTTAGCCCAGCAACTCGCTCGGACTGATTTCGATGCATCCTTGATACCGCAAGAAACCTCTAGGAAATTGGTTTCGAAAATCCTCAAAGGCCATAGTGGCAGGGTTAACTCGGTTACGTTCTCGCCCGATTCAACGTTGATAGCGTCGGGCTCAGGCGACCACACAGTGCGGATATGGTCAGCAGCAACGGGCGCGCTACAGCGGATACTCAAAAGCTATAGCACGGTTAACTCAGCTATATTCTCGCCCGACTCAACACTAATAGCGTCGGGCGAAAGCAATGGTAAAGTGCAGATCTGGTCGGTAGCGACGGGCGTGCTACAGCAAACGCTTGAAAGCTCGAGCGAGATTTACACAATAGCGTTCTCTCCTGATTCAGCGCTACTAGCGTCGGGCTCTCTTGATGAGACAGTAAAGATCTGGTCGGTAGCAACGGGCAAGCTACAGCTCCAGCGGGGGCCTAAAGGGTATAGCTATATGTATAGCAGCGGGGCCCGATCGGTCACGTTCTCGCCCGATTTAGCACTGGTAGCGTTTGGGTCATATAACAATACAGTGCGGATCTGGTCAACAGCAACGGGTGCGTTACGGCAAAATATTAAAAACAATATCAGCGTCATCGTCTCGGTCGTGTTCTCGTCCGATTCAGCGCTAATGGCATTAGGGTTAGGTAACGGCATGGTGCAAATCTGGTCAGCAGCAACGGGTGCGTTACAGCGGACGCTTGAAAGCCACACGGGCATTATTTGCTCGGTCATGTTCTCGCCAGATTCAACGCTAATAGCATCGGGCTCATATAAAAACACAGTGAAGATCTGGTTGGTAGCAACGGGCACGCTACAGCGGACGTTTAAATGCCATAGCGGCGGTATCTGGTCGGTCGCGTTCTCGCCCAATTCAACGTTAGTAGCATGGGTCTCAGAGTCCTCTACAGTACGAATAACGTCATTACTAGCAGATGAGTGCGAATAACAACTATATAGTAATTTAAGTAGAGCAGTCTTATCGAGGCATCCCCATCTGGATATTCAGGCACCCTCTAGGCTGTTTCCCGCCCGCTAAATATCTGATGACTAGGAGTGTGTATGTAGTTAACTTTTTTGATTTTATTGAAAGTTCGCATAAATCAAGATTACCATACTTGATATAACTAATATAGTAATAGTGTGTCACCGCTGTTCTGGCCATATAGATCTGCCCTAGCAGCATGAAGCCTGTATGCTATCGCGAAATTCGAAACCAATGGCCAGCCTTTAAAGTGCGACTTCGCAAGTCTCTATATATAGCTCGCTAAGTATAGGACGCTAAGAGCATTAAGCTTCTCAGTCCCATCCGGCCACAAGATTTCATCGGGAATACGCTTGATTAAAAGATACTTGATGCCATGCAAACGCTAACAGATCTATCCACAGAGACAAGGCGGATATTGGAGAATCATCAAACCGTCACGTAACTAGGGTTGGATGATAGCACAGGTGGGAGGGCTCGAAGACCACGTCCCCCAACTTTCTAGCCACGCTGGCATCTCTATCTTGGATGGCCTTCTCTGTCCCCAGTATTCTCGCTCAGCTCGCTGCTGCTCCACGAAAGGCGTCGTCAAGAGTGCGTTCCAATAGTATCAGCCCCGTCGTTAAAGAACGATATCTCCTGATACAGGGACGCTCTAGTGCGACGAGTTTGGGTTGCGGTGCCTCTTTGTAAGGTTGGGCAGTTGTTTGATCGCCGCCCGGCCGATCAGTGGGACTTTACGACAGAAAATGGATGCAACCACTGCCCTAAGTCAAGAGCAGCATATCGTATACGTTTGACTGTCCCAAACCTTAGCAGCCACTTATCAAAGAATCTGGACTTATAGTCTATCTATTATTTGTCATGTGACTTGAAACCACAGCCAAGCTGCTCAGCTGCTGTAGTGTGAAGTCCAAGACTAGAACCCTTATCGATTGATCTACAGGTTGGAAGTAGAAAGTCCGGGGAAGTGGGCCTGCCAAGGTTTGGTATAGTTAATATAGTCAGGCGCCAACGCATCAACTGCTGCATGGAAACAAGGATTAGACTGACGTGACTACGGGTGGTAGCTGTACCATTTTGCAACCAAGCTGACATACTTGTTCGTATGGGATAAGGGTTAATAAAATAAAGAAAAGTTATCTTCGTCTCTAAGTCTTAAATTTCATTGCGTGGAGCGGCCAGGACAGCTAGCGATCTATTTCTCAAGGCATGCATTAAGCCAAATGGACCCATCCGATCATGGGCAAAAATCCTCTTCGGAATTCACAGGCGTTGATAAGTCCGATTACCTACAACAATCTCCTCGAGAAGAATGGAATTCTAGAAAAAAAAGAAGGGACAGCAACCTCGCACAGCTGGGCACAGAGATGTGCGACATCTGCCGCCAAATCAATTGGCATCCCATTCTCCTCGACTGCTGTCCCGACCGAACAAAGCATCGCTTTCCTTATCGCTGGGCAAACATCCCCACGTTTCGCCAGATGGAGACGCGGCAACAGTACTGCTCTTTCTGTAGGCTCTGCCTTGCAGTTCGAGGATTACGTACCTCGTTGCAGCACTCGTCCCTTTCCGACGCGCCCTTGCAGCTGGTCTATTACGCTGGAAATCTGCGGTATAGGCGTCGCATCCATCACTCCGCCACGGACGCCTTTAGGCGCAAGAATCTCGAACGTGCCAAGTCGATGGGTTTTCGCCTGTTCGTCCAACACGCAGGGCTTGGCTCATGGACTATACATTTGAACATGGACTATATCCCTTCGCCCATCTTCCAACTAATGCCCGCCGCCGAAGAGGTCCCGCGTCACAGAAAGCGGCGCTCCGGTCAGCGGATCCCGGCCACTGAGGCCGATCCCACGCTGTTTAGGCGGTGGGTCGACAACTGCAAGTCGAAACACGGGACGATGTGCGATATCGCGTATTTTGGGTTTCGCAAGACGGAATGGGCACAGCTCGCCGAGCATCTCGGCTATCGGTTCCGTTTCCGGCTGATAGACGTCTGGGATAGGAAGATAATAGATGCTCCTGAAGGATGTAGTTATGTGGCTCTTTCATACGTCTGGGGCCAACTTCCAGGGGTCTTCCGTGCCAAAAAAAACGATATAAAGGCTACTATAAATGACTCAGGCGCGGCGTACCTCGAAATCCCTAAGGAGGGTGTGCCCAAGACCGTCCAGGACGCCATGCGTGTGACTGCAATGCTGGGGGAGCGATTTCTCTGGGTTGACGCACTCTGCATCATCCAAGACGACGTGGAAGAGCTCGCAGCTACTCTCAGAGCCATGGACATGATATATGCGGCCGCAAATATCACAATCGTCGCCGCTTCGGGTACAAACGCGATGTATGGACTCCCAGGTGCACTCCCACGGTCACGGCAGACGAGTCAACCGACCGAAAGAGTCTATGAAGTCACTATGCTCCTAGAAGCGCAATCACTCTCAGAAGTCTTAGACACTTCTTGCTGGAGAACTCGTGCGTGGACATACCAGGAAGAATACTTCTCCACTCGACTTCTAATATTCTCGGACAACTACGTGTACTTCAAGTGCCGGGTGGAAGACACGTGCGAGGATATCGCCATCGAAGATGGAGGCGTCCAGAGCTACTTTCTTGAGTCTGGTCCGACCAGTGCCGTCTGGCTACGAGCTCAAGATCGAAGTTCAAGTGAGGAATCTTGCAGTTATAATGCTGAATCAATTGCGATAGAAAGCAGAGGAGCGTCACTCAGCAGGCTCATGATATCTACAAAGAGGCCGCTTCAGATTGACGCGGGCGAGCGCTACTCCGATTCGCAACTCGGAAAGGATACAAAGGTGGGGAGTTCAAGTTCTTATTCTCCAATATCTCATGGCTGGAGAGACAGCTATCGCTCATGGTTGGAAGAGCAGTCGCATTATTCAAGAGATCAACGGCCGTTACAGCCTGCAGTCTTACCATCAACGCTCACTACAGAAGATTTTGTTCCTGCAATTGAAGGGAGAGACTCAGCAAGATTGAACACTCCACATCGAAGACGCTCTGTATCAGATTTCACACACCGTGCAGAAGATTATGGGACCCCCTCCACCTCATCAATGGACCGTCCTCGGTCGTCCGGGCCAACAGTACTGGAGGCAACGGAAAGGAAAGGTGAATACCAGTTTCGATTCGCCATACCACTGGGGGTTGACGACAATCCATTTTCTCGTCAGAGCAAGAGTCTCGTAGGCTGGATGACTTCCAAACTGAATGACAACTACGAGTCTGACAATGACAGCGAAAATGGAGACAAGCCGGAGACACCGAACCAGATCTTCCACGAATATACCGCTACTGTCGTGACATTCACGCAACGGTCCCTGACCAAGCAGAGCGATATACTCAATGCGTTCCAGGGAATCATGAACCACTTCGAGCGACTTATGGGAGCTGGCTTCATTTGTGGTCTTCCGCTTGCGGCCTTTGACGCTGCCCTGCTGTGGAAAGATGAGGGTGACTGGATGGAGGATTGGACAAACCAGTGGAACCCAACTTTAACGGGGTACGGCACAACCTACGCTCATGAGGTCGAAAGGAGGGAGTGGCATGAAGGAGCCCTAAAGGCTCGGCTGGGTAACGGCTGCGTCAGAAACTCCGTTGTGGACTGCGACAAGTTTCCGACTTGGTCTTGGTGCGGTTGGAAGGGGCCGGTGAGTTATTATCACGACAACGGGGCTGTTTCGGAGTTGAAGGGAGAAATTACTTGGCCTTGGAAGCCAGAGTATACCTCCCCGCCGAACGAGTCGATTTCGATGCAGAGGAAGAGTGTCTTGCAGGTGGAGGCTTGGATTGCCTCCGTGGACCTGGCAGTTCTGCGTTCCCTTAAAATCCCCGACACTTTCTGGGGCTGGCCTACAGAGAACGGGCAGAGAGTCCGAGATGGTGTTTTCGAGTGTCTTCTGCTCTCTACGGGTATCGATCGCGAATCTAAACAGCTCGGCATTGAAGCTGTGCCAACGCCGTTCTGCAACATTATGATTCTGGGAATTGATGATAGTGGAGGTGCGGTCTATAGAAGGGGCATTGCCCAAATGTATGTCGAGGATTGGGAGATGTTTGGACCTAGGAAAGAGTGGATTAGTCTTAGGTAAGCTGCAGGGAAAGGTAGGATTCATATAACCTCATATCAAACTACCTGGAACTGGATCTCTTGCGAAACGGGTTGTTCAAGTTCCTAGAACTGAAATCCTGCCAATACTTTCAACAAAATTCCCATGCTGTTTGCAGTATCTAGCCGCGTCTATATGGCTCGGTGGTAGAGAGGGTGGTACATCATTTTGAAGCACTATTCGCAGCATTAGTACGGATACTGGAAAGACACAGTATCTTCGCTGCGTTGAGGATGAAAGACAGTCGTATAAGGAACAGACATCTGCGTACTGTCTAATTGCCGTGACGAATGATCGCTTCGACCGCGAGCATTTGAAGGAGACGAAGGAATTGGAGCGCAACAATTTGATAATGTACGACTATCTCAAGTGCAAGGAAGAGGTAAAGGAGCTGAAGCACCTGGATCTTTTTGGGATCATTTTAGGACTTAAGTGTTGACCATGGATGGTAATGCGAATTCTTGAGCGAACTAAGTGGTGAAGGTGTTTGGGCCCTCTAGAGTCTCGTGCGTTTACATAGTGGATTCCATTACATCTGTTAGCCTGTACCCGCATGTGTCTGCAGACCACCATTTGCCGATTGACCTCTAGTGGGACAGCACATAGAACTTCCGAGTCCACCGCCAGCATAGCATGCCAATCGCAAGAACGAAGACATCATCGACCTACAGGAAAGGAAGGGAATGCCTTAAGGAAACCAAGAGTCTTTCTTCCGTCTGGGGTTCGCCAGCCCAACCCAATGCCAAGAACCCAAGAACCCAAGGAAGCCCATGGGCACCCACTAGTAGTTGGGCTGGGTTTTGACTAAGAACCCAAAGCCCAAGTTTTAATGTACTGGTTTCTGTACTAATTGCTGTACTAATCCTATAATATATGCTTTTTTCTTTTCTTTCTGTATGCTAATACTTTATACTAAATAAAATACTCTAAAAATATACATACAATAATTTAGTTGGGCCCCCAGCTAGGGCCCAACCTCATGGATCCTTGCCAGGGCCCCATGGGTTAGGCTTTATATAAACAAGGTTCCAGTAGGCTCATATCAATTATGGTGCCCTGGAAGCCGAGTCGGGAATATAACTTTTATAGCAACAATTCGACAACTGATGATTGTAGCATCTGTCCACACACAAAGCGCATTATTAACATTTCCATGACTGCTCAAATAATGCATGATGCTTCCAACAGAGCACAAAGTCACCAAGGGTGCTTGGGAATCCACTATTACCCATATTCCTATCCTTTTGTAGTTAGTTTGTTAGGTATGGAATGGGGCAAAGCACTACGCCTTTAACCATTCATTCCAACGCCCTGACAATGCCAGAATGACTCATGTTATCCTGTGAGTAGTATATGTCTAAGGTATCATTTCCGTCGGAACAAACCCACCAGATTGTATCTTGGCGCTTTGTTTTCAAAAGCTTTTCTTGTAGCAGGTATCAACCCAGCCACTCTCAGGAGGACCGCGGACCGTTGGAGCAGGCAACAACCAACCACCCATGTCGCAGAGCCTCCAACAATGACTCACGAGCTAACTTCTTTCAAATCTATGAGCTATTCATGTCTTCGGCAATGCAGCCTGCCGTATAAGGGGGTTGCTTGCCTAAGCTGCTCATTCCAAAGTGGGACGATGTCGATGGCTACCGAGGTAGCAAAAAGACAATCGCTAGTAGACTATCCAAGTTGTTTAAGCAACCAGGATAAACCAACATTAAACCATACTTAGAATTAAAGTTTACATAAGAGAGCGTATCCTGCTAAAATGAGGCACCACAGAAGTAAGTACTCCCAATATAAGCTCAGAGCGGAAGAATATTTCGCCGTCGAGTCAAAAGACAGCCTATGACTAACTGGCACTAGAAGAGCCTCACGCAATGGTATTTCGGTGAAATGGGTACTAGTGTAAAGCAACCTTCCAGGCTCCTTCGACGGGAAATATAGGGAGTTGAGCTGTTATTGAATGTAAAAGAACCTTCTGTTAATAGACTTTAACATGGACTTGACCTAAAAGCTCAACTGTAACCAACATAAGGCGCACTACTAATCGTTACGATCCATCCCAAAGCAATCAAGGCGCGTGAGAACCCTTTGCCTTACTTTCGGTCGGTCGGTCAAGCAGGAAAAGTGCATATTGTATCAAGTAGGACTTTCTGCTCTAAGGAACGCTGCATGCCCTACGCCCGTACCCGTCAGGCAGACGGCCTTGCAGGGGCACAAATCCAACCAATTCTAACTGATAATATACTTCAAACAACGAATCATATTATAATGGCGCTATTACTCGACGAATGTGCATTTGACACGTAAAACCTAGTCGATGCTGTTTATAAAAGGTGCAAAAGCTAATTAAGCTATATATTAGAGACTGCCAATGTCCACTGGTCTAACTACGCGAGTATTTGATCTCTCATACTAGTTCATAATCTTATTGAGCGACCTCCTTTACACACATAAAACATCACCAGTTCCTCAAACAATCATCTGCAATCAAGGACCGGGACAGAACCAGACATGGCTCAAGTCCTTGGAGCCGACCAACTACCACAGGACGATGCATCAACTCTCGGGGGTGACGCACTGGAGATAAGCCCGAATATGCCTAACGTGGACAAGAGTAATCTCCGTTGGCACAATTTGTGCGTACGAAAGCAGCAGCTACTATCCAACCTACTGACGTCTTCTAGTCAGGTCGGCAGCCTCGATCCCCAAATCGTTCTCGAAGGCTGGGAGATCATCTCAGTGCGACCAACAACAGAGCTTGCGAATTTCAAACGCATCTTCGGCGTGAACATTTATTCGACGTATAAAATGCTAAAAGATGGCTATACTGGAGTGCGGGCTATACCATCCTATTCCCAAGCCGAGCTGGCACACATGGTTGCTGCTGCAGAAAGCGAGTGGAATGTCCCGAAGCGGGGTATCTCGCGCCTCGTGAGGCAAAATAGTTACGTTCAAGATTTGGCGAGGCGGGTGTTCGAGCTGCCAGCCTGTCTCCCATCCAAGCTTGGTGCTTTACTAGACTGTCGCTTTGTCGCAACCAACAAAAGCCCTCACTTTCGGCGCGAGTGGAAAATTGTCATGCTCAAGCCTATTACCGACGTCATGACAGACGACGGTCCACGAGCAAAGAAGTTTGGGCGATGGGGTAGGCATAGTAAAGGGCAGAGCGACCCGGTTCAGAAGTGGCTTGTAGTTCTTCGCGGTCAGAATACAAGGATTAGCGAGGAAGGCTTTGCAGTCTTCAACACCGCGTCGAATCCATGGCTCAAAGTTGATGAAAGATTGCACAAAGACGAAAAAACCCCGTAGCGCAACACGAAAAGTTAGTAGGTTAGCAGTAACTGTTGCGTCACGGGCGGTGGAGGGTGATCTATTGAATTATCATGTCGTGAGGCCGGAATAAATTGCGCCGAGCATGGTCAAAATAACTATACTCTTCCTTTCCTCAGTCTAATTTTTTTTCTCCTTTGTGCTTGGACATCGAAGGAGAGCAGGAGAACGTGTACTTCTAGTCAAATTCTCGCCGGGTTGCAGGAATATGATAGACAGAGATAGTCACTTGGCGGTCTTCGGGTTTTGTTTAACTCCTACCTAGTTACTTGAATGAATTAAACCCCCGTTCATGTTTCATAATGATTCTTCACGCTCGGCCCGAATAGTAAGAGAAAGTACTGGCTTTTAGCAGATTCAAAACATACTGCAGTTTGAACTGGGTGTGGGCATTTCGGTCACATGGATGCTTGATACGGCCGTCAGCTTACATCTGTACATAAATTCTGTCCGATAAAAGTTCGAAACGGGATAGCAGAGGTGTTCAAGAATTTGGCTTGTATGGAATTGAGAAGCGAAGAGTCCACTTCATGACTCAACTAGTAGTTTTCAAGCGTATCCAACTACCTACTTTATAGTTAACAACGAAGAACCATAGTCATTTGAACCAATTTCGGTGCTATACTCACAACGAGCTATGACTCATTGAAAAACGAAGAAGATACTGCAGCGTTAAAAACACCTAGAACGGTGACTACGCAATGCTGGTAGTGAGTTTGCTGATCGATGGGGCTGACCATGTTGAAGGACTCCAATCTTGCATCTTGACGCGTGCAGTGCGCGGCCCAAACGACTCCAAATGCAGACAATCTTGCCCTATTCCTATAAGCCCATTCATAATCCCTGCTTTCAACTTCGGCTTGGCACGGACTAGGCTGCTACCAACGTCTTATAAATATTGGGGCGCAAGGGCGTCGCTTGTTGAGCGCGGCACCTATGCGAGCATTATCTCAAGCCGAGGTGGGGGGTTGACCATTGGAAAACTGACGTGCTGCTTGGTAAACGGGATGTAAGGGCAGAAGCTGAAGCTTTTCACCGGAGATAACACGGGCTCGGAAATTCACTGACTAATGATGGAGTCTACCAAGATAATATTGTGTGGAGATGGGTCGTTTGGTCCCGCTGTCGAGAACGACAGTCACGGGGGGTTCGATTTCACTGGTATGCTCTGTTGACTTAGGTGACGAACTGAGTAAACTCACGCTATTCTGTTATAGTGCAATTCGAATAACTCATTCTAGCGATTTCGCCGACTGCCATATTCCTACTCTTGGCACTTATACGAGCTCTTGCGCTGCTTCGGCGACGGATTGCGGCCAAGAGGAATAGCTTGTATATCGCTAAGCGGGTACGACAGTTATAATTCTTGTCACAGGTAAGGGCGGCCCGTTGCTAACCGTGCTTTAGATAATTATAGGAGCTTATATCGGTCAACAACTTGCCCTTGTAGTCCAATGGGTACAGCCTGGTCTCAGGAGTTCTGTCTCGATCGCCTCCACGACCTTATCATTAGTTTCGGGAAATCACTTACGCTTCTATCGCATCCAGAACACGCAGTCTATCCGACCTTCATTTCTAATCACTGGTTACCTTGTTATCACAGCCTTCCTCGATATTGCGCGGACAAGGACGCGATGGCTTCTGAAGGATGCCGACGAGTTGCTGACGCTCATCAGGCAAGCAAAAGAAAAGATGTGGGCTCGCCTTAGCTACAGTGCGGACCTTCTGATGGGAAGTTTTGTTAATTGTCTTTCCAAAACTCACCTATGTCGCACTCAGTCTATCTCAATCCCTTCTTGATTCAAGAAACCGTTAGTTAGCTTTGTGCAGACTGATGAAACCGGCAACGAAAACAACAATAGAATTGGCTACGGCCTAGTAGGAGGCTTCGCATTAGTTTATATCGGACTTGCAGTAAGTATGGCATCGTCAATTTCCAGCCTCAAAATTTGACCCAGTTCGTTAAGGTCACTAATGGCTAGTCGTCTCATCTCACCTATCAATTGATGACGATGATGCGCGGTGGCCTCGCAGCCATGATATATAGCACGATGCTGCAGATCCAGGTGACAAAGCAGAATAACTCGGCTGCCATCACTTTGATGAGTACTAATGTGCAACGAATTGCTAAATCATTCCAATACCTCGTAGTCGAAACAGTCCCTGCGGTAATTCAACTCGCTATCGCTACTTACTTGCTGTATCGTCAACTAGGCACTGTCTCCGTAGCCCTCCTCATCTTGTCCATTAATAAGTATAGTTTCTGCTCAAATCCATACTCAGGCCGTATGCCAAGACCGAAAATTCCAGTCGGAACGTTACTGTCTTGGCAAATTGCCGACAAGATCACGAAGAGACAGAAAACGTGGCTTGAGGCTATTCAACGCCGGATCGACTTTACATCCGAAACCCTTGGCTCTATGAAGAATATCAAAATATGTCATAAATAAATAGCGTAGCGCCATGGAAAGTACTACGGTTAACCTTTTAACTTCCTGATAGCTTTCGTATCAAAGGCGGTCAGAAGATCGGCATTCCCGGAATAACTGGAAGGTATATAGCTTCGCCGCGTACTTAACACTAGGCACAAGTAGACTAATGTGCTGTTACCCAGTGGGAAGAGTTCGGCGGTCCAGTCTATTCTTCGAATGATTGATATCAACACAGGCAGGATCCTTATGGATAATATCGACCTGGCCACACTCACATGTTCAATCGTTCGCAAGCAAGTCATCACGCTCACCCAAGATCCCTTCTTGTTTACAGCGTCGGTTCGACTCAACGTCGACCCCCTAGGAGTCTATGCCAACGAAAAAATCTCTATAGCCCTAGAGAAAGTGAAACTCTGGAATGTCCTGCAAGATAAATCCAAGGGCGGCAATCCGGATATCAAAGCTTTTCTCGACACTTCCATGGATCGGATTTCCTATCCTACGGTCAGCGCCGACTATTCTGTCTCGTACGAGCCATGCTTAGGTCTGGAAAAGTATTGATACTTGACGAACCCACGAGCAGGTATATGCCAACATCAAGCCCTATCTGAGCCAATAGGTAGCGAGCTGACTAGCAGTACGTAGTGTTGATACGATGACCAGTACTCAGATACAAGAGATCATCCGCAGCGATTTCAGGAATCACACTATTATTATGATAGCTCATCGCCTTTCCAGCTTACTCAACTTTGATCTCATTCTAGTTTTGGACCAAGGATCGCTTGTCGAGGCTAGACACCCTGCTGAATTGCTTAGTGACCCGTCGAATCGCTTTGCTAAGATGTGTCATTGATCTACTGAACGAAGTAGGGGAATCTAGGCATGTTAAATACATAAATATCTAGCCTTGTCATTATGACTACGAAGAAATTCAATTGCTAGCTGTTTGCTTACGTTCATTGCTCGCAGCACATGTCACCCTTCTCTCACGCTGAATTCTTTAACGCAGCCTGGAAAGACAGTATCCGGAGAAGCAAATTTCTTTTTGACCTTTATTATGTAATGCCAGCTTGTTTATGCGTATGATTCATCGTTCCTGAAACTACTAGCATCATCTAGTCGAAGACCGCATAGTAAAGAACCTCTTAGAGCGTCCCATTTCCATCCCCATACCCTCAGCGCCCTCACCAACAACATCAACACGAACCTCCTCGCGCCCCTTCCGCACAATAACCACAGGTTTCCTCTTCACCGGCCCCGGGCGAAGCGTAACCGGCAGCGGCATATCCGCCAAGAGAAACGCAAGCCCCAACTTGCCCATCTTATCCCCACGTCCACCTCCCTCTCCATCCGCTCTTCCTCTCCCATGCCGAAAAGAACCCAAACTCTTCCTCGGAGGCTCATAAACACACCCCATCCTCTTCTCCCCCGCCATCCTACCCCTCAACTCCAGCATTCCTCTCGCCGCATCCCTAGCCACAGGCGCATCAACAAGCGCCCGCGTATGCGCCGTAGCAGCCAACGTGTACGCGTCATAGGCCTCGGCGTAGCGCTTTAATCCAAGAAGGACATGTCCCTTGTATAGATTGCATGTTGCCAGCGGTGCCAGGGAGGAGTCGCAGGCATCGGGGTCTGTGGCTAGGGCTAGAGCGGAGTTTATTAGGGACAGGGCTTCCGCGTAGTCGTGCAAGGAAGAGGGGGAGGAGGATGAGGAGGATGAGGAGTGTTGTTGGGCGCGCGCGAGTAGGGATGCGGTGCGGAGCAGGAGGTGTTTTATGTCTGAGAGGATCGAGTGTCTTTCCGAGGGGGTTAGGTCGAAGACGGTAGTTTGGAAGACCATTTTGTTTTAATTTTTTTTTTAGATGGGGTGTGGGATTTCGGCGAGAAACGAGATTGAGACTCAGACGGGGATGATTTGGTTGAAGGTGATATTCAATGATAGTGATGGACCCGGCGCTCAACACAGGATGCTGGAGACTTCAAGGTCTATCTAGCGATTAATGCTGATTTTTGAGTCTTAAATATCGTTGAATGGTCTTGTTTCTACGTATTTCACGTCATAGTTTCCCCCCTTTCTTTGAGCCCGTGTTAGTGGGAACAAAGCCCAGAGGACTAACAAGGGTGCAGGGCAGAATACAATAAAGTCTCAAAACAAAGAAAGATATAACAGCTAGAAGCAAGCCTCGGAAGCTTCCCTGCATGTTCTATGTCGCTCTTCTTTGTCTTCTCAAGGAGCTGAGTCTTGGTAAATTATAGCTGTGCCCCTGATTCAGAGCCGACTGATCATAGACGTTTCTGTTCTCTGAAAAAAAGGATACTTCGTAAAAAGAACAACAACAGTTCCATATTAGTCAAGATATTGCATACGAGTTCAAAGTAAGCTAGCGTGTAACATTCAATACTAGTATAGCAATATTAACAGACTCTCCAGCCCCTTCGTATCCCACACAAGCAACCCATCACTACCCCTGCTTCAAAGGCGGCACGCCCTCTAAAGTAGGAACAACGGGAACGATAAAACCTGTCTTCCCATCAAAATACATCCGATCAATCGTAGTCTCACGCATTGTCCCATTGCCCCCGGGGATCGCAAAGCGATGATAAGCAATATACCAATCATCTGTGCCAGGCACATTAACAATAGAATTATGACCTGTCGCCAAAATCCCCTTCGCCGCATCTTTCTGCATTATCACGCCGCGGTACGTAAATGGTCCTGTGGCGGACGTACCTGTTGCGTAGCCTATGCGGTAGTTCTCAGATCGTGTGTCGTCGATGGAGTAGGTGAGGTGATATAGTCCCTTGCGATAGATCATGAATGAGCCCTCACGGAAGTCAGTTAGGCCCTGTGGTACACGCAGTGTTGAGGACTTGATGGAGAGCATGTCATCGCTTAGCTCTGCCATTAGGGGAGATCTGTCGCGTGGTCAGTGTGAGTACGCTGAAAGACGCACCTACCTATCAATCAATACGAAAGTGACTTACCCATTGCCCCAGTACAGATAATATTTGCCAGTCACTGGGTCGAGGAATGCACCAGGATCAATCGCTTGACCAGAGGTAAGCGCTTCGTTATTCAGGATCAATGCTGTTGGCTGTGCTGTGAATGGGCCCTCGGGCGATCCGGCAACTGCTACTCCGATCGTCTTCCTGTTGTACGTTGGGTTATGGCCGCTGAAGTAGAAGTAGTATTTTCTGTTTCGCTCGATGATCGTGGGCGCCCAACCATTCTGGAAGAGATGCATTAGAATCAGATGAAGATTGATTACAATCCCAGAAGATAGCTAACTTACTCCTGATGCCCATGGTACGTTGCCGCTGGTTCCGTTCAAGGTCAAAAATGGTTCTTTGGAGCGCGTCCAGGTTACCAAATCTTTCTATAGAGTTGTAAGTAAGAGAAATAATAAGAATTCGAGGTGTTACTAACCGACTTCCACCAGTAAAACGTCTGTCCGCCCCAGCCCGGATACCCATCAGTGGTAGGGTAGATGTAATAAGTATCCCCAAAGACGGCAATATTCGGATCCGCGTTATAGCCCGGCAGCACTGGGCTGTTCTCTTTCTTCTTAGCATAAGCAGACGTAATACGAGACAGCTCGGCAGCAGTGATTGGCATGACGGTACCATGTCGCGGACTCGTAGGCAGCTTGAATGAACTTGAGACCTTCCAGCTGGGCTTCGAGATGTCCGCTGTCTCAAGCGGGATGTATCCGCGACTCGTGTACTCATCTACGAACAGGTAGAATTTGTTACCGTTGACGTCGTTCGGATTGGATTTGAACACTGTTGGTCCTTCAACCGCGCTCGTGCCCGCATTCTTTCCAATGCACGTAGAGATCGACTTCCACGACGACACCTGCGCCGTAAGCGTCGAAGAGCTCTCCTCAATAATGTCGGAGCAGCCCGTAACAGCACCTTCATCCTTAGTAAAGCGATAGTACACATCATTATACTCAAGTACCGTCGAATCGATGCGAGAAGTGCCCGCATCTTGCCAGATCTGCGCCGCGCTAAACGTCTTGAAGTCCGTTGTCGTCGCGTACATCATGCGATGGTAAGAAGTACCGGTGTGGCTGGCGTCGTTCCCAGCATACAGTGACGATGCCCAAAATACGACATATTTACCGAGTTCATCGTCGTAGTATGCCTCTGGCGCCCAAGTATTGCCCGCCGTCGCGGGAGAAACGAGCACGTGTCGTTGCGCTGACCACGTTACGAGATCCGTCGTCTCCCAGATCTCGAGATACCGACTTCCGGTACGGACGGCGGAATCCCAGGACGTACCAGAGCCGATGGAGAGATCGGTGGCGAGGAGATAGAATTTCGATCCATCGTGAGAGCGAATGATGAACGGGTCACGGAGACCTTTGGTGCCCGCCGTGGATGTGAGGATGGGCTGTCCTGCATTGAGCTCAACCCAGTTTAGGGCATTGTTCCCCTGGCTCGCGGCAAGGTAGATGTTCTCGCCGGCTTTAGAGCTGCCGGTAAAGTAGGCGAAAGCATAGCCTTCGTATAGAGCTGCAGCAGGTTTCGGTACCAGTGGTCTTGGTCGAGGGATGGCATTAGCAGTAACCTGTAGGCAGCTAAGTACCATCGATAAGATGAAGCGACGCATTCTGCAGGGTACCTTTAGACTCAATCGACCATCGTCACTGTAGCCATCCTTGATATCAGGGTCAATCTACATCTTTATACGCACGTCGAACTAAGGTATGAGGGTAGGAGAGCGTCCCATCTGTAAGTACTTTCCCGGCACCAAGACGAAATGGGCGATCCATCCTTGTAGAGTGCCCTGCTTGTGTATCCGAATTTGTTGTTGCATCATCTGTTCCGTTTTTGGAGCAAGGTATAGAATGCCTCCTATTGCAAGGGCATCGCATCAAGATCCACCTATGGCGAGGCATCGTTAAAAGACTGAGGGCGGCTGCATAGTAGCATCCGGGGTAGTTACCCCCGGCCATGTGGGATGCGGGGGAAACACGACGTCGGTGGAAGATCTGAGCGATGCCCCCGAAACAGACTTGGCGATGCGGGGAGCATATAGGATACTCACTCAACCACGATGATCAATTCACCCCTCCGTTCTACTTCATTATCAGAAATTCTAGTTGGAATACCTAGAGGTATAGGGCTCGCTGTCAATATGTAGGTATTGGTCCGAGCCAGGAAGGGTAGGACATTGAACACAAACACGAGCCAATACGATGATGCACCAATTAAACAGTAGGCTATGAAGCCGCTATTTTATCCGTATAACGCTACCGATTACCCAAATATTAGCTAATCATATCTGTACCTTAATTTGAGGATAATCAGTACCAGCAAGGTATTAACAATGGTAATAAGAATAAGCCATCACATGGCCTAGTTGCCTAGGTACCAAATTTTTAGGCGTTCTCAGGTTCTATTTCAATGTTGTAGTATTCTTGGTGAGTCTCTCTCTGGTCCTATGGACACTATGCTGCTTCTGTGCTACTTGGTGTTGGTTGTTGGTCGGTGGGAAATTATCACGTAACAGTTTTGCCGCCCCAAAACTTGTTGATGTCCCCACCAAACCTTTGCCTTCAGATAGAAGAGGAAGGGTATATCAATCTGACCATAACATAGTGAAAGGTAGACCATCATTTAAGCGACCAAATGTTCTTCTTCTATGCCTTTTCTAGCGGCGAGGCATCATCATCGGGACGCTGTTGTTTCTGCTGTTGTGTCGGTGTGACTTGTCCATTCATCTTTTGGACGATCTGATTGATCGATCATATGTCCTTGCTCGCCCAGGGCGCTTATCTCGTAGAAGTGATGCCGCCAACCTGGTAGTGGTTGGGCGGAGGAACGGGTCGAAGACTGGGTTTTGCTCTAGTGAAAAGGAGTCAGCATCTAACTAACGAGAAATATGAGTGGAAGCATGATTGGAGTACTCACTCGATAAGATATTTTATGAATTCAATAAAATATCGGATAATTTTATCGAAAAAGTCGATAAAATGTTTGATGGTATCGCTGATGATGGTAACGATACTGATAGCTGAATTGCTAAGTATAGAGATAGTGATAATGAGTCGGTCCATAGTGAATGATGTTTGGTAGTGACTGTTGAATTGCTATTTTTGTAATGGTAATAGAATATTCAATAAAACGAATGACTTAGCCGCTCAAAGAAGAAAAGGAGAAAAAGAGAAGAAAAGACAGGAATCTATCGATCCCAGGAGTATAATTATAGGATAGCGAACGATATGAAAACAAATGACTTAGCGGCTTAAAAAAGAAAGGGAGAGGAGAAGAGAAGAGAAGAAACTATTGATCCCAGGAGTATATGGGATGTTGAACGGCATGTAGTCATTGCACCTACTTCATTCTTTAATTGCCAAATCGCAGCTGTGACTATCCCCTTGCTACATCATCGCATGCCACAATTAGTTCAATGGGAAAGTACCGGGCCAGTAGTGCAGGCAAGTGAGGTTGGCATTGTAGTTGATGGGATTTAAGGCTAGCAAGAAGCGACGAGGTTAGCAGAGACAGTAAAAACAAGGCTCCGGCAGCTAAAGAGGCGATAAGACAGCTAAGAGGCAATAGAAAAAAAAAGAGGGAGAAGGCGTCCACCTAAAAACCCTTCTTGCAAGGCTGTTGCGATGTACGTTCGGGGCTGCGCTGCTTGGTAGGTGCCTGATTTGGACTGTAGCACTGGCCAGTTAGCTTCTAGGCTCCTGCGCCTGAGAAGCTGGCTCTGTGAGAAGCTTGTGTGCCTTACTGGTGTGTTGCTTCTGGTGGTAATGGCTTCACTTTGCCTCGGTGCTTTGAGGACAAGGCTTAGTAAGGGCAAGTACAGTCTGTAGGAATGTTATAAGCCAGTCTTGAGAGACCTACAGTATTTATCTAGTTGCAGCACGGCCTTCGACCCTACGTCTTAGATACATCGACATTCCCTACTACTTATATTCTGGCCTTAGAAAGGGGTATTCTAGCAGGGTGACATATGACAACTACTAAGCTTTCTGCTAGTAATGCCAATCTGGTTATACATGAGGATAGCCTACGGCCCTTTTTAGCCTTAAGAGATGTAGGAATTAATCTACAATCTTATTAAGCCCTGCACTACTCTAATTACCTCATGTGATGGACTTTTTATTCACTCAATGATCTAGCGATCTGATATGTACTATAGTTAAGTTGTTGCTAGGACCTTCCGAAGCACCCATTAAACTCAATATATGGCTCGACACTCTAAATCACTTACCGGGGCTTCATAAGCTGCTAGAGAGCTATTTAAAGGCAGAAGTGCTTCGGTGCCAACATCGACTGTTTTATCACTTCGCCTTTCTTCTCTTCTATAACTAAATAAATTCAGAGCCACACATCCAAATCCAGCCACCGTAAAAACAGAGTTAAACATTTGACACCACCACCTACCCAGATAATGGCTGTGACAGAGAAATCAGAACATCGGGATGTAACCTCCCAAACGGCACCTCCCCCATACGAAGCTACCTCCGGGCAGCTCCTGGACATTCATCAAGACCAACCAGCGCCAGGACCAGCGACGAGCGGAAGCTTCTACAGAGAAGACGAGCAGCCCGTTTCCATCATTTTCAAGTTTTGCCCCGATCCTGCCAAGTTCCTATGCCAGCAAGACTGGTCAGCCGAGCTATTTGTCAAATGCCGCGACGTCCCTCGGCTGATGCGCGAAGGTTTCTACTGGGACGCCGCCAACGTCATCAGGGAGGAGGGCTACCTGGTGCTCGACCAACTAGGGTCGATTCGAAAGGACGGCAAGAAATACGCAGGCACCAGACACTACTTCCTCAAAGACCTGCAACGACCTCCGCGTTGGATCGCCACGATCGAGTTACACGCGGTACACTTTCATACCCTGACCCGATTCGACCTGGGCCAACAACTGACACAAGAGCGTATTCGGCTTGCCAACGCTACGAGCCAGGCCAGTAGCCAGCACTATATCTGGAGGTATCATCACCAGCTCCCGCCAGAGGAGTGCTTCAATGTGATTTATGGCGATATGCCCATGGAAGGATGGTGGCCTTGGCCGAGGAAGGAGTCCGAGGAGGCCAACACGGGTGATGGGAGAGACCAAGAAGTGAGCGGGAAAGGCGTCGCTGGGGACCGCGCATCTCTTATATAAGAGTTTGGGCACTTACATACTTGCCTAGGCTTGGTACTCAGACATTGATGAGGAGCTGGACTCGTGAAATGCTGCGTTTTTGACGGGGAGGCATGTACACTTAGATCGTCCCATGGCCGAAACCAGCCCAAATTGTACCCTTCAAGGAATGCTTTTTTCAATATAATTAAAAAGGAACCATTCAAGATTTACTCAACCGACCGCCATTCTAATCGAAACCTATAACGTACCCCAACCAATATTTGTTAAGCCGTAATCAATTAGTGTTCAAGTATCAAAACGGTGTTGGTTATTCACGTAGGTTAAATGCACGGTACTTCTGGCCCACTCCCGGCCTGGAGTCTGGCAGCACTCGAACTCGCCAGAAAAGCTCCTTTTCGTCTTGGGATATCTCAGGAGGATCATTAGTTTAAACGTGCCAAAACCGAAGATTTCATATCGCCTAGCGGTAGATCACCAGCTTGTGGGCGGCTATTGCTGTCTTCTGGTTGCACCAGATAGGTAAACTCCCCAGTCAGTGTCGGTGAAACCTATCGCTAACAGACAATAAGTAGGTAATCCTATCCTTTCGTAGCGGGTCAGTCGGTGGGGCACTGAGCAGCCATAGAAGTGGTTGAGCAAACTAGAGTGAAGTCGGAAAATGAGGAGGACGGGAGGGGAATGGGGACATGCGACATGCGCTCCAATGATGCTTAGAGGCTAGATCATAAACTAGCATCGCTCCGTAAACACCAGGTGTATAACAAATCAAGTCCCGGAGAAGATTTTCTCCAAGGCGCTGCAGAGTCTGTAGGTTAGGCCTTGATGTTGTGATAAACTAGCATTGCTAAAATCGGGAGTGGGGAGAATTTATGTTTTAATCGTTTAAATGTATTAATTCAAGTATTATTCACGCTCATTCTTGTGGATCTGATTTGCTCTTAAGATTAAAAATGCCCCGGCGAACCCGATCATCCTCGATATGTTTGCTGCATACAGTCAGACAAATAAGAAATCAAAGACCAGGATCTCGCCAGTAGGCAGTATTAAAACTCCGTTTAGTATTTTACAATTGACCGTTCATAGCTCGTAACACGTAATGGGTATCTCAACAATATGTTAAACCATGTCATCAGCTCGGCCGTGGTTATTGGCAACTGCCTTGCGAGGAATGCCGGGACCCGCGGCACCAGAGCTAGACATTCTATGACCACCTGAGGCGTGCTTGTCGTTGTACGAGGATGAGCCAACTCCCCAACCAGCTTTCCTAGTCCACATGGCATCCATAAGCTCAACACCGTCATATGTGTACAGGCAGGGCTGGTTGCGGTTAAGAGGGATATGGTTCCAGCGCCAGTCCCAGATGGCGGCATAGCACATTCGGTAGGAGGAAAAGGCGAAGACAGTACCAATGGCAGCACCCGCAAACACATCGTACCCTAAAACGGAAATAGTCAGTTGTTGCTGATATCAACTCAGGGCGTACAACCAAATTCGACAGATCACGAAGGGAGAGGCCTCGTATCAAGTTGCATGGGGGGGTGGATAGACCGAATATTGAGTTTCACTTACAGTTGTGGTACTCATCAATCGTCAGCGCACCACCAATAAGCACAGCTCCGAGAATGGGAATATAGATGACAATCAACTTCCACATGGAAGGGTGGTAGTTGGAATAGACCTTGAGCTTCGCGTTGAGATAGAGGTAAAGGTATACGAAACCACCAAATGCGGCGGTGGTATGTCCAGAGGGGAACGACTCAAAAGAGTCATTGATTTCCTTGGGATCTCCGGTGCAGATCTCGCGCGTGTAGTAGAGCTGCTGGAACCCCGCGGCATTGTAGGGGGAGCCTTCTATACCGGGGCCGTTCTTAGCGAGGCTAATATCTGGCTTGCAGACATCGAGGAAGTGAGGGCGCAGACCGCCAATGAGAAACTTGATGAAGACCTGAAAGACAGCAGCGCCGATCAGAGAGTATAGTAGACCGATTATGCCATTGTTCACATCCCAGAAAGAGCGGACGCGGATTTGCATGATGAGAATGGCGAGAATGGGAACAATGGCGGCTAAGAAGGCGGCGAGCCAGATGGGGATGATTTCTTTTCGCAGTGGGTATGCGAACTGGGGATACACGATCTCGCCATCAGAGAAGGTAACTGCAAACGAACGCGTAGGAGCCGGAGGTGCTTCGTAGATCTAGTAGTCGAATTTAGCTCGTGTATAGGGTGTAAAGAAGTCAAGGTGGTGGAGGACATACTCCCAGACCTATAACTCCCATAATGACAAACGTCAGAATATCAAGCCAGGTCACCTTCAGCCACTGACCAAAGGACGGACGGGTAGCCATGCTGTAGGTGTTCCCGACATGTCGGCTTCTCGTAGCATCATTTGCATGGCCGTTGGTGGGCCCTTCGCGGGTTCGACGGTTAAAAAAGCCCATGATATCTGGTGGTCAGAGGCGACAGATGGTTATGGTATCGAATAGAGATGTCTCTCTAAGAATGTCGGTGAAACCGCCGTAGATGTTGACCAGGCAGATGTGCTGGTACCTACTACCTTGTGGGAGGAGAGGGCCAGGCGGGGAATAAGAGCTGACGAGTTCACTGTCGAGGAAAGACGGAGATGTTGAGAAATGCTAGGTGGTCCTATAGGATATATAGAGCATCGTCCGATGTGCTACCCTCGCTGTTGTGTAGCATCATCATCGTCACCAAACCCTGTCTCAATGTGGATGGGTAGCTTCAGCTTTGTGTCTGGAACTGACGTCACATTAAAAAGCCGGAGCAGATGCCACGAAGAAACACTGCACTGAACAGCCCCCCTGGAGCTCAGCAACATACCTACCATCAAGCGATACAGGGGGGTTTGTCCGGCATTGGGGTCTGCATTGGAGTGCCGTGTTGGGCCCTTAAATTTGTGGCACATAGACAGCCAATCATTTCTCATCCCATTAAGCCAGCCCTCGCTGCATCGCGATGGGAAGCTTCCAGGTTTGATATGCTTTGACACAGCTGGCATAGTTCGTTAACTGGCGTTGCTAGGGGCGATCGTAGTACGCGATTTGCTCACCAAAGCCAAGCAAGCTTCCCCCACTTGACCCCTTCTCCCGTATTGTTAACGTCATCGTAGCTCGAAAACTTGGCAGACTTGGCAATGCTTGTTTGAAGTTCCATCAAGGGTTGCTGAATGCGGCAACCAACCAATTTCTCCGGGTCGTCATTAATAAGAGCAAAGAAGCGCACGGATCTTCCTGTTAGAGGTATATCTCCCGATTGAAATGTCCAAGTTTCTTTCGGTCCACAAAGCATAAACTAGAATGGTAGAGAATATTCGAATTTTAATAACAAGATGCTAACGAGTTGAAGTTTGAATACGGAGTTCGCTGCTACCGAGAGTCAATTTAGACCCAACTCTACCTACTAGGTACCTAAGTTAGGCCCTCTCCACGACCGCTAAATAAGTGCACTTGGCCCCTTGATCTAGAACTGTTAGCGACGGGAGCATACCTAGGGCGATAGGACTATAACTGACTCGGAACTGCCTAAGATCTCAGCCACACATTTAGTCACAGCACTGTTCGTCAGACAATTATTTTTCCCTAACTGGGTAGTAGAAAAGCAGCATTGTAGAATTACAATAATGCGTAATGATTGTCATTGTTTCAAGAGTTTCATTCGCATTATTATGATTAGTTTACAGCGTGCTGTCCAACGAGAAACTGAGATAAATAGATACCTAGGTACTGGTACATACCTTAGAGGCGCATTAAGTGTGGCTTGAGTACTGAAAAAGGACCACAGGGGCTTTGTCCAGTTCATGCCTGCTAAAACACGCAAACAAGATCAAGAGCCTTTCTCGTCAACACACCCCGGAAAACACGTTTCAATTTTATTTCCGTACTGAAAGAAGCGTCAATATGGTAAAACACAATTTTTATTACTATCAATTGATCTTATACTTAAATGGTGTTCCCTCGTGTTTTTGAGGCCCGGAGCCGAGTGCATTCCTAGAACATGAATCCATGTGAAAATGCATACATTCTATTAAGAGACCTCGTCTGAGGCTGAATTCTATTTTATCATTACGTTACTAACTATCGTGACCAGTTCAAATAAGGGATTCTTGAATAGTCAGCAGAGTCTCCGAACCTAAGCTAACAAAAAAGTCCCCACGAGCCAACGCAGACAATTCTTACTCCCCATTCCTGGCACGATGCGTCCAGCTGAAAGTCTAGGCTGGCGGCCGTCGGCTTGGCAAAGCCCCTAGTCACAAGGCACACTCTCTGTCAAGCGCTGGAAGATGAATTGCATTGAGCACCCGCGCTGATAACAGTGGCAATGTTGTGTCAGACAACATGCAATATCAAATGAGATCGGTACCAAGTTGATGGAACAAGAGTGTGAAAGCCGGAGCCAGCTCTATTAAAAGCGGCAACACATAGCGCCACGCCCACGATACTGGATGTGCTAGACTAGGTAGCAAGCGACACTGCATTCAGCCGCAACATGGGCTGACTGGTCTGCACGCAAGGCAGTCCTTTATAATGAAAAGGGACGCCTAATCTGCGTGGAAGCACTTTCTTCTGTCTTTCGGGTTGACTTTTCGTAAAGTAATCCGAGCGTAGACCACAATGGCGTCCCAGGCGATACACGGTCATGCATCGTTCATGACGGGCGAGTCTCACTCACAGACATCGGCTCCAGGGGCCGATGGTCTCACAACAGCATTCTCAAGCTTGAATATAGGCCAACAACCATCCGCTGCCCAACAACCTCGCCAGCTAGGTTCACAACCAAGCTTTCCACCGCCACCGCCCAGTCAAGGTTCTCAACATGTCTACAATCAGGCAGCTCAAAACTCACCATCGCCGCCAGTCCCATACGCATCGAAGCCACCAGCTCACCAGCAGCACCCTGGGATAGTCGATTCTCATACTCAAGCATATGGCTACTCGCCCGGTCCACCATCGACACAGAATGGGTATCCTACCCCAGCGCAAACCCCCGTAAACTCCCCGTCACCATATCCGGCCTACGTACCGGCAGAATATGCGACTAGCTCGCCGCCACCTTCCAATGTGCAAGCAACTCATATTCAGTCGTATAACCCGTCGAACCATACAAACTATTCAAGTCCTACCAACCACATTGGGAATCCCTCGTTTGCTCCTCCTCCTAGCCCGGCTTCTCTACAAGCCCCGGCCCCATCAGCCCCGTCCGCAAAGAGAAGATCTGGCTTCTTCAACAAGATGACCAAGAGTCCTATCGCGGGTATGGGAGCAGGTCTAGTCGGTGGTCTAACGACCGCAGTACTAGCTCATGAGGGCAAGGAGAAGTTAGAAGAATGGACGAAGTCAAAGATGGGGTCAATCGCCGGGGCTGTAGGTTTTGGTGCTGCGGGAGGCACCAAGGCAGATGGCCAGCAACCTGCAAACACAGGACATGTAGGTGCGCACCAACAGATGCACACAGGAGGGGCACACCCAGGAATGCACTCCGCGCCCCATCACCCAACGCACCAAGCGGTACAGTCAGGAGTACACCCAGGGACACATCCAGCAGTGTATTCGACACATTCTGTGCCACAAACAGCGCCACATTCAGCACCACATCCTATGACAAATTCGGCGATATCAGCACACCCAGGACAACCAGTCATGAAACAGCAAGTTGGGGCACACCCATCCCAGCAAGGACAGTTCATGGCTCCTATGGCGCCGCGTCCAGTTCAGATGGGAGTACCGGGCCAACCCATGGGCCCACCTATTCCCATGCAAAATCCTGGCCCGAGACCTGGCTTTCCCGGTCCTGGGATGCCGGGTCAGGGAATGCCAGGGCCGTACCCTATGCGGCCAATGCCCCCGCCTATGGCAATGGGCCCTGGACCAATGCCTATGGGCCAAAGACCTGGGCCGCCGCCACCAATAGGAGGCCCTATGGGAGGAGGAGGCGGCCCACAGAGCCGTGAGGCTCCTGAACGGCCGGAACGGCCCGAGCATGAAGGTGCCGGGGCTTACGGCGGAGCTCACGGTGGAGGTGCATACGAGCCTGGGGCTGGGGCTGGGGCCGGAGCGCACGCAACTGGCCAGGATCCCTACGGTCAGCAAGAGGCGCATAGTCGAGATCTTGCCGGTGCAGGATCGCAGACTCAACAAGGGGAGAATAGCCGAGAACTTACCGGTACGGACCCCAACGGAATGAATGCAGAGTCTTCAGCGTATGCGGGAGGAACTTCCCATGCAACTGGCAACGGGGCGGCCGAGCAGAATTATGCGTCAGCGGAGAGCGCAGCATATACAGAGTCTAGCTCAAATTACGCGGGAGGGGCGGCCGAGCAAAACTACACCATGGCTGAGTCAAGCGCATACGGAAATTCATCAAGCCATGCAGTCGACGCCTCCGCATATGGCACGAGTACGAACCAGACCTACGCCTCAGAATCCACAGCCGTAGCCGAGACTAATGCAAACGCCTACGGCGAGCAAACATACACATCCGAAACAGTCGCTGGCGCGGGGACCGCTAGAGAAGCACCAGTAGCAACAGAGACATATACCGGCGCTGGCGCCACTACCGAGACCGGCGGAGGCTATGCGAACCAGAATACATACGTCGAACAGAACGTGTACGTGGATCAGAGCACGTACGCCGATCAGAGCGCAAACATCAACCAGAATACAACCGTAGATCAGTCTTCATATGTCAATCAGAATACGACCGTAGACCAAAGCGCATATATCGATCAGAGCACAAACATCAACCAGAATACAAACGTGGATCAGTCTTCATATATCAACCAGAACACGAACGTAGATCAGTCTACATACGTAGACCAGAGCGCATACATCGACCAGAGCACAAACGTCAACCAAAACACGACCGTGGACCAGTCCGCATATGTAGACCAAAGCGCCTACATTGATCAGAGCACCACAGTCGACCAGAGCGCGTACATCGACCAGACAGCGACGGTTGACCAAAGTGCTTATATCGATCAAAGTGCATATGTCGACCAGTCCGCATATGTTGATCAATCCGCATACGTCGACCAGAACGCATATGTCGACCAGAGTGCATACGTCGACCAGTCAGCTTATATTGACCAGAGCGCCTACGTCGATCAAAGTGCTTACGTCGACCAATCCGCCTACGTAGACCAAAGCGCATACTATGACCAAAGTGCATACGCAGATCAGTCCGCATACATAGATCAAACCGCCTACGTGGACGAAAGCGCATACGCCTACGACACGACCGACTATTCAGCCGACTACGATCTCGCATAGTCTGGGAAACGATATGACTTCACTTTACGTTTTTCCGTATATTTCGAGCATGTTTGCGGTGTAGTTGCGGGTGTGGTTGTGATTTAGGGTATGTTGCGTTCGTGCTTTGGTTGGTCATGACAGGGATATGGATGGGATAGGAATGCATCGTGTTGTTCGGGTTCGGATTAGCGTAAGCATAAGGATGTTATGAGATGATATAACAACTTAAAATAGGTGTTTTAAA
Source organism: Xylariaceae sp. AK1471 (assembly GCA_023159215.1). Classification (NCBI taxonomy): domain Eukaryota; kingdom Fungi; phylum Ascomycota; class Sordariomycetes; order Xylariales; family Xylariaceae; species Xylariaceae sp. AK1471. The sequence continues at coordinate 50,609 of JAJKLI010000056.1, forward strand.
GAGCGATATCAATTTGAAAGATAAAATTTTGGTGCACCTTATTATCTTCAGTTTCATACCGATTATCAATATGTTCATTACGTATCATGTCGTGATAACCAAACGTATTTGTATCTAAAGTCCCACATACGCATATTCACACGCCGCCAAAACGCCAATGCCATGCCATGCCATATCATGCTGTGTCATGGAGTGTAATCCCGTAGCTCCTAAGCAAGCTAGGTAAGTAACCACAAGGGAAGGGAGCGCGCATTCAATTTTCGATTTATCCAGGGTAGTTGTTTTACCTCCTGCCGCGGCCACCACCGCCCATCATACCACCCATACCCATGCTCTCCATCATCTTCTGCATATCCATGCCGCCAGGCATCCCAGGCATCCCTCCGCCGCCACCGCCGCCGAACATGCGCGCGAGGCTGGCCATGTCTGGCATACCGCCCGCTCCGGCACCGCCCATACTTTGGAGTCTCTTTTGCATGGCGGCCATCTGCTGGGCTTTATTGCCGCCTCCCATAGCTTGCTGGGCTCTCTGCATGTTCTTCATGCTGCCGCCCATCTTCTTAGCCATACCGGCCATCATGCGCTGCTGCGACAGGAGATCCTCGACTTCTCGCACACTGACGCCGCTGCCGCAGGCTACACGCGTCATACGCGTGGGCTGCTCGATGAACATCTTGCCGTCGCTGTCGAGTTCCTTCTCCGTCATGCTGTCGCAGATGTAGATCATTCGTTTTAAGCGGGAGCTTGACTCGTCGTCATCCATGCCGGCCATACCTGGCAAATTAGACATTCCGGGAATCATGCCTGCCATTTTGGATAGGGGGCCCATCTTCATGATGTTGCTGAGCTGGTCGCGGAGATCTCGTATTGTGAATATGCCTTCTGTAATGTGCTTTATCGTCTCCTTCTGGTCCAGCTTGAGGGATTGAACGTGTTCTACTAAACCTGCCATGTCGCCCATGCCTAATAACTTGTTGACGAATTGTTGTGGTGCGAATCGTTCGAAGTCGAGCATGTGTTCTCCCGTTCCGATGAATACGATGGGCGTATGTGTAGCTGCGACGGCGGATATGGCGCCACCTCCACTTGCATGACCGTCCGTCTTCGTGATAATGATAGCTCCAAAATCTGCCGCATCTTTGAAAGCCTTCGCCTGTGATTCCGCCTGTTGACCAATTGACGCATCAAGTACCATGATCGTCTCATCGGGTTTGACAGCCTCTTGAATATCCATCATTTCTTGGAATAGCGCAGACTCTTGCCTATGTCTGCCGGATGTATCAACGATGATGACCTCGAACCGCTCCTTCTTAAACTTGTCGACACCTTCCCGGGCCACCTTGGCGGGATCTGTCTCTGTTAGGGAGCCGTAGTAGGGAATTTTGGCTTTCGTAGCGTTCTGCTTGAGTTGATCGAAGGCACCGGCTCGGAAGGTGTCGGCACAAACGAGACAGGCTCGGAAACCTCTGGCTTGATAATGTCGGGCAAGTTTCGTACATGTCGTGGTCTTTCCGGCACCTTGTAGACCAACAAACATGATAACGTTCGACTTGCCCTTCTTGGGTTTGAAGGGCTCGGCATGAGGGTCGACGAGCCGAACGAGTTCATCGAAGACGGTCTTCTGGATCAAGCGCTTCTTGTTGACGGCGGGTGGTAGGTCCTTGAAGTTGACGGTAGTACTTATAGAATTCTTGAGGCGGCTAACTAGTTTTACGTTGACGTCGGCTTCGAGGAGGGCACCGGATATCTCGTTGAGCATGGCTTTGAAGGCCTACATGATGGATTGTAATGTCAGTGGACTGCGGGGCTGCGAACGCATCTTTATAGGTTGGCGGGCTCGGTCGCATACCTTCTCGTCGAGATTGGGAGCTCTCGTGGCATCGTGTAAGGCGCCGCTGATGCGCCGGCCGAGATCTTGAAGAACCATGACGAGTATTGGTTGCTCTTGAGCGGTGCGGTGTTGAGATGTTGGTAGGGGTTCGGTAGTATGACAGCTGTATAGATAACCAGGTGTGGAATTTAGTAGCGAACAAATGTCCCAATGTCTTGGTGGGGCAATGGATGGGGCAATGGAAGGGTTACCTAATCTTCAGCTGGGCCAAGGTTCTAGCTTCTAGACTCCGGGGAGGCAAGAGCTGGATCTTCAGTTTCTCCGGTACCCCATAGTCTGGTGGAGCCCAATTAAGGTTCTGTACAAACGGCCCACTTATTTCAATTCCCGTGTTTTCTTCAGTGCAGATCCACGTGGATGGACATGACAGACATGACACGCATTCTACATTCCAGTGTCTGTCTGTTGGTCCCTGGTGCAGGAACCATGTTTTGAACCATCCCACTTCTCAAAACAGGAGGCACTCAGGTTGCCTCACCACACCTTGCTGTATTATCATATGCAGCCTTGCATCTAGTTAATTATATGTTGTACAGTAACGAGCATTCTATAGTCTCCAACCGTAGCGAGATCTTACTATATATTCATCTACAGAGTTTCTAGCTTCGCTGTGTATCATTCAGACAGTATAATCCCTTGAATAATACATATTCATTTCTTTATATAGAGTGTGAATAGTGCTATAAAATCAGTGATTGCTCCATTATTTCGAATGTGGGTGAGGTTAGGTGCACAGTATGTAGTCACTGCTTGACCAAAATGTGGTCCTGATCTGGGCATGCAAGGCCTGCAGTGTAGCTTAGTTCTGCCCCTTATCTGAGCGTTATCATTTGAGCCTCTTTAAAAAATTAAGTGCGCATGACCATACTTTTCAATCTGCGACTTTTTGATCTGCGACTTTTTGATCTGCGACTTTTGATCTGCGACTTTTCAATCTGTATACACAAACAAATGAGTGGCAAAGCATGAAGAGCAAAGAATATGCGTTGGTGTTACTGTTGGTCGCTCAGTGCAGATGTTGTTGACCAATGAGGAGCCACCATACACACCAGTGATGCCGAATTAGGAAACCAATTATTCGCCAGTATCAAAGTTATCTAGAAAGAATAAAGAAAGTCATGATCTGGTAACACCATGATCTGGTAGCACCAACACATTCACATTTACCTGCTCAGGTGATCACATGTAGGGACATTCAAATATTTGATCATTTGAACTTTCACCTGTTGGTCCCCTTTCCCCTTTGCAAATACCTTTGCCCGCCCACCTTGTGTCATGCGATTACGACACTTCTTTGTTCTCTTCAACTCAAGTGAGCTTGATAACAAAGGAAAGTTCATTTATCTGCTGCATTCTCCTATTAACTCTCCTTGCTAGGGCGGTCTAGAAGCGAGGCGTGCAACCAACAGTCAATGTTGGCACACTCATTGTTTGTCAAAGATATTCCAGTGAATGTCTTTCTGCCCACCTGACTCTATTTCCTAGTAATGAACATTCATACAATACTATTCTTTAATGACAAGCAAGTGCTGTCATGTGCACTATAAATACCGCCACGATGCAGGCTTCTAGGTAAGCGTTTCCTTTCAGTATCCCGGCGATTCTATCGACAGACACTCGATATACCAGCCCTTTTCTACACCCAGACGAGCTCGTCAACGAGCCATAGCGCTTCAGCAATCACATACACACCTTGCTATCTTTCAGTAGGAGAATCATCGAGTGCCTCGTGTCTTCTATCTCCAACTTACCTGCCCACTACCTACTACGCTTCTCCATAAGAAGTAAGAGTTGGTAACATTTCAGGAGTTGAGAAGTATCGTTCAGTAGGTTGGGCTCTCGACATCATTATGCCACGATCACCTTATGATCGCACATTCATGATGGAGCGTTCTTCTCTTGATGAATATCCAGATGAACAAACAGAGGTTCATGATTCTCATACCATGTTGCTAAAACGTGGTAAGCCTCAACTAAGAGCGCATAATGGTAAGACAAGCGCTTTGATTATGTACCCCTCGTCCAACTCACTTTACTATCTAGCCCTGGCTACTACGAGAGGTCAATATTCAGGATACAATCACAGACCTACCCGCAGAGGGCTCACTAACCCAAGAGAAAACTTAGAAGCTGATCCTTTACACCTCTCCACGCCTCACACTTACGATGAGTCGAATTCCGAAGGGAACTACAAGATATCTAGGCAAGCTGGCACTGCTTCATGTTATGCCAGAAACTCCCCTATGTTGAGACCCAGAAGCTTTGACCAACCCCTTTACTCTGTCTCAGATGACTCTGCCCAGACACGGAGCGGTCAATCTTCATCGAAGACCACATCCACTTCCTCTGCAAACTCCAGTGGTAAAAAGGGCTCAGAACGGGATCATGCAAAACGAAAGACAGATAAGTCTGAATTAGCGGCAGGCCTAAGTGCTGTCGGTTCTTTGTCAAATAAGGCGAAATCCAGTCATAAAACGGGTTCGGAACGGGATCATGTAAAGCGAAAGCCACATAAGTCTGAATTAGCGGCAGGCCTGAATGCCGTCGGATATTTACCCAAAGAACAGGCAGAAACGTCGACGAAGACTGACAGTCCTGGGGTAACCGATGAAGAGAAGATGCGTGTACATAAGAAATTGCAAGGGTTGTCTTCAGACAGAGAGCGTCGTAAAGCTGTTAACCGCGGAGGATGGCAAGTAGAGCGATAGATATTGGCCACACCTAGGCTCATGGTGAAGTCAACAGTTAGTATTAATGAGTCGGGATAACTGTTGTCAGATTATTTTATACCTTTAGCTACAGGTATATAATGCGATACGTATAGCAATGCTATATAGTCATTGCACGGGGAGTTGGCATTTGCTTGACCAGATTGCTTATTTTAACATGTCCCGACCAAGTGTACAAACGCCGAGATGTCATAACTACCTATCATCCTTGAACAAATAGTATTATAGAAATCAGTAAATAATAATACGCTGTCCTTCGTACAAATCCCAGAATTCCTCGTAAAATGAGTATAAATGGTCCGCACCTGCCCATGTGCCGAAGCCAATATCCCTTATAGTGAGGTCGTATCCCCGTACAGTTCGCTCACAATGTCCAACAATTTTATAACCGTCTAGGTACTCTCTGAGAACAACGTCAGAGAAGGCACCCTTGATGGTACATATCATATCACCCTCTCTGGGTTCCACGCCAGGTTGACAAATGATACCGATAGAGCCGTCCATCCCACGAAAGAGGAATCTCTGAGCGATTGCAGCCCCTAAAGCTTCAAGCATGGTTTTCAAGAATATACCCCGTGGTCCATATTCTGTCTTTTTGTCTCGCCTTAAAGTCCTTTCCCAAAAGAACAGAGGAGGAACGTGTTCGGCTGCACTCAGATGCCATCCAGGTTCATGTAACTCATGTCGGACTAGGTCAAACACAAGTAATAGTTGCCATAAAGACTTTCCAAAGCTGCTATAGCCCCATGCCGGCAACTCAGGTTCAAATAGGTCTTCTTCCGCATCTAAAAAGAAGTTAGACCAGGCACCGATCACTCTCTCTGCTGATTCATGGTGTTGGAGTTGTGGGCCGACTCGTATAACTTTAGTGAGCTCGATAACATCCACCTCGATAGCACCCATATCTTTCAAGACACGGATATGAGTTTTGCTGTGGGGGCTTTCTGCGAAGGCTATAGGGCACCAAGAAGCATACCGCCAGTCAGGCACCCAAGAAGGGAGCCCTTTAGTCTGCATTGAGTTGAACAAAGTGATGGTGAGAAGGCGCGACTGGTCCATAATAAAGGAGGCATAGTCAGTTAGGATTTGGTTCGGGTGCTTCCTGTAGTCCGGCCGTAGTTCTGGGGGTAGCGGATCTGCGTTCAATAGCCCTAGTGTTGCATATATTATATCGCGCGGATTTGTGGAATGAAATCTCGCAGCCACTGATGCAAGAATCCAAGCACATTTCTGAGCAACCGAGAAATCCTTCTCGGTAGTGAGGATGTCTTGATACCCTTGCCATATGATTCCCATACGGTCGAGGGAGGGACATATTGGTGGCAAGCCAATACGCTTGTTTTCAGTTGTGGTTACCCAGAATTCGTGTATCCAATATAAGTAAGGGAACGGTAGGGTGAGGTCGCCGCAGATCATGTTGGGTGCTTTGTCGACATTCTTCACCCAAGGCTTCGGGCGTACAGACACTTCTTGTAATATCCACATTCTCTCAAACCATTCCCGACTTTGAATGAACTCTTGAAGCTGGCTTTGTAGTCTCCACAACTCGTCGTAGCCCAAAGTACGAAGTAAAGCCCACTCCTCATCGTCCTTATAGCAGCTAACAATCATCGTGACATAATCGAAAACTTGCTTCACATGTGAGCGGGTATACGGGAGATAGTCTCCTAGCCAAATTAATACTCCGTTAGCAAATTTGTATATGTCGCGCATTTTGAGGATCTCACGACCCCGCTCTTCCATGTCTGTCTGGTTGATACAGAGACTGTCAACCCAGAGCTGCCTCGGCAAGTCTTCTCGGCGCAAGTACTTTAGCCCATCAAAGAGGTTGAGGGTAATTGGATATGGCTTGCCATCCACAAGAATAGGCCGAGTGATCGAAGAATTACCCCAGCAGTATGACACAGCTTCATAGTCGGCTTCAGGCTGAAGCACAATGTGCTCAAGCTCACACTCAATAGGGGAATTGAACGTATTAGGCAAGAGCTTGATGATGCGAATATCTTTGCCATCCTCACTAAGAGGACGATGAGGTGAGACGCCTTTGAAGTTCTCCATGGCAGGTTCTGAAGAGCGAAATGGTTTGAGGTTGGATTAAGATTGACACTCTAGACTTAAAATGAGGAGAACTCCCCCTTCCCCCAATGTTCAGCCTCCTTGGCGGCCTCGACCTACGAATTAAGTTTGTGTGGTATTGTTGGTAACGCTGCAGTGGTGCGCCCCCTTGTGTCGCGATCTGATTCGATGCTTCGATGGCGGGGATGCACGACGTGCATGGCGAGCCGCTGATGCAGCCAATCCTCGAGTCTTTACGGTTCCATGCACATGGATCATGGCGACATCAAGCTTCCCTCACCGAAGAAACATCCGAGACATGAGCGTGGTACGTGGCTGCTTTTCTACGAGGTGGATGAAGCACCTTGAACAGTCCTAGACGTCATTGCTCTAACTACTCCCACTTCACTCCTTGAAGACTAGAATAAGCCCAGAAACAAATACAAATGGATTTAGTTCAAATGCTGCCAACTATTTGATGAACGAGTAGGAGAAAGTAGTTTCCAGCAACTTGTAGTATGAAAAATTGTGTTAGCTTAACGTGATGTTGCAAGAGTCCGAGAGCAGCCTCCTCAAACAATGCAAACCTGCATGACAACTCCACCACGCCTAATTGGTATTGGCAAAGTTTACAATATATAATTCTAGCCTCTTCATTAATTTACTTGGCTCGTCCTGATTCTCTCCCCTGATAATAATATCCTGTTCCCGCAACGCAGCTTAGGGCCTATGTTGGAATTTGCTGAAGTCAACGGATCCGTAGTTTTCGCAGATATATACCGCCGCTGGTCTAGCAAGGACGGCCTCCGAAACAGATTTATCCATTGACAAAATATACGTAGCTGCGGTAAGGGGCAACAAGCTGTACTTACCGTTTTTGTGCGATTATTTTAGCCGGTGGCTTCGGAGATGTCTGCTGACTCATTGTGGCAGTGCGGTGGTGGTCCTACCGGTTCTGCCTTCTCTGACCGCCCTCGAGTTGTAGCTGCCGGTGCTCCGTTTTCTTACCAGCAACTCCCGAGTCTTAGAGTCAACCTTTGTATTATAACACTAAGTGGAGAGGGAACGGCGCGAATGGATAGCCAATAGTACCGTGGTCTGATGGAGGAAACCATCATCTCTTAAGGCCATGTTTTCCTAATGGTTCATTTTCCTTTCGCTGAATTATCGAAAGACTAGCCACAATTCGCCAAGGAGAGCTGGAGTACGCGGTCAGGTGCAGATCATCTTTTATTGGCTATAGCTTCGTCGCTGATCTGCCAAAATCGCGGATCTACGCAAAACTGACAGAATGCACTTGATAATTGAGATATCGCGGCATCAAAGGAATCCGGGCTCGAGTTTTCCTACCAAACGTAATTTGGCAGTTTAGAAATACGTAGACAGCAAAGCTAACTTCTATTTAATGTGATCACATTCTATTAAACGCTTTCATTACAGTTTTCTCCTAAATCCTTCAGTAAACTTTCAGGATCATCTAGCAACCAACCACCATCTATAATCAGCCCTCGCGCAGTTATCAGAGGCTTAGATCGGCTCATCCCTATCATTTCCAATGTCATCATCAGGCCATGCTACCCAGAAGTCACATCATAGCACTGATGCATCTCCCAAAAGCAGTGCTTCTGTAGCGCCGGAGCCCTTACTGGACAATCGACTTCATGCGTGGATGCAGGAAAACGGTGGTTATGTAGGCGGGCAACATATCCGTAGTGATTTAATAATGTCTCGCAAACTTGTCGACTGGGACGAACGTTGGGCAGCTGCCACTTCAAGAACGGGGGGCTCTAGGCGACGGCATTTTCTACCAGCTTGGTCCAAAGACGATGGGGGGAGCAGCAGCAGCTTAGGCGCATTACACTCCTCTTCTTCTCAGGACATCGATTTGATCAACCGACTAAGGCACTCCGATAGTTTGGAGCATGCGTTCCATGAAAATTTTCATGCCTTGATACGCTGTTATCAACGTTGGCTCACACGATGGGCTTCGACAGCATCGTCGGATCAAGAGGCCGGAGATAATAGAAAAACCACTAGGGCTGCCAGCTCTAATGGCGCACAGTCTCATCAACGGGAGCAAAGAAAAGATAAAAGAAAATACAAGGGTGAGGACGGGCTTCGGGGAGGGGGAGGAGGGGGAGGAGGGTTGGGGGGTGGCGACGGCGGTCCTCCCCCATTCAAGAAATCTCAGAAGCTCAGACTGGCGTGTCCATTCTTCAAGCGCAATGCTGTGAAATATGCTGACCACCAATATTGTCTGCACCATTGGCCCAATACTTCCAGACTCAAGTAAGCTAGATCACCTATATTTCCGACAAATAGGCTGAACTGACGAAGATAGAGATCATCTATACCAGCAACACATGCTCTCCGGTATTCAATGTGGTCTGTGTGGTGTCGAGTTCAGCAGCCAGTCAAGCTTCCAAGCCCACCAACGCGAGCCAGGAGCGTGTGAGCAGCGGGATTTTGAGCCGCTTGAAGGTGTAGACGCCCTTACGAAGATGAAGCTACAGGACAAAACGCTCGCTCGTGGTGGTACTGAAGAATCGAAATGGTTTGCCATCTATGCGATATTGTTTCCTAACGACGATCCGTCAAGCTACCCCGATCCATGTGGGTTGCCTACTTGTATATCCGAAACTAGGAGGTAGAAATTGCTGATATTTGATTCTGGTAGATTACGATCTATCTCCAGTTTTGCGCCAACAGGTTGCGATATTTGTTGAAGCCGAATTGCCGTCGATAATTCAAAATGCTATCAACCAAGTGGCGAATAACGTCGACACTCGAACAAATCTGGACTTCAACGAACTTCATACTATCATCACAACATCTATTAGCGGTTCTCTACACCGTTTCCGGCCCGAACAAGCGTTTCCCCCGCGAAATATCCCGGACGCCGAGGCCAAGGTTGGAGACTCCTCCTTTTGCCCAGCTCTATCCGTTCAGAGTGCACAGACTCTTTCGCACTCGCAAGAACTAGTACTTATGGAAGACCCAGTTGAAGCCGCTGGCAGAAATGCGGCGGAAGATCTTCTACGGCAATTTGAGGAAGGCTTAGAGCATGAACAAGCCTTCACCAACACGTTGGCGGCAGATCTCAACCAGTTTGTTGACTATCTTGGCCAATTAGAAAGCTCAGAACCCCCAGCAAACACCCCCAATGAGTGCGTCTTTTGACCCCGCGCCAACCCTTATTGAAGTCTGAAAGGTCCGCTTACAATATTGGTTATCTACAGGTAGCTGTGACGGAGGTGCCAAAGCCTTCCAGAGATCTATGGATCTATTTATACCTGGATCCATAATTAGAGCCACGATGGGTTTACGGATCTATATGAAACCGATCCGACGATACAGTTGAGGGAATTAGGCCATCACTACCCTACGCTAAACGAAGATCATTGTTGCAGACGTCTGGCTCGAACTAGCGGCCGGCATAAATGGCGGAAGTGAAATATGGAGAACCTCACAACTTTACTTGGCGAGGCGAAGACAGAGTTATCTAGTGTTGTGAACGGCGAGAATATGTTGCTCTGATTTAGTTCCCAAGTTCCACCTCTTTTGTTTCTGTGAAGAAATGTGTATTTACTGCTACTTAGGTTGTTAGCTAGATGGTAAACTTGGTTTTTAGTAACGAGCCATGAGTAGTAATGCAAATGCAAGGTATGGGGGATGAAGTAATTAATGTGTATATTTATTTCTAATGTGAGCGATAGCGCACAGGCTCAGTGCCGCTAGGGCAGACCCATATAGCCAGAACAGCTGATGTGTATATTTATATATATAGAAGCAATGCGTGTTGGCTATAACCGTATGTGTAATTACACGGGGCAGGTGGTGTGTGCGGCATCGACGAGGGGTCACTTATAGGTGAAAGAGGGGGGAAATAGCATAAACAGCCGTTGGTGATGGACATGAAAGCAAGAAATACGGACTACAAGATAGTGGTTCAATATCAGGCTGAAGGTAAGAAGTCCTTGCATACTAGGTTTCTGCTTTGCCACTGTGCTTTAACCGGATATGACGAAGAACATTGTCTCTCCTCCCGACATACGGACAGCCAGTGATAAAACAGCTAGTCTTGCTTGTTGGTATGTCCGACGCTGCGGCCTGCGTTGGGTGTCTGGACCAAAGGTGTCTGTTGAGGTCTCGATTTGAGGCAAATGACTTGTGGCAGGTCTCACAGCCGTATTGTCTTCTTGGCAGCGGGGAAGGTTGTCTGAGGTTGGGTTAGTATATAAGGCTTTCTTCAGAGCGAAATAATTACTTGTGTTTCTTCGTCCTTGATGCGTATTCGGAAACTGTGGGAGTATTTAGCGGTATTTGGGGTATTGTGTGTTGCGGACCAAATATTGACTCGAAGTTCATATGGATATTTGTCTCTGGCTGTAGCTGGGCCGGCTCGATCGTGAGATGGGTTTGTTCAAAGGTAGGAAATGGGTTATTGAAGAGGTCGCATTCAGTAAGTATGTCGTATAGATAACTAGGCTCGGTGAGGATGAATCGGCTTGTTTCCTGGTCTCCGCAGACTTCTCGCTCGCCCCGGTAGGACATGAAGTGAGACTGCGGAGTCGGGTTTTCAGGGAACGATTGGGGAGATGGATACTTGTAAACATAAGGATATCTAGAGGACGATAAACACCCTTCATCTCTAGATGTATGCTGTGTCCCGCCATTTTCCAGTTTTTGAGCAGTAAAGGTTGATGCCAGCCCGCTGTCCCAAGTATATGGCACTGGGAAGAGAGGATTGTCATAGTCCATATTCAAATAAACGGTAGTATAAAAACTAGAAGACAGCCTTTGCTGGTTTGGAGGTTCATACTCATATTCTTACGACGAAACAGTGGAAAATATATATTTTCTTACGCTGCTGATATATATGCCGCCACCTACGATCGTCACCAAGTGAGGAATGCATTATGTTGTGTTGACTGCGAGTGTCGCGCAAAAAATCCCACTTGCGTAGAATTGCTTATTGCTAGAGACAGGAACCTCACCGAACTTATTATCAGTCTTGGCGATACCTTATCTTGCCAGTCCCGAAGAAGCCGCTGTTGATAAAGCACCTAGATCGCATCATGATGCAATTCACATTGGGTAATTAGTGGGTCGCGCAAATATCTCAGCCACGATGCTTGAGTACTGGTATTTTTGCGCGCAGGGTTTGGCGGCCATTTATGGGAGTCGTAACTCGATGAAGACTTTGCATGTAAATCTCAAATGTATAATGTATTGACATTACATTAGTGGCGTTATTGGCACAGAGAAGCCAAGACCGGGTGCCTGGCTCCGGCAAAAAATGATGCGCTGCAGTGTCGGGCGCACTTCTGTTTCAGCCCTGATAATCTTGTTATTTTGCTGATGATTTGTTTGGAACGACAGGGGTTTTTGCGCGCAGGCTGCAGGTCCAGATTTACTAACCTCAGTGCCCACCACTATTAGATATTGATTGGCTATGAGATAATTGCGCAACGTAGAAAAGCTGACTGCATCCAGTAGAATTTCCACTACCTTCAAGTTCTTCATCACACCATGCAGAATGAGCTGCAAGCCAGATATTGTCTCCGCTCTGGCTTTCACGGAGGGGTCACGGGAGATGCCTCAAATGACGAGTCATTATCCCTTTATATTCCAGCCAGACTCCTCACAAATCTCGTGTTGCCCGACGCTCAACGGGTCTTCCATCTCGACATGAGCTTCAACGGTGAAATATGGAATCAAGTGTTTTTTTGCCTACCATACTGACTTTCCCGAGCCTCTCTGACACACAGGGCGGACTCGTCTCACCGTCATGGTCAAACACATCTTCCATTATAGCCTCAAATAAATCCTCGTCAGTTTCCAGCAGCTTACCTAAGACCAATGTACTCGCGACCAAGAAGAAAAAGGGCCCAGGCCGACCCGCTACAGCACGCCGCATATGGCAGCAGCCCGCCATGAAGCGTCGCCTTGTGCGCCTCTACCTATACACGGCAGAGTCTACCTTGAGCACAAGGCAAATCAGTCAGCTGATATCTGCTCTCGCGAGACATGAAGAGAATGGCACAAGGCGAGTTTAGGGTGTTTTGTTATTATTCACTGCCTCCCTAACAAGCAAGTATTAATGCCTATACAGTACAGAGACATCCGTGCCTCTTTCTGGAGTGCCTTGTACACGATCGGAAATCCGCTCAACCCAGTACGAGCTTCAGAGCTTGCTTCTGGAAGGCTATCGTGGATTACGGCCTCGTAGCCGGGAGGAGGCACGTGAAAGATATGCAACCTTTCGCCGAATCAGGCATGGTAGGATTGAGAAAGATGCTCTCCATCAGAACTTCAGGCCTCATTCTCGAAGCGCAAGACGATCGAGTAGCAATCAGGCAATATCTCACATCTCAAGCATGACACCCAATTCTCATGATCCTGCAGACTCTACCCCACGGCACAGCATTTCCGAGTCAGCACCAGCCAGGCTAAGTGGCGCCATCATGGATTCACACGGTGGGTTCAGTACAAGATCATCACTTCACCGAGTTCACTTGTCATGGGTTCGTGAGAAGCTCGGTCACATATCAAAATGTCGACCCTCGTCTTCTATCTGCGAAGAGATACGTAGCTTGCTTAGTAGACACTCAGCAAGCAGCTCATTATTCTCCTATCGCTCCTCCATAACTATCAGTGACTCTCTATGCATCGGTCTCAAGGGGGCGAGGGACACTTTGATTAAGCTATGTTGTTCGCATAACAGAGAATGCCTCCATCGCAAATTCCTGAATACGGCCAGCAAGGAACCACCCCCACGCGAACTGCGAAACGAAGGCCTTCGTGACCGGGACTTCACGGTCCGCTATGGTAGAGACGCTTGGAACGATACACCGTTGCACTTGGCTGCCCGCTCGGCTCCTGACGATACCGCACTTTCACTTCTTTTACAGTTTCTCGACCGCTGCGAACCTACACTGGCCAATGTTAAGAACATTGATGGGGAAACGTTCATGCACATTATCGCACGCCGATGGTGTAGTTTAACAATACTTCCCAACGAGACGTTCGCGTTTCTCTGTTCCAAAGCCTGTGCCAAAGGATTCAATCCTGATACCTGTAACCGGCAAGGTCAAACTTTTCTAGGACCCTTTATCCATCAAGCTGAATCCGCGCATATCTCTTCTCCACAGAAGATTCAGGTCCTTACAGGCTTTTCAAGCCTCCTCTCACTGCCAGAGGACATCTTCTGGTCAGCTGTAACGACTACAAGCTCAGATAGGTCCGTTAGCGAGCGTATACTCGAGTGTCTAAGCCATCTAGAACTGTGCTTAAGAGCGCCGCCGAACCAACTTGTCCCTGAACATATGAGCTTACAAGAGCAAGAGGACGCGCTGAAATACTCCCAAGATGTAATCACACAATACCGGGCCAGATTGCTACCTCTACGCCCGAGCTACCCACCCAGCCCTAATCAATTACATGGCTATCTGGAATGCCAGAATTGGGGCCCGGTTGTCGACCGTGCTCTGTTCCTCGATATACTTAAGCGTGGTGCCGACCCCAACGAATACAACGCGGAGGGGCAAACCTGTGTCACAGCAGTCATCCAGAACATTAAGAGCCTCCGCATACCCGAGAAACTCGGGCTGAATCTTTTGACTTTACTATTTCAACATGGGGCAGACCTGCGACTCCTGGATCATATGGGGAACACAGCACTTCACTACGCGGTCCAAACACGTCTACCTAATGTAGTACATCGATTAATTGGCGCCGGCATCGATGTGCATGCGCGCAATGCCCTGGATGAGACTGCGATACAGATAGCTATCACCCAATACGCCAAAGCCAGTCAGCCTGGAGTGGACGATAGTGGTACTTCATACGCGCGTTCTCAAAGCACGCTCGTTCGTCTCTTCGGCAACAACAGGAAACAGAAGACGGATCATGGTATTTTGGGAATGACTACACCGTAATGTTATCATGATGAAGATGTAAACTTACTAGACTGTACACTTCTTACTCTTTAGGTTCAATTACTCTTCCTTACGAATAAGATGGACTCGTAGAAAGGCGTTCTCATAGAATTGTACTACTAAACTTTAGATATATACCTTAATAGAACCGCTGTCAGCACCGATCGACTAACCCTTGCAAAAGGCGTAAATTAGATACCTTCTATAAGGTTAAAGCATAAACAATTATACTGTAAGCGATACTTCTTTTATATAGAGAAATTAATATAATATATAGAGTTATAAATTTCAAATGGTTTAAGCTTTATATTTTATTTAATTCAGTTAGTTATATATATAAAGATCATTATACACAGTTACAAACTTCAAGCGACCGGTAGTGCGGAAGATCTAGGCTGGGCCTTGGATTTAACCTTTGGACTACTGCATTTCTCTGTCCTCTCTTGTGCGACGCATAAAAGCAACCTATAACCTACCAAATAGCAAGCAATATATATCACCATTGTGTCGCTTTTAGCACAGCTATAGCACACTGTCCCGTATTGATATGTTGTTATGGACCTGCTAGACCTCATAAAATAAGCCCAATGCTTTGCTCAGGCTTATGCGTCAGAACTGCGCAACACGCCGTTACGGGGAAATGATACCGCCACCACACTGGCTGTCCGCAAATGAGAGAATTCGACTATCATCCTCAGCTTCAGGCTGTATAATTGACTTAGTTTTATTCGTCTTCATTTGAAAGATCCTTTTGCTCGCCTCAACTGTTGTCTAAACCTGTCTCTGTCTCTTGGACTGGCGTCCTCGTTGGGTGAGCGTGGCTCTGACAACATTCTAGCAGAGTTCCGTATTCGGGCACTCGCAATCAGGTTGTGTTTTCGAAGTCCATATGTACCCCTTCTCGCTAAAACATCCACTTGTCAACTATTAATGCATCCTTTAACTTCTTCCTCACATCTCTAATCGCCACCAAGTTACACGTTTGAACGAAGCATACTTCGATATATACGATTTGATTTCAACCAAAACCTACAAAAGTTACGTAATGCTTTGAGCAACATCCCTGAAAAGGTACTATCCTACAGAATCTTTGAGGATCCACGACTTGCAATCCACCGCAGAAAGAAGCCACTTCCATGTGGAAAATGCAGGCCCTGAGTACGTGGAAACAATATTCCGTATCAAGACCAAAGCTGTGCCAGAAGGTACTGGTGGGAATCTCCAGTATTTGTAAAACTATGATCATAAATTAGAAAACATGTTCAACCATAAAATATAGATATAATTAAGCACAGTGATCGATAATTTATATGTTTCTTTTTAAAAAAGGCTAAATCTACTGTTCACTATAGTATAAATCTGCTATCTCCTAATTAGCACCAAGTGCTTTTAGCTAGTATACAGTAAGCTATTCTCCTGCAGCTACTTATAAGCTACTTTATTACTCTAGAACACTTAATTCGGTTAACTTTTTAAAACCTTTTACTTTTAACATATACATCTTTTAACTTTTAAGTATTAAAAATCTTATTAAAACAATAATACTTTCACTATTAAAATCATGATCTCTATTATTTATACTTTTTTTAGCATTAAAAACGATCTTAAATCTACTAAATAGTAGGCTTAATAATAAGCCGCTAGTAAAATTAATACTAAACCTTTTTAAATTACTTTAAAATTATACTTTTTGTTATAATTATAATATTATCTATATAAACGCTAACAATTATAAAAATAACTAACTATATTATTATTTAATATAATATAACTAAAAGCTTTAAAAAAATAATAATGTTATTATTAATAAAAAAACTACGTTTTTAAAAAAAGTTAACTATTTATAATAAAACAATATATCTACTTTTAAAAAAAACTATTAAAGCTAAATTTTCTACTTTTATAAAACTAATAATACTTACAACTATTTTATAAATAATAGCTTTATTAATAACTTTACTTACTATTAATTATTTTATATATATTAACATTATATTTATAGTTTTTATAAAATAAGTACTAAAAATAACTAAATATTAAAATTTTTACTAGCTACTTTTTTTAATATTATAATTATTTATAAAAACATTACTAACTATTTATATAAAATTAAACTAAAAATAGCTGATAATAATATAAATAATAGCTTTTATATACTAAATAAATATTTTTTTAATAGTACTTATTAATTAATATGCTATTTTTAAAGCTATAATTATATTTTAAGCTTATAAAAATAGTAGCTATAAATCTTTAATATTAACTATATATATTATACTAATCGTTTTAAAATATTTTTAATTATTATTATTAATATATTATTTATAAAGTTTTTAATACTTTTAATTTTTGCTTTATTAAATATAAAAAATAAAAACAATTTTTTATAGCTTATTAATATATTTATTAAATTAATAAAAAGTTATAAATAACTAGTATTTATAATTTTTATTATTAACTTTTAAAGTTAGCTTAAAATAGCTTTTATAAAAATATTTCTTACTGCTTAATAATATATCTATATTTTTTATATTAATAAAAACATTATTTTAAAAACTAAATAAAAATAAAAAAAGCTATTACTTAATTTTAAAAATAAAAATAAAATTAATAAACTTTTAAACTTTATTATTTACGTTTTAAATAATTTTACGATTAATATTTTAACTATATTAATACTTAAAACAATATTAAGTAAATTATTTTATATTTATACTAGTTTTTTGTTTTATTAAGCTTATATAATTTATTTATATATAAAAGCAGAATTTAATAATATTTAATAATATATAAAAAAAAAAGTTTTATAAAAACTAAAAATTTTATATTATATATTTTTAAAAAATTTACTTGCTTAATTATATTAAATAAACTAACTATTATATTTTATAATATTATAACTATAATATTTAAACTATTTCACTAATAAAGTTAATAAATTATACTATTAAAAAACGTTTTTATTTAATAAATAAACTTAATTATATAGTTATTATATAATATAAAAACATTATTAACTACTTTTAATAAAAAAAAATTAAAATACGTTAAAAAATAATTAGTTTTATTTAAATAAAAAATATTTTTATAACTTATAATAAAAAAGCTTTTAAACTACTATAAATTTAATATTTAAAAACTTAATATTATTTTTTATAGCTTAATTATTTTATGCTTTTATTATTATAGCTATATATATATAATATAAAATAATAATATAGCTTTTTTTTATTTTTATAAAATTTTAAAAAAAAATTAAGCTTTATAAAAATAAGTTTATTATTAAAAACATTAAATATATAAAAATTAACTTTTTTTAGCACTTTATATATAATATAATAAATAAACTACTTATACTATATTAAAAAAACTTTTTAGTTTTAAAGCTTTTTAATAAACTTTTTTTTATAATAATTATATTATTTTTAAAACTTAATAAACAGTTTAATCGTAATTAAAAAGCTTTATAATTATTTAATATAAACTATAGTTATTATAAATCTTTTAAAAAAGTACAGTTAAAATAAAAACTTATTAAAAATAAACTTTTAATATATAAAACTTATATAAACATATAAATATAACTTTTAATATAATAAACTTTGTTTATATTGATTATAAATATAATTAAAGCTTAAAAAAAAGCTTAAAAAAAAGCTTAAAAAACGTTAAAAAAAAAGCTTATATTAAATCAGCTTAATAAGCTATAAATCGCTATTTAAATAGCTTTAACTTTAACTTTAATAACTTTTTTATTTTTAAAAACAAAAACTAAACTACTATAAAGTTTAAAAATAATATAAACAACTTTAAAAAGTTTTAAAATATTAAAAACAACTTTATATAATTTAAAATTATTATAAATAGTAATAAAAATTAAAAAAAATTAAATATTAGCTTAATAATTATAAATAATAATTTTAACAGTAATTATAAAGCTTTAAAAAAATATAATATAATATAATTATTACTAACTAGTTTTAATAAATATTAAACAGTTTTAATTTTTAAATATTATAATACTAAAAAAAAGTTTATTAAAAACAACTTAATTAATTAATTAAATAATTCTTTTATAACTAATACGTTTTATATATAATTTAAATATAAATATAATAATTATAAAACTTTCTAAACGTAAGAAATTATTAAACTTAATACTTTTTTAAATTTATAACTCTTAAAATCATAATTTAAAAAAATTACTATTTTAATCTAAAAAATTATACGCTACTAAACAAGTACGTTACTATACAAATTTAATATAAAGTTTCTTACACGGTAGCACAGCTAACTCTAATTGCTAACACTTAAGGACAGCAGATTTATACCACAGTAAACAGCAGATTTAGCCTTTCTCTTCTTTTTTAGTACTAGATAATTCTTTTTATCTTAGTTCCTCTAACAGCATAAGTACTACAGACGAGCTGTTAAGTAGGTGCAACATAAAGAAGAGTAAGACAAGAAGCCGTATATAAAGTTTGTAAATCGTAGAGTCCAAAACTTTACCATCAAAAGCAAGGTAAGTGATGAAAGGAATATTGTAGGAGACCCTCTCGATGTTATCAAGCTCAACGTGTGTACTAGAGGTGGCAGCCATGGCGGGCAAGTGCACTGCAGCATTCTTAGAGCCGTCACAAATTAGTACTCGCAATTTGTTATTGGCGCTCTCTCTAGTCTAAGGGTCAAAGAAACACGCTTGGGCCATTCTAAACTGATCTTGGAATCAGTACTTGGACTATGTAGGGAAGAGTCATCAAAGCTAATTCAAGAGAAAGGAACGATCGATAACGATCCTGTATGAAGAAGGACACGGAGATGCTGCATAGAAGAAAGCCTGGGAATTTCGACGATAGTGGAAAATGAAGAAACTTGACAACACTAGAGTTCATGGCTTTGGCTATCTTTCAGGTGGCGGGGTACATCTCCCAGGCCGCGATGCTCTGTCCTTCATAATCATCCGAACCGTACCTGCGAGAGCTTGACATATTCATCCAACTAGACCGTACCGCGGCTACCTGAACATTCATCTGCTAGCCGTCAGTCAATGTCTCAAAATTGGATATGCTATTAAAGTATTACGGATTTCTACAGTTAGACTTTCCACATTTATCCTTTTTCTTCGTTGAAGCAAGCTGGTTTATTGTTACTTGATGATCCGGCGCTTGTATATTACCGCATGGCGCGACCCTAACGTCGAGGTTCTTACTATCGCCACAGGAGTAGATATTATGAGCTTGATCTTTTACGCACATGATGAAGAAGGCAATAGAAGCGTATTATCTTTCGTACAGATAGTAGAGCAGTGCGAATGTACTGTATTTCTTAGTTCAACACGCTATTTAGTCTGACAAGATTCATTCAAAAGTACTTGTCGAATCCCTATCCAATTAAGGACATTCGCCATTCGGCGTCCTAATACAAGAACAATCAACATCGCCATTTCCTTGGAGATTATAGCAACAGGTGAATGCGTTGCCATGGTCTGTGTGGACAATTGTGCCGACATATGTACCCTTGGTCGGGTCAAGAACGACTCTATACTTGTCAGGAGCTTCGTCACAGTAGGGCTCATAATGCTGAAGAGGCATCTCATAGGGTTGGAATGATAAGCGAGGAAACCAATTATCTCCGTCATGGTATGTATGAGGGTATTTTCTGCCATTTCCATTTCTGCAGGCACACCCGGTGGTGCCCTGCATACAGTATTTCGCAGCAGCGAGTGCCATTTTCACTTCATCAGCGGTAAACTGTTCTCCTTGACCTAGCGTTTCGTTAATCGAACGTGCTCTTGATGTGACCTGCCAAGCTGACCACGGAAAATAGGTCATGCC
Source organism: Xylariaceae sp. AK1471 (assembly GCA_023159215.1). Lineage (NCBI taxonomy): Eukaryota > Fungi > Ascomycota > Sordariomycetes > Xylariales > Xylariaceae > Xylariaceae sp. AK1471. Next base: position 71,058 of record JAJKLI010000056.1, read on the forward strand.
AGGAGCGGGGCTTTACTTACACAATACTCCATTCGCTGGAATGCCCATCGCTTCAATCGTGTCCGTTTGATTTGAGAAACTGTTTTCCGTGTCGTCCATATCAGACACTGAAAGGGGTATCTGCTCGGATGTCGCTGCCATCACCGTGGCACTTGTGCATAGCGCAAGAAGAAAGCTCTTTGTAGAAACCATTTTTACCCTCGGAACGAAATTGATTTCCACCACCAATGTTTAAGAGGTATGACAAGGAGACGCTTGCCTAGAGATAGCTGGATGAGAGTATTTATGTCCGTGCCAGATACGACTGCTTTGCGAGCAATAGTCTAGCCGCGTGACACGTGTAAAGCAAAGCTGAAAAGTGCGATATTTGTGATGGTGGCTTGCAGACGGCCACAGGGATTTCATCCCTGTGTTCGTATTGAGCGTGGTAATAGTTAAGGCTAGTCAACTAAACTTGATCTAGGCCGAGGGTAATATTAAAGATGGGAGTGTGAAAATAATGGGAGATAGTTCGATTAAGCCAGTGTTCGAGTTATAGTCCGACGGATTAATGAAGTATACATACAAATAGCTGTATATTGCATCAGTGTGTGGGGCAGGTGCTTTCAGCTGAGGCTGAAGTGGGTACAGCAGATGCAGTGTTGCCCTAATTTGTGGCCTCGTAGATTCCAGCTTCGTAGCCATTCTGATCGGCTAGTCTAATATAGCTAGTTATTTCCAATGTGAGCGATAGCGCACAGGCTCAATGCCACGAGGGCAGATCCATTAGGTATGGCCAGAACAGCTGTGGCACAGTATTATTTAGCTCCCCCCATGCCAGCGAAAACAAGATCATAGCGTAACTGAAAGCTCAACACCAACGTCTAATTGACGTGTATGACCTTAATAGCCCTCTAGTTCAAACTCTCTTCGAAGAAAAATGCCAGGAAATTGAATCGGTCGTTACAGTGTAAAAATCCACCTTAATTATAGATTCCTTGGGAATTGAAAACTGCGGCCACGTATCTAGGCCACGACCAAGAGTCATGTGGGTGCATCTCATATTCGTCGACCATAGCCAGCTAAGATGGCACTCCACATATACAATGCAATGCGGCGAAGCGGCATAGGTAACAATAACTCCTAACTTAAAGTCTCCACGTATATTCCTCTCGCACGCTTCCTTGCCTCCCGGATCGTCTGGAGATATTCTAGCTAACCTACGCAGCCACACTTTACTGTGATGGCTGCATATTCTCCATGTCACAGAGTCAGGCTTGCTTAGATTACTAAATGACTGAGAAGCAGTCATATATAAACTCGCTCTTTGTGTTCGTTTATGGCCTGATCCGCCATGCCAAGGTATTGCAACTCTACGACCCTAATTGCGGACAAGCTCCAGTCTAGTGGCGGGGCAGGTGATATATTAGCTATTGGATTTCCTCGGCGCTATCTGATAGGAGAAATAATCAGGGTGCTCAGGGGAAGATAGCAACGCTCGCTCGCCTGCCAACTCTAATAGAACGCCGTTACTCAGATGCCCGATGTGGATCATTGCAGACAAGTTTGCAACAATTGGCCACTACACACGCTTCTCAGGCGAGTTCTCCTCAGTCGCCTCGGCCGGATTCCTTCCTTTTTGAAGGGCAGACTCCTCTTCGTCCGCGATCTCATGAATCTTGTCCTTCTGTGCTTGTGGCTTGTCTTTCAAGGCGGCGCGAATAGCTGTTATAGGGATTGGTAAGCTCATTGCCGGAATTTTAAGTTGACGTTTATTTTTGAATGAACAGTCCACTACTTACTATCCAGATCTTTTTCGTTCCAGCTGTTATACCCGCCCAGGCTAAGCGGCCACATGACCATGTTGTCATCACGGAAGACGAAGTCCTCAGTCTTTTGCGGTGGCTTGCTGATGAGCATATCGAGCTCCATGGCGATGCTGTTGCAGTAACGGTCCAGATCGAGGTCGTTGACGTCTCGACCGAATGGGTTCTCAATCTCGCGTCCGATCGCAGCCAGGCCTAGAATGATATAGGCAGCAACCACAGTACCAGGGATGGCGATCCAATCGAGAGTGGAATAGAGCTGGAAGGGGAGGACGAGGACGTAAAGCCAGGTGATCTGGGAGATGGCAATGTTATACGCGGCGGGAAGGGGGGTCATCAGAATGCGCTCGCACCCAGTCAAGGTCTCCGCCATGACACCGAGAGCGTTGGTGGCGGTGGTCTGCATGCACGAAGTCTTCAGCGTCTCGTTCTGGAAGATGCTCTCGAGATACGAGCTGAGGTAGTTCAGAATCTCGAGCGGGAGATGACCGTGATGCCCATGCGAACGCTTAAGAGCCTTCATAGGATTGTCTTCCGCACCCGGGATTCCGAGGTACGCGGCCCACGTTTTGACGGCAGCCTTAGACTTGGCGGGTGGCGCATTGGGCTCGTGTGCGCTCTTTGCGAAAGTATCGAGGTTTTCAATCAGAGACTTCATGTCCTTGTAGTCGTACTCGGGCTCGAAACGGAGCTTGTGCTTCATGGCGACGCAAAAGGCGAGAATGAGGTTAATGGCGGTACTAGACAAGTGGTTAGAGTGCGTCGTTCGCTCTCTATAAAGAGAACAGAGCCCACAGTTTTGCAAGAAGATCTTGCTTTCCGAGGTCGCCGTCGCGTTCCTTGGCATGAATCCAGAAGACACGGCTCAGGTTGCGCGCTGTGAGAGTCAATTGAGCCCAGTACCTGCATTGGTCAGTCAACCCGCGGTTGTGCGTATCTCCCCTCCTGCTTCTGGTAGTATGCGTGCTTACTTGCGACCCTCATTATATCGCTCATATGCCGTCGAGGAGCGGAAACTCAGGGACAAACCGACGACGAAACCCAAGACGGTGAGAAGGGTGGCCGATATACCGACTGAAGAGATATTAGGTTGGAAAATGTGGCTGCGCGCTCTCGACTTCACTGACTGTCGTGCACCTTCTTCGAGATCACTGTAACTGCGGTGGCCCAGCCAGCAACGAACAGCAAGGGCAGCACCATCTTAGGGAAGACGGAGCCGTGAACGCGCAGGAAGTAAGGCAAGTTGGAATGCTTCGTAGGGTCCATTGGGCCGCTCTGCAAGGAATCAACGCTTATACCGGCGGCGCGTGAAGATGACTGGCCAACTCACAAAGTAGTTGTCTAGATCCATCGAGTCCACACTCTCGCGTCTCTTGGGGGACGTATGCTGCGCAGTCGCGCCATTGGTATGTGCTGCCACCATATCGATAGCTATCGAAAGTACTGGTAGAGGAGAGCACTTAGGAATCGCAGCCGACAAGGTCGTGATCTGAGAAGCAGAGCAGTAGAAGATGGCAGGCCACGAGGTAGTGATATGGAGAGCAGAGAAAGAAGCGACAGGACATGCAGGACTGAAATGCAGGAACGAGGTCTCATGTCTCCCTTTACAATTCTATCGTGCACCCTGAATGAATCGTCACGCTATTGAGTTTTCCAATTTTATTTCCAATGGTACGCGCCCACGTATTTGCCAAGCCCAAAAACGGGATTGAATCTCTGACAGCCAAGCCGCTGTCTACAGATTACCCTATAGGCAACGCAATTCCCACGTTTGGACTGTTAAGCACCGCCAAGCATAGTCTTTCGAGATCTTATGTCTCATATAGGCAACCGACGAATAGGATATAACACCCCCCTTTTAACCCCTTGTATCTGCCAAGTCTCAAATGACGTCGGCTATTCAAGCTAGCCACGGGCCAATTTGCCAACCTTGACGAGTAGTGGCGAAAATAAAATATCGACGATAATGATACAGCTAGGTGCACTTGGTAAGATTCTTGATTCAAACACTTCATAGTCTCCTTGGCACGTGAGCTCCACAAGACAGCCCCTGCCCGCATAAATAACGTCTTTCGCCTCTTAATGTTTTGGGACAGAGTAGACATGAAGATCGGGCGTCACACAAACTTGAAACCACTGTGCACCGCTCACTAAATGATCCGTAGCGGACAGGTGGATAACAGAGTGGCTTGTCTTCATACTAGGTAGTGTATAGTAAAGTCATGGGCTGTCTATAAATATGATATGTGATTGGCTGAATAGACGCTTTGCCCAGGGCTTGTCCGTCCACCAAGAAATACCCAAGCTGGCGGTATTTCAGCTACAGCCAGTTACTGGTACATCAAGGAATTAAACACTAGATGGATGCACCCAATAAAAACACATATTTCGCTGTTCGCTTATAGCAGTATATATCTTGATTGGATGCATCATTTAGTGCTGATCCACATCAATGTACCCCCAGCGGGTTGTAGCTGAAATACCTTTCAAAGGGATGAGGGACTCCAGTTTCAGATGCCAGAACTTCCAGTCCTGGAGGCTTCTATACCAACACTATAACATTTGTACGCAGAATCTGTAGTCCCTTTTCCGTACTTTTGGTGGACCATCTGCTTCAAAAACCTGCCGGCCGTATTTATCAAACACAGCACGCCAGGAAAAAGCCATAGCAGGTCCGCGCTTAGGCAACTGTTTATTATCCACCTGGTCCCGAATCGGATCCCATATTTTTGTATGTCTCAGAGAAATCCAACCCTACTGCGGTCCGGATTTCACCTGCATCTTCATGATTTAGTTCCATGGCCTTCGTCTTCAAAATCCTCAGTCGGCTGAGACCAAGCTATCTCAAACATCAATGGCGGATAGCCCTCGCATTCATCGATGACAGTGTAATCTTTATTCTTTCTACAAGCTGTGAGAACCACTTTCCTACCGCAGTTCTCCCTACTCCTTCGTTCACTTTTGAAGTTGAGAGCATTGTTATGCTCCGGCAATAATATACATCAACATGATCCTGCTATAAAAGCTGTTCAGCGTAACTAAACCTTACGCTGTAATAAAGTGGTAGCCTTTCTATTTTGAATGTGGGCGGCGTTTTTAACATTAGATCTATTGGACGCCTGGCAAGTCTTTTCCTCATCATGAAGAGAATATTATACGAAACCATCACCCACTACTCATGTAGCGACATACGAGAGCTTGTTTGCCTACCAATGATTATCTGGACCTGTCTTTCTCCACCAAACGACCACTACTTGCGATTACTCGAATTGTCTATTCTAGTGCTTAGGTTGCGTTCGCAATTCTTTGACCTTATCCGGAATTCTATTTTCGGATCTTAAAACCTTTAGTCCTGGAGGCTTCTATACCAACTACTCAGTATTTGTACGCAAAATCATGAGCAATAACTTGACTATGGCAACAAAAGTTTACTCGCGACATAAACCCAAAGCCAATACTAGTAGTCGTAGCTAAGTTTTAAAGAAACACTAAAAATCGGGGCTAAGCCTGAAATCCTGAGCCTTGATGGTTCTACTCCTGTTACTGACCCCTTTACTAGGCTAAAGCCAAAGGCTTGACTGCTCGCCTTGTCTCAACGTACATCTGAATAGCTTCTGAGGACAACACTTATTGATTGTGCTAGAATAATTTTCGATATTGCAGGCATTCAATATCAATATATTCTCTAAGTTTTTAAGACACTACACCTTTTATTAACGTATCGTCGAACCGACATACTTCATAAGACCCCAAAGCCTAACCAAAACCGAGGCCAAACCCAAAATAAGTCCACCAAACCAAATCAACATGTTCGCCGACCCATATCTTCCAAAAAATCAGACCATGAACACCAACCAACCGTAACACATAACCAGATTCGTATTACGCATACTTCGTCATCATTCCCATCGCGCCAAACAAAACAAACGCTTATAAATCCGGAGTTCGCCGTGAGATGTACACCTCCAGCCCCTCCTGTACGACGAAAAACGTAGCCTTGGCCTTGAGCTCGCGCGTGGGGTTGACGAGCTGGAAGTCAAAGTCTCTTAGGAGCCTTGGGCAGACCTTGTTGATCTCGAGGAGAGCAAGATTTCGGCCAATGCAAACATGGGCACCGCCACCGAACTGTGGTCCTACAAGTTAGCAAGGCTCGAACAAAACAACACCACAGCCTCTATATACAGACACACAGCCATTACACAGTAACACAAAGAAAGAGCTTGAGGTAGAGGGGGGGATTACCTGACACATATACCTCTCCATAACCCGCGCATTCTCCTCATCCTCCAACCACCTCTCGGGCCGGAAGAACTCGGCATCGCTCCCGAAGACCGCCTTGTCCCGATGCAGCACCCAGCCGTTCACAGCGAGGCGCGTGCCGGCGGGATAGTGCCGCCCGTCGATCTCGACGCCGTCGGGCGCCGGCGCGTAGCGCGTGATGTTGAGGCCCACGGCGGGCCGCAGCCTCATCGCCTCTTTCAGACACGCCTGGAAGTACGGGAGCGACTGCGACTGCGTCCACTCGATGTTCCCCGCGGGCGGGATCGTGCCGTCGGCCACGGCGGCGTCGATCTCGGCCTTGAGGGCCGCGTAGACCCGGGGTGCCGTTAGCGAGAGCCAGAAGAAGGACTGCATCGTTGAGGCGGTGGAGTCGGAGCCCGCGAAGCTGTGAGCACAATGTTAGCAAATTTCGTGCTCTTGTTCTCTGATTCACGATGTCCGATGTCTCGTGTTGTTTGTACGTAGCTGTGCCTGGGAGGGGGGAAACTCACATAGCACCATGCGCCACAGCAAAGATATCTCCCTCGTGAAACTTGGCCGGATCCTTCAAATGTCCCTTGATCAGACTCGCCATCAAGTCCTCGCGTCCATCACTGCTAGCGCTCTTGCCCTCCCTCTCAATCTCGAACGGCTTGCGCTTCGCAATTTCCTCTTTTGCGATGCGCGTGATGAGGTTATTCGCGGGGTCTAACGCGGGTATATATTTGCAGATCGGGTTCCGTCTCAGAAAAACGTCCAGCTCCGGAATCTGCCCGATGATGCCGTTGTATTTCTGGCTGTTATCGATAGTACGGATGGCGTTCTCCTTATCCACGCCCGCGGCCAGGAACCCGAAGGAGCGTCCGAAGGCTACCTCGCCCAGGACGTCGAATGCGAAGTAGTGCAGCCAGTCGCCGAGGTTCAGAGTCGGCTGGGGCTTCTTGTCGCCGATGCCGAACGAGCCCTCCTTGTTAGAGCTCGCCGTTGAATCCGTGCAGAAGCCCGTCATCCTTGACACAAGGAATTCAATGGTGTCGTCGATGAATGGGCTGAGCTGCCGCATGGCGGCCATGGAATAGGGCACGTTGGCCACCTTCTTCTTCATGGCGTGTACCTCCTCGCGGATCTCGGTGAAGATGTCCGGGTTCTCCGGGGGCGGAAACACGCTGTAGAAGTCGGTCTTGTAGAACCGCTTCCCGGCCGAGAGGATGTTCCGCGCTACCTGCGGGGAGGAGAAGGAGACTTCGTTCGGCCCGATGCGGATGACGGGGCCATATTTCCTGTGGAGGTCGACGTGCTCCCATTGTGTGTTCTCCGAGATGGTCGATCTGATTTTCCACAGGCGCGTGCAAGACGCGAGGAAGGGTCCGGGGAGTGAGCGGAGAGGAGAGGCGTATCGTCTATATGCCATCCGGCCGATGAGGAATGCGGGGAGGAGGATGGGCCAGTATGTGCTGATGAATGACAGGGCAAAACTGAGGAATAGGCGGACCGGCGAGATGGTTCCCTCCTCGGGCACTATCATCTTGTCAATGATGCTTGAATCCATGGTGTCGATGTCCTCGAGTAATTATGAAGTGTGACTTGAATATTAGACGAAGAAGTTCCAGCCTTCTTTCGGAGGATAGTGTTATATCAATTAAACACGAGGTTGAAGTATCGTAAGATGTTTATACATTGACTCCTGTTGAAGGAGGTAGATAAGTAGTTTATAGATAAGTCCGCAGATGGCCGGATAGTTATAATAAAGTAAATCTGCTGACGGTTGACGGCTGAATATTCCGTACGAAGCACAGATTGTGTTTCTGGAGCGTGTAAGTGATATGAATTCGGCGGGCCCGATCCCAACAAAGATGCAGGCGACGGGGCCAGACCAAGCATTGCAATATAATTATATGAGGGCCCCGATAGGACGCAAGCTGTACCTACAGATAAGATCGGCGGGCCGGCCAGATCCTATTACGAGCCTCCTTACGATTGACGTCTGGTATCTACTGCTTACTTGGTATAATATTAGCTGTGCTGAGAGCAAGCTTGACCAATCAGCTAACTGCCGATAAATCCTCGACAGAAGCGAGAAAAAGGCGTGGTTCAAGAGGCAGCGGGATGTGGATCGATGTGGAGGATCCCGCCGCAAACTGTATGGAGGTTTGGTCGAAATGTGGCGGGGACAGTCCTGGGTTGCGGGGAAGGAGGTTTACACATTGATAATGCCGCGTAATGGATGGGATCTCCCGCGGATCGCCAATGTCTTATCGGCCATAGAAATACCTCCATTTGGATGAAGTGAAGGAAACGATGACTCCTGAAAAGCTGCTTTGGCGAGTTTCTTGGCGAGTCTGCTTCGATGCGAAAATATCGCTGCGATATCATTCGAGCGTCTCACTCGGTATTGCTTGGCACCACCGGTGACATGGGTGTATCGGCACAGAAGAGTCTGAGTCCAATCATAGAGCAACAAGCCTATAGCTCCTTAATTTATTTCTTAATTGTCCGATCCATTCACCTGGTTTACTTTACATTACTAGCACACCATGGTTTGCTCAAGACGGGAACCTACGTCGGGCTCCCTGCATACACACGTGCGAAGACGAACCGTTACATCACTAATCTTAGTGATGGATCGTAACGAATCTGGATTAATCAGCCTTACATATGACAGAAATAAACGTAGTGGTGGTATCAATTTTTCGCCGAATCAAACCAATTCTTTTATCATAAACTCATAATCTGCCAGTGAAACACGAAGCGCCGCATCGTCCAAAAATGAGACGGCGGTTGATCTATTCCCACTTCTTGGCTTCAGCGCCGTCGGGAGGCTGAGTTGGATAAGTCTTGCTCTTGGCGTCGTCCCAACTTGTGCTCAAAGCTGTGCCATTGCTCTCGATGAAGCTCTTCATCATGGCTCGCTTCATGTCTTCGTCTCCACTTTTGTATATCTTCTGAAAGAAACTGTTGACATCGGCGTCCTCGGGGGCTTTTTCATCGTCGTCGACGTCGATATGATCCCAGTCTTTAGGCCCCTTTTTAGAAGAGGTGGGGTACTGAGGTGCACCTTTGCTAGTCTTCGCTGCTCCAATTGTCTGGGCTGCAGATGGTGTTGACTTCTCCGCAGGGGTGTCAATTTCCACCATATCACCCTTCGACTGGGAAAGAGTAGATGCTTCGATCTTGGGCGCGCTCGAAGAACCACGTTCCTGGCTATTGTCGATCTTCGATCGCAACTTCTCAAGGAGGGCTGCGTACCAAGTAGAGGGGTCATGGTCAAAGTCAGGAAGCTCGAGTTCCCCGATATCCTTGTATCTGTTGTGTGTTTGTTAATAAAAGGTCAAGTCAGAGGTGTGGAAACACAACGTACCCTAGCGCAGTAATGAAATCGTAGAATTGGCTGAAGGGAACTCCTTTGCTGGGGTCTATGGAGAGGTTGTCCACAATTTCTGCATTGCTGCGTCGCAAAGTGGGCCATTTGCCTGGCGTCTGTTTCTGAAGAACCAACTCAATTTTCATAGATTTCACGGTATACTTAGTCGCCTCGGGTTTGATCTCGCCGAAGAGGAGAAGCACGATAGATCCGGTGAAGCCGGCGAGCGACGCACCCTGGGCTGGGCTAATTGTGATAGCTCCAGACCTAGAGTCTATGGCAACCTGTCCTTGGGACAAGTTCTTGAGGAAGACATCAACAGTCAAGCTGGTCTCCGTCTGATAGAAACTGCATCGGACTTTATGCTTCAAGTACATAGTATGATACTGGCTCCATAGTTTCTCCCAAGCGTCACGACCGGATGCAGCATTCGAAACACTGATGGTGTTGGCTTTCTCACCACCAGCTCCGGCATCAACTGTAGCGGGTGGATTCTGCATGATCTTTTCGCTAGTTGATTTTTCTGACGGGTTTGGGTACTTGATCGAGGTGTGGTGGACTTTGCGACCGTCGTGTCCGGGGGGGAGCTTTTCTATCTGTGTCAATGCTTGAATCCGCCAGGTGAAGGCTTGGTTTCGCATGGATGACTTCTTAGTTCGACCTGCCGAGCCCAATGCAGTAGCCAGGCCATCTTCCTTGTTAGGCTTCATCTCATCTTGGACCTCTTTCAGCCCCACAGCGTAGTCACCATTCTCATCGATCTTGTTCTGCTGGCCATCATCTTCCATGGCTTTGGCACCATCCGAAAGCCGGATAGCCCAAAAAGCACACACATCGGCATCTGCGAATCGACCCATACGATAGAGGGTGATAGCTCGTCGGAGTTGAGCCTCGACCATTTGGTCGCGGTTTGCACGATCGTAGGCGACGCGTAGGGCCATCTCGGCATCGTTGAGGGCAAGGTCGATTTGGTTGGTTCGCAGGTAGGCCTTGGAGCGTTCCAGATACCAGAGAGGGGCAGCCCGTCCCTTTAGGGCCTCGGTGAGCTTCTCGATGCCTTCGGCATACTTGCCTGCTAAGACAAGCTGCACGCCGGCGTCGGCCAAAGCAGTCACGGAAGACATGGTGGGTGGGTTACTCGGTGCTGTAGTGTGCTTGCTGTAGTCTGGGTCTGGGCGTAGGTCTGGGTGTTTGGTATTGTGTTGTGACTGAAGGTGTTTAAAGAGGAAGGATGTAGGCTATCTGATCTGTCTGTTCCGTTCTTAAGAGAAATAAATAAATCAAAAGAGCGAGCGAGCGAGCGAGCGGGAAGGCCGAAATTTGGTGAGTCGGGAACGAAGGAAGCTGGTGGAATGGGCTCGCTGCCTGTTTCGTTACACCTTGTTGGCGTGCATACACCTACATAGTACCTAGGTAGGTACCTACTTCGCTGGCCGTGGAAGGTACCTGTACCTAAATCCATGGTGGGGTTAGATTCAATTCTGCCTGGACTTTTCGAAGCTTAAGCTACGTAATAGAGTGAGTATAGTTCTCACCGCCTTCCCAACTTTGTAGCAGAAACTCAGCTCTGTTTACTGCATATATTCCAATATTGGACTATCAGTGTCATGTAATCACCATACCTAGTATATGTTCATATACTAACTAGAATTTGCTGTATCTACATGTAATGAACATCTGACCAATACATGTAACTAATACAGGTTTTCGGGATTAAACGTCTAACTATTTGAAGGAATAATAAAAAATGTTAGTTCCAACGGGTGCCGTCTGGTAAACGGGTGACTTACTATTGATTGTTTAATTGTGAACAGTTGTTTCCTTGTTTGAAATATCATAGATATTGGAGGGGGGGAGGGCAGCTGGGAGAGAGATCACCTAGGTGGCACCCCGAGCATGCAAAGGTAATAAATAGCCACGTGCCACACAACGTGTTCTATTAGCTATTATCTATGGATATTCTCATTTCTATCGTATCTTCATACTCAGTATTAGAATGTAACACTCGTATAGGGTATTGCCTCTTGTCCTCATGTCTGTCCTTCAGATCAAAACCGTATCGTTCGGGTACTTCTTGGCAAACATGCCCAAAGCCTTCATGGTAAAGGTAAACTTGTAGTTGGGGTATGAGATCATGCAGCTCTTGTTGAAAACACCCTCGATCGCTTCTTGCTTCCACTCGCCGTTCGATTGCTGTCTTTCCATGATCAGCTTGATGCCTTTCTTTATGGCTTCGACCTTAGGATAATCTGCATGCATGAGGCCGATCAATGCCCACGCTGTCATGACAACTTGAGAACCAGTGGAATGCTCTGTATACTCCATCCTCTCACAAGACTAGGAAAATGTGTCAGTAAGAGGTTTGCGAGAATTCATCAGGGAAACATACGCGGTAGCTTTCAGACCACCCTCCATCCTCTCTTTGGCGCGATATCAAAAAATCGCAGCCCCGTTTCGAATAGTAGCTGTTACTATATTTATCGCCAATGCTCTTCAAGCTCTCTAGAGCAAACATGCTCGCGTACGTGTAACAAATGGCCCAGTTTCCATACCATGAGCCATCAGGTTGCTGCGCTGTCTTGATCCACGCGACTGATCGCCCTACAAAAGCGTCAATTTCCTTTGAGCGGTGATCTGGCCAGTGTTTCTTGAAGAGCGAAAGGGCTGTAACTACAGCTGTTGTGCATTCGACGTAGTCATATTCCACCATAATCTTGCCAAATACCTCGGCCGCATTGAGCAGTTCCAGCTTTTCACTACCACGTGTAGGCTCGTACGAGGAACATGCGCCAGACTTATTTTGGTAAGTCAGGATAGTGTCAACAGCGTCAAAAACCCGTTCATCATCTAGTAGTTCAGGATATCCGGGCGTCTTTTGTAGAAGGATTACCGACTTCAATGCTTCTGAGACACAATCACAGACGGCATAACCCTGATCCTTGTTACTAAATGCCCAGGCGCCTTTACGCTGCTGGCGATAACAAGTCTGCTGATCTACGCAGTTTTCGCGGATCTGCTGATCATCGAGGAAGCCTAGGGCCTTGTTGAGCATAGGCCGCCATCGAGCATCTTGCTCTAGTCCAGCATCAACCACAGCCTGGATAAGGAATGAGGTATCCCAACATTGGACACCATTGGTACCGTTGCAAAACATACCCTCCGCATTCACCCACATGCAATCCTCAAGTCTCTCGATGTGTCTCTTGAAAGAATAAGCATCCGGACCGTCGCGAATGTAGCACGCAACCGTATTAAGAGCGGCATTCACAGGAGCAAGATCTGCGTAGTCCGTGTTCGCATCTTCCATGTCGATCAGCTTGCTGACCCACTCGTTGGCTCTATTCTTCAAGAAATTAGGTCGGAGCCACGGCCAAATATTGACCAAGGCCCAGTTCGCCGTGTTCAGAACCCACGACTTAGGGTGGTAATTGTCAACGGGACAGATGGTGTTCCGGTTGCCAGCCCAGTTAACCGTCTCCCACTTTTCCGGAAACAACTCCTCACGCAAACCGCGAATGATGTCTGTCTCTTCACAGGTCCATTTCTTGTCAAATATGTAACCCATGGGCAGGAAGACTTGGCGCATATGAATCCACCACCTCCAGGGTGCAAAGGGCACCCAGTCGGGTAGAAGCCAGAGCTCTGGGGGTACTGGGTTGACGATATCCCATTTACAGACACCAAGGATACTAAGCCAGAATTTGGCCCAGTGAGGCGCATGCGTAGCACCTCCTAGCTTGTGCAATGTATTACGCGCCTTGACCATGACAGGGTCCTCCGGTTCGACACCAACCAAGCGCATAACGGTGTAATTCATCGCAGTGCCGAAGACGGTGCTTTCGCCTTCGATATGCAGGCCCCATCCTCCGTCTTCGGGGTGCGCACGGGCAGAGAGATAGTTCTTGATCTCGGTAGCAACATACCAAGGAATTGGCGTCTTCGTCGCATACCAGGTGATAACAACACCAGGCAAGAGGAACATGGGGCCTCCATACTCGCATCCCCATGTGCCCGAGGGTAGTTGAAGCTTTTCGAAGAATGTAAGGCCGTTGCTAACAGCATCGAGTGGGTTCTTGGGCTTGGGTAGGTTCGGAAGATGCTGGAGCAAGGGACTTGTATCAGCGCGCGATTGTTTCTGGGCTGGGCGAGTAGCCGTCTCTACTCACGGTGTCCAAGCCAAGATACCACTTGTCGGCAGTAGATTGTGGCCACTTCTTGACGGCTTCGTCGTCCTCGAGATAATGCCAGGTGAGTCTGCCGCTCTCGTCTAATAACCTCCACCGCGTCCGGTCTGTTTTTTCGGCAACTCGTTGCCGCTTCGCGTCGGGGTCTATGTTGCCATTGCTGGCGCGTTTTTTCTCATTTGGCTTGGCCGCTAGGCTGCCATTTGACCGGGCAGTAACCATATCGACTTGCTTCCTTGCAGCAAGATTGGGCTGGGTGCTGTAGGGGCGACGAAGACGTCGATTGGAGGGATGTTCAAGGGTGTGAACAAGACGAAGAGCCGAGGAAATCGGCGGCGTTGCACTCGTGCGTTCAAGTCAATTGGGAGCTAGAACAATCAGTTCATTCCTACAACCAATCCAGTGATATTCTCCATTACAAATTGGTTGATCTTGGTCGAATCCATTATCCATTACGTTTTAGACTTCGTGGACGATGATTCGTTCTTGGCTGATATTTATTAAACACCGAAAACGAATACGACACGCAGGGTCCAGCAGGATCACCACAGGTGGTTAAATGCATTGGAGATGCCTTATTATGCATTTAAGCACTTATTCTCTAGTACTCATTACTCCGATATAATGCTATGCATAACTTGAATCTTGGCAATCCCTTCATTTGGCTATAGGCAATAGAATGTAGAGGCGAACTGTTTCTGTAAGAACAGCATTGCACCGCTTTAGTTTGAGGAAGTCATTATAATAATCCCACTCGTCTGGTTTCCGATCACCAAAAAACTGCCGTAGCTCCTTAGAAAGCGATTCTTGGACCCGAGGGTATGCCGTAAGGAACACAATGGCAAACATGAGGGTATATGCGGTAGTGTCGTGCCCTACGAAGTTTCAACACGAACAGGTTGCCGTAGATTTATGCTTCGGTAAGGGCAGAGTAAAATTTTATATTTGCAGATTTACGAGATATTCTTGCCTCCTCGTTTGATGTCCGGATCAGTGAGGCTAAGACGTTGCGGTCACGGGCTCTCCCGTCTGCGAATAAACGTTTGTCATGTGTCTCTGGAACGCAGTATATACTTCACAGAGTCTCCGCAGCTTGTAAGGAAGATATCGACTAGCGAGAAACTAAGTTCTCAGTGCCATGATGAGCACACAACTATCTAGCACCACTTTGATTGACTCTTTGTAATTCGTTACCAGGTTGGCAGTGCTTTCTATATCATCCTAACTCTGAAATCTGTACGGATTTCTAAAGTCAGCCTTAGATAGGACGTGTAATGAGAGTGTTCGAACATCATCGACAGTGCACCATGTCAGCTACAAGAGCAAGGCCCTCAGCGCACACCACTTCGTTCGTTGATTCATTAAAGCACGACGCAGCGATTTTGCGTTGGTCGTTCCATCAATGACCTTCCACCTTCGCAATCGTCAATATATTACAAACGTCTGAAACGTTATCTTACAATTGAGACTTTTGGTCCGAGTGTAATGAGTAGCTCTAGGAACAGTCAGGTCTCTGGTATAATCACACGAGAACTTTTTTCCCTAAAGCAACTAATGGGGCCAAGAACGTACCATTGATCTCGAGAGCATGCGGGAAGTTTGATCTCCATTGGAACACACCAAGCAAACTCTCTGCGTTACAGAAGTAGAGCGAGTTCTTTTCTAGTGTGACCTGTATGTAGATATCGCCCGTTTCAAGATAGAACAGGCACCTGCTATCACCTTTCTATCCCTCTAGTTTTACCTTACAAAGCTATAATTACCAACAGGGAGCCGTCGGACAAATTCAAACCCTTTTATCAATGACCATCTAGAAGCAGTTTCCATAAATAGGTAATTCTAAAATAAGTATTTGCAGGAGTATGCAGTTTAGGCGATAGCGAACGAAATAAACTCTCAAAAACGCAGCGGTGTGAGAGCTATCACAAAAACAAAGAAAAGTAAAGTAAAAAAATAAAAAGGGGGTTCCAAGAAGAGTAAAAGGGGGGATCTAGCAAGCGCGACTACAGACACATGCAAGCCCCTTCGAACACAGACTTTAGAGGCAGAACGAGACTTTGTTGGCTTCATTAAAATCTAGAACGGTGCTCCAGGGATAAATCTGTGCTCACCCTTAGAAAGTGTAGTTTCAAATTCTGAGGCTCTACAACTGGTTATCGGCAGATGTGAAGAAAAGCACTCGAAACCATAGACTTCACTTGCAATGTTAGGACGCCGAGCCGAACTTAGAAAACAGACCGCTTTGCTTAGCCTTGCGTTACAAGTTCATTCTTCTCTTGTTAGTTAGCTATCCTGGCATGCCTAATGTTTTTCGATTCAGGCGAATCGAATATGTGTTATGCCACTCTGATACCGATAGTTTTCAACTCCATCGCATGCATGGGGGTCATATGTAAGTCATCTTAGCGAGTCATATCCCAACCCAATAGAAGCATTCCAATGCAGGTATGTGTTAGCTCCGCGCATTCTACTAGTTATGCGAGTTGAGTTCAGTAATGGTGACTTAGCTGCTCGTTTTGGCCCGCCTTAGGAATGATCTAGCGGACTGCTTAGTTGCTAACTCTACTCAATAGATCCACCAGAAGTGCCTTCAATAAAGCCAATATTAGAAATTCCATTTGCGGGTTATAAATCTCTAGCAGTGAATACTACTTGAGAATTAATAATGACGCTCTCAAACCACCGCTCAGACCCGTGTGCTCAGGAGCGAAAGACACGTATAAATGACATAAGTCAAAGCTGATCAAATATGCAGAATGAGCTGCTTGAACAATCAAATGAAGAGACGATCCACGACAGTCCAGGAGAAGTAGCCACTGTGTAGGAAGTAGATAAAATTAGGCTGTCGTCCGAGCGACTGACTTCCATGTCCGTGTTCATTTAGTCTCAAAGTACCATCCTCGTAAATATTCAAGAATACCTTCCCAACGTGGCAGCTCACACGCCAGCGCGATATACAAATCCGGACGAACTAGCACAGTTCTACCCTCTCCTTCCCCATCTTTCTCAATGTCATACCTATCCCTGAGCTCACCGACACGATCTACGCTCTGGTTATCGTAGCCGAATTCCTCCTCACGCCGATCTGAGATCAGATAAACGCACACGTGACCTGGGAAACGCTGCGTGATG
The DNA here is from genome assembly GCA_023159215.1 of Xylariaceae sp. AK1471. Classification (NCBI taxonomy): domain Eukaryota; kingdom Fungi; phylum Ascomycota; class Sordariomycetes; order Xylariales; family Xylariaceae; species Xylariaceae sp. AK1471. Next base: position 87,800 of record JAJKLI010000056.1, read on the forward strand.
ACGTCGCGGACACGGATCGCAAGCGCCATCTGGCCCGGTTTCCTTTCCGGAGACAAATCCGGAACGATGAGAAGAGTGAACTGAGGGCGTCGGAAAATATCGTAGACATGGTACTGAGGAGAGATGGTGAGCAGGGCGTCAGGGGCGCGACTACCTGGTTTGGGACCAGGAACGGGATTATTCTGGTATACGAGGGGGAGCAGTGGGGTGACGGTTTCGGTGTAGTTATGAGATATGCCAGAGATGAGATACACGCATTTCTTTTCCCAATCTGGCGCCTGAGTTAAGGGAAGGCGGTCTGCAGGCTCGATCCCGAAGCCCATGACGATCTTGTGGGTGGCGGCGGCGCCGGCGGTGATCTGCTCGCCGATAGGTTTGCGCTCTTTTTCGTAAGTGTCGAGGATATCTGGGGATGCCTGGCCCTTGTACACGGCCGCGAGCTTCCAGCCTAGATTGAACGCGTCTTGCATGCACCCATTCATGCCTTGCCCCCCTGCGGGTGAGTGCACGTGGCTTGCGTCGCCACAGATAATCAACCTGCCCTCACGATATCGTGCAGCCATGTTGCTATATACATGCCACGTGGTCCCCCATTCAGGTTTGCCGACCTTAAGGCCGACGCCGAGTCTGTCGGAGACTTCTTGAAACATCTGCTGTTTGTCTTCTCTCTTCGCAAGTTCGCCCGTGGGGTCGCACATGTAAAGGCGATAGAGGTTCTCTCCGGGCATGCTCGAGAATACCATGAAGAGATCTTTGCTGAAGAAGTACTGCATCCAGTCGGTGTCGTGGTTAATATTTTCTAGCGGGCTGTCCATCATGGCCATTGAGGCCAGAGAGTGCCCTGGGAAGTCTATCCCAGCAGCCTGACGGACGAAGCTTCTTACACCATCACATCCTACTACCCAAGGGTAGCTGACCTTCTCATACTCTCCACTCGGTAACTGAATTGTAGCGATGGCTCTCCCCTGAGCCTCCACCTCGGCAGGTTCTGAAAGTCTAGTAAGTTGAGTCGAATACTCTGGGACTACGCTATGGGTAGCTAGAAGATGGTTCCTGAGAACTTGCTCGAAGTTGTTCTGGCTGATCTTATAGTAGAATGGATACCTCGTCGGCAGCGATCTATAGTCGTTCCTGGGGCACTTCTCGGGAGGCATGCCTGGGAAATTGAAGATGTTGCCTGGGCATTCTAAGCAGACTTCCTTCAACCGGTAACTGATTGACATGTGATCGAACATCTCCATTGTACGCGCATGGATGCTGAAGGCTCGAGCTGTGTGTGATGGACCTCCGCGCTTTTCGATGATGCGTACCGGGATCCCACGGCGAAGAAGCTCGTAGCATAATATGAGGCCTGTAGGCCCCCCTCCTACTATGAGAACCTCGTCGGACTGTCTCACATCCGTTGATTCACTCATAATTCCTTCGGGTATGCTGCGGATCTTCTAGTTTCCATGTAGCTTGAATGGTGATATCTAGAACTGTGAATGTGAAATCTCGCGATTATGAGAACATCCCCGCACTCTGTGACTTCGGGCAGTTTAATCTGTGAAAGGTAGCGTGGCTGCACGAACGGTAGGGTGTCAGCGGGTTTCTATACTCTCCACAGAGAGTTTCATGAGGCTAACTACAAGAGTTTAGATAGGATCATACGGATGCTGCATCACGAATAGCTGACTCGATTATGTGTCAAGATAATATCTGCACTGCCGACACTTTATCTTTTGTATGATTAGCATCCGTGTAGCGCTGATATGTCAATGTCACGAGCTAGCCCTGTACCACTCGGCCAATGGACCAAAAGATCCAGCAATATCTCCAAACATGGAGATACCCAGGGCTACCGTACTATATATACTTCCGAGGGCAAGTAACTCAATACCCGCTAGTATATTCATGACATTCAAGCGTTAATTACTGAGAATATATCTTTGTAATAACTGGGATCTAGTCATATTTCTGCACCCCGAGTCAGTGGTCCTTCACGTTCTGGTGTTAACCCTGGAAAAGGATGACTTGTAGGATCTGTGATCCTTGCATTAGTGGTGAGTTGGTGTGTGGATTTTGATGCGGGAAAACATGCGCAGACTGGGAATGGACCATAACGTGCCAATGACTGTTGTTGTAGGCTTACGCTTGGTCTTGGGATTAAAGTCGGGTGCTCTCGCCAAGGAAAGTTGGGATGCAGTGTAACTCTAAGGAATGGTTTCCCAGGCAAGCTGGAGGTTAGTCTAGATTGATCCAAACCATTCCATAATATTATAGCCATGGAGTGTGGTGTCCTGGTGTCCTCGCATATACTCTAGTATGCACGTGTAGTTGTCCATCTGCCTTATTGGCTGACACGTTAGATCTGGCCGGCTGTATGCCTCGAAAGCAGCAAGGTGCATGATTTGCCTATTTAGGTAAAACTAGCCTTATTGGGACACTGCAAGTCTCCCTGTTTTTTGTTCCCTTGATCTTCATACTCTATTTAACCATTAACGTTAGGTGTTGTTCTAATACTTCGTAATATAAAAAACCTCCAGCTATAACATAATATTTACTTAAATCAATTAATTAAACTAGTTATAAATCAACTAATTAAACTACTTAAAAAAATACCACTAAATTTTATTATAACACGTTTATTTATTCTCAATATATTCCTTACTTGATTTTAATATATATTTAATAACGTGCACGGTTATATTGATCTGGGAAAAGAACACCCGCAGTGCGGAACACAGAAGCGGCGGTTTCCCTGATTGGTAGTCTCCCTGGTATTCGGCTATTGAGAGGGGGAGCTAGAAGTCAGAGACTTCACCCAGGTATGTGGACTTAGCGATATTTCTGGCGGTGAATTGGGCAACGTATTGATGAATGGAAACACAAGCGGAAAAGAACACACTTAAGACTGCCTCGTGGCCATGTGGCCACGTCAAGTATTCAACTCAACGAAAGGGCTCGAATTCTATACTAGTGGTGGCTACTTGAAACCTGCGCATCATCTGTGAAAAGAACGCGAAAACGAAGAAATATATGAACGATCAACCCAACCCCTGCCTGCTAGTCACGTAACCGAATATCCCTATCCCGAATCAATATTAATAAAGTAAACTTAAGTATTTATAATATTATATGTTGCTAGGTTCATAACTAGCTATTTCCAATGTGAGTGATAGCGCACAGGCTCAATGCCGCGAGGGCAGATCCAGATGGCCAGAACAGCTGTGGCACAGTTTTATTTAGTAATAACTAGCCATATAATTTAAAGTATGCAGCAATTCACGGAGTAGTGCAGCTAGCGCTAGTTGCTAACAGATAAATACTGCAGATTTAGCTATTCTCTTATTAAACCCATAGATGGGCTTTGTTACGAACTTTGGATTATTTCTACTTCGATTTCCATCCTCCACCACAGATTCCTCTCCCCCTTCTCGGTCCCAAAAAGCTATTATCCTAGTCGTATAACTGGAATCAAGAATCATCTCCTCCAGCACCACTACCGCCTTCGAAATTAGCGCCTTGATATGAGGTGTTACTATGTGAAGACGGCCCAGGTTCTTGGTGACCGGTATCCGGAACCCAGTAAGGGAGACAGCTGTTTTAACACGGTAGTCAGTAATTACTGTAACAGCAAGAATTATAGCAAGCTCTTGGGAGCATGTATGATTCAATGAACCAGAAATCTGCCAAAGGGGGGAATAAAAGACTTCGGGGGACGCACTCCTGCCTAAGAATCCATGATCCTCCGGGGTTATGGATATTTGCGGAAAAGCCTTGCGAGGAATATACTGCCGCAGTATACGGCAGCGAGGCTGGAGCCAGCTGCGTCATGCCATCGTCGGGCGTCATAGTAGGGGTTTGTGTGTAGTCTAGTACACTGTCCGTTGCCAAATTATGCTGCGTCATCATTGGGAATGGCCGCGTCGTCCTAGTGGTCTCCGTCCTGGAGGCTAATTCCTAGTTAGTCGATGTTATCGACCGGCATTTTCGAAGAGTTATACATACCCGTGGGCTCATCAACTTGGCCGTAGGCCGCAGCGTTTTTTAAATAGCTTTTTATGGCAGTATCATATTGAGACAGGGCTTGGGATTGTTGCATCGCCGAATGGTCGACCATCATACAGCCTAGTTATTGGTAAGCTGATGTTATAGAACAGTATTTTTGAGGAGTCATACATACCGGCCAACTCAGAACTTTGGTTGTTGGAAGCATCGAATGATTCGTAGCTTGGTGCTGGAATATCACTCGACGAAGTATAATGCCGCGACAAGGCCGGGGACTGCTGTATCGTTCCGGAATTGGGAGTTGCAGTGGGTGGTTTTCGGTGAAAGTTTGAAGATCTCTTTACTTTTCTTGGTCTCCTCTTTCTCCTGTTATTTCGTATTGTCTGACATATTGCCGTGCAATATTTATGACTCGAACGTGAAGGCGTGAACTTTTCCTTGCATTCTAGACATTTCTTCGGGGTAACGGGGCGGGGGGCGCCTTCAGCTTTTTCTTCATCTTTTCGTTTATTATAATAGGCAATTGAGGCGCACTTTTTATTACAATAATATTTGCTGCTGTATTTATCCAAAGGTAACTCCTGCTTACACGATAAGCATGGCTTTGGGGAGTAATGATTCTCGCTTTTGTATTCCCTATGCTTTTCAGCGCGTCTCGTACTGCAAAGCAAGCTCTCTTTGATCGGGTCGTTCCGACAGCTAATACGTTCATATCTTGCCGATGACATGTTCAGTATTGGGCTTGACTCGATGGCCCAATGTTTTGTGGGTGGTGTATGGCTTCGGTAATGTAGTATGGTGATTTTGTGGTTAGAATAACAAAAATGCGGAATGAAAAGCGTGGAAACTTCAAGCTATTTATGGCCGAGAAGAGGGCCTGATAAGCTGATGGGGGGAGGTTAGGTTCTTTGAAAAAGGCACAGGTGACCTTCATATCAGGCAGTGTGAGTCAACAGACTCGAGAACCAACAATGTTTAAGAATAAAGACGGGATCGGATTATACACTAAGTATAGGTACAGATACTTGCAAGCACCGGAACACCAGTATTATAGCAGGTGTGCTTAGGTGGCTAAACAGTACTTAGAATACTAGAGGATGTTTCTTGGAAGAACCCGGGATTTATTGGTGTTGGTCAAGTCACGTTGTTAGTTCCTGCACGCCTTTGTGAATTACTTAGTCAAAGTTCATGTGGCGCAGGCTACGGATATGCCACCAACAATTAGAGCCTGTGTCAGTCACGAGAGTGGTTCTTCGTGCAGCAGGGACTACCGGTACCTCTTCGCCTGTGGGGATAAACTCCTTTGTTTGCGACGGGTTATTGTCACACAATACAGCACATGAGACTGCTATGGGCTTGGAACTGTGGCTTAGGGGTATCAATAGAGTCTACCATCCTACGAGTTTGAGTACGTAAGTGACTCGACGTATCTTCACATCACGTGGAAGTAGATAGGATACCGCAGCCTTAGACATAAAGATCACATATAGCTCTAATTGGATGCCTTGCGGGATAGCAGGTAATTATACCTTACCTAGGTACCTTCACAGCCACAGCCTACGTCGTACAGACGAAGCCGTATCAAGTGTTATTTTAATTTTCGTACCGGGCCACCGGGGCCACGGACTTTCTTCTCTTCTTTTATTCTTAGTTCTGAGTGTCTACCAACAACTAATATTTGAAGCGCCAGAAAGCAAGTCAAGTATCTTTGATGAACTATCCGAAAGGAAGGCTTCCTAGGCAGGAAAAAAACGACTGCAGCGGCCGGAATCTTGACTCTTCCTACACCTGCTCAACTTACTGTCTGGCCCTCACAAATAGTAGCATACTCAATGCGCTGATATCTAGCGCACTTCAGCGGACTTGAACCTTCTGCGAGTGTCGTGATGCCGCTTCTCTAGGGGGAAAGGGCGATTTGTCTGTTACTAGCAAGGACCATCCACTATGAGTGTTTTGGTATTGCTTGCGCAGAATCGTTCATTACTGAACCCTATCTTAACAGCTACCTCCGTAATATTTCACAATAGCGATAGATCCACAACAAGTATGCGCGACTCCAGACGCTGCCGATGCTCATTACGAATTACACTTCCACGTCGTATTCTATAGCCTTCACCGACTGGCATGCGAGCACTAGTATCCGGAGCTTCGAAAGGTTTGTAGACATCATGGCGTTAGATCTGAAAGGAACCGGCTACCCTAATTCAATACGAGACTCATGAATTGGGAATTTCCGCGACGCACTCATGGGTTATATCGTACGATATCCGACTCACATTACTATGCGATCCCAATGGCAGGCACAACAACTCCCGATAGCGGATCCTTCATAGGCGGTGGTTTGTTAAAGGATAGCCTTCCCTTTTTGAGCCGAGTCTATTCTTCCGAAGTGTCATCAGCTTCGTGTATGGGCGGAGCGAAATGCAATGGTTGGGCTGTATATTTATCTTTGTTGTTTGCGGGACAGATTTGGCAACGTCAATGACCCCAAGCTGTGTTACGGCGCCATCGGAGGGGGGTTTTCTTGGTCTCTCAGCCAAAAGAAGCCGGGTACGTCAGAATGTGATGTCATTCGCAGTGAATACCCTGGGAAATCAGGTAGAGTCTGTATGTGAAATTCCTTCAGTAAGACAGACTGTCTCGAGATATTTCTTGAGTACCTCTATAATTTATAGCTTCCTATGCCCTAATTTATTGAACTCAAAGTTCTATCCCTTTTTTCGTCGAAATATTACGATTCTAAGATGCTCACCCTCACGTTTCGATAGGCAAGCTTGTCATGTTGGTGGGGTGACCATCTTTTCCGACTCCCGGCTTAACCCCCCTCACCACTTCGATACGGGCTGGGTGGTTGGTCCGAATTCGCAATCACTGGAGGGAACGATCAGCGTTGGCCGAGTTGACCCGCACTCCGGGCGTCTTTGTCCCGGTGACGAAGATCCCAGGCCAGTCACCACGTCCGAATTCTCAAAAGATGCATCATTTCTATTCAAGAACTAGGCGTTTATTCCGGTATTAATATGAAGTGCTGTTTCTTAAGACGGACCCGTCGTGGAATGAAATGAGGCCATGACTAAACTTCAACGACGATGGAACCTCAAGGAAGGACTTGCCGAGCGCCATATCGTATTATTCACGCAATGTGTCGATGGCGGTGCAGTCGATAGGGGGTGAGATGACATTGGGACCACAAGAGATGTTACTCCTCGCCGACCATGAATTTTGCCCATCCTGGCGGAGACGATACCCTCCAAAAACCAAAGAGTAGGATCTTGTCTATTGGCTGCATTCCCTTGTTCCACAGCCTCTGCTGAAAAAAATCCCGCTCGGCCGGATGCGGTATCGTTTTATTCGGAGCTAAAGAGGCGTCTTTTATCGATCTGAGATCAATTTGCCCAGCCAATAGGGTGTACTCGGATGTCTCATAAACACGAGGGCAGCCCAACTTACATATTCTTCAACAGTGCGCTATCCGCAGACATCGGGCCACGACAAAACGCCTCAGCTGTAGGTTATTCGCCTGAACGAGCCAGTCAGAGATACAGCTCACAAGCCTCTAGTTTCCCAGCGACGGATACAGCACCCTTCAAGCATGGGAGATCAGAAAAAGTCTTAGCAGCGTGTATTTTCGGGCACGTGAGATCAGACAGAATTATTGCTTTTGCTTCTCCAGTAGGGTTGACAGGCGACGGCCCGTCCCAGGGACCCCCATGGATGTCTTACAGGTATTGTACGAGGTCGGGGATATTGTATACGATTGCAACTAGAGATTCAGATCCATGAGATAGTGATCAGTCGTGGCAGTACTTCTGGCGAATTGGAAATCTGTCACGAGACGACATCGTTGTGTTACCAGTCCCCTCGGGCAGAGGGCTGGTGAAGCTGTTGCGACCGCTTCTTTCAATCATTCCGCGACCAGGAACAAGGAAGTATCAGGGCTTAAAAGGAAGATTAAGATCTATATTGGACTAGCGCTGTTGAAACTCACGATGAAGCTAAGGCATGGTTGCCAGCATCTCTCAGTCTCTCGCGCGTTTTGGCTGACAATTCCAGCCTGACTGGCATCTGAGGCTCTTACCGGCTCGAAGTATGCTTGTTGACTAAGGCATTGGGATTAGTTATCCCTGGGGATCTGTGTATATTAGCATCTGTATAAATTGTACATCAGGCTCCCGAGCCCACCCTTAGTTTGGCCAAGTTACTAAGATAGAACCTGCGCAAGTATCTTCATTGAAATTCATATAAACACATACTTCTTATTAAACCAACATGGGCCATCATTCAAGCGACGCGCACAGCAGCCGTAGCAGTAAACATCAAGGTAGTAGCAAGGTTAGATATTTAAGAGTATTTCCAAGAAATAAAGTCGAACTCTAACATTGGCATAATTAGGGCTCGCACTCTGGCAAACACCCAGACAGGCACTCCAACAAAAAGGAATCGTCAAATCCGAGCAGGTCAGAGCAAGGAGAAAATGACACTCCCTTCACTTTCCTATTCGTGGTGAACCAAATAGAACTAAATCCTAACGCACCACCCACCGTTGACTTCTGGGGGACGGCGATTCCTCCAGACAACCCATCCCATTACGCGGGCGAGTACCCAGGAACTGTGTTTAGATACACAAACGGCTGGGTTCAACAAGCCCACGGATATGAGTGGGTTCGGGATGGAGGTATTGATCCTGCGACTAATCTCAGGCCCGCCGGCCGGATCGTCTGGAACCACGAAAACGGCGCACAGTATCCCATGGACGAATATTCGACGTTTACGGTTTTCAACTGCTGGCGACCCCTTCCCGTCGTCTATGTCGAGACGGATCCAATGTCCACGCCTATCGGAGCTTTCGGCGCCGGCCTTCGCTGGAACCTCATGAGTTTCGATAGCCCGGATCATACGGGAATCACACGTATTGCTGCAGCCGGAGGTTCCCAAATCATATCGGGCCGAAGCCCTTCTTGGGCGCCTAGTTTAGTCCCGGACATGTTCAGGAACCCATTCGGCAACTTACCGCGCTCAGCGGGACTGGCGGGGGCATTGCCAGTCATTATCGGTCAAATGGCTTTGACGCATCCCCCGGGTCAGACCGATGTGCCGTTCATTAATCAGGTTTGGCAACATCGAAGATGGGAAGCACCACAAACTTTTCAAGCGGCAGGTGAGGTTTGCTTAGTTGCCCTTCAAATCAGCTATGATATTCGGTTTACTGATTTTGAATGATAGTGCGCTACCCAAATGATCTCCGAGGAGTGTTGGTTCATGTTGCTCTCGACCATTACGAAAACCCTGTGGGTTCCACGGAAGATGGTTTGAGGAATTTCGAGATGGCAGACGTAATTGTTAGAGAGTGATTTAGCGTATTGTTTATCGAATTTCGGGGAGAGACTGCTTATGTTTCCATTATATCAGTTTTATACTACATCCCCTTCTTATTTTCTTTTGTTGTTTTGTCGGGAACTAGCCAACCAGATTTCTGCTCAGAAAGAGTGTCGATAATGAGGAGTTTTATTTGTTTTTACTTTATTTTTTCTCTTCTTCTTTAAAGGGTTTCTCGGGTTCTTTGGGTCGAAGCGCGGAGCTTGCAACGAGATCACGATGCCACGATATCGGTTTCCCTTCTCCTATGCTCCACTTACTCTATTATTTTGTCACTATTTTCTTTCACTTGCTGGCTTTCTACCTTAACCTAGCAGATATTCTCGTAGTTTTATAAACCCCAAACTTTGAGAACAGCTCCAACATTGTGCCACATATATTCCTAGCAACTGTTATTTCTTACTTTTCAGTTATGCTGAAATATACCTTTAACCAGAATCGAATACCTCCATCATGCTGGTATATAGCGACCATAATCATCTGCTACAAGGATGTATAGTGGCAGTAGTAGTTTGATGAGCTGGCCAAGTAGATCGCTTGAACCTAGCCATGGTATCTTGATTATGATAAGCTCTATCACATGATTCTCCATCAAAACTATCTTGGGCAAGAGTTTCATTGTGTCACAACTTGCCGGAACAGATTGAAATTTCATTGGGTGATGAATGATATGCTCTATCCTCCCGACTGGGTATTTTTAGCTGCCTCATCGTTTGTATCCTCTGTCATATCTAGATCCTGTGCCTCGTTTGCCAGGCCACCTTCCTGTGCATTATCACCTTCCATATCCTTGCTCGTGGCCAGGAAGTAGTCGACGATATGCATGTGGTTGTTGAAAGCAGCCAGGTCTAGCGGAATCTGATCCTTGTCATTAGCAACCGCTGGCGAGGCGCCCCGTGAGAGCAGTAACTTGACAATATCGAGGTGACCTCCAAGGCAGGCCCAGTGAAGGGCTGTGTTTCCGAATGCATTCTGCAAGTCGATATACGATGGCTCCGCGTCTGTTGCCGCTTGCGCCGACCCGGTCTTATCTGAGGCTACTGAGGATGCAGGCGCCGCCGCTGTCACCGACGCCTTGGCTGATATTGGCAGATGTGACAAGATAAGCGTCACCGTTTCTAGATGAGCACGACGTAGTTAGCCGAAGTCCCCTCAGGCTGAAACCAATAACATGACAGAGCCCTCGGTCGACATGACTGTATTAAGTACTTGCCACGATTGGCTGGAAACGAGACAAGAGGCGTTCGGGGCCGAACTACAAGCATCGGGAGGCGCAAGAAAGGATTCAAGCGATGGTTTTCCGACAGCTGACAGTCAATGCATGTCTTGTCCCAGCATGTTGCCCGACGCCACGACTGTGGAAAACGGCCGAACGACTGAGGAATGAGCCGAAGCCGGAAAACTGTAAAGAAACTACTTACTTGCGTGTCCATTCGCTGCCGCCATATGCAGACAAGTCGCCTTCCCCTGTTCGTCTCTCGCAGCAGCCAGGATATCCGCTGGTGTTGCGGCATCACGAGCAGCAAGCTCCCGCAGCATCTCGGTCAGATCCGCATCCTCACCGGCCCGGGCTAGGTAGACCAGATCATCGATCTCTTCCCCAGATAAGCTTGGCGACATCTTTTCCGCTTTTCTCTTTGGTCGTCCCCTCCAATCCTTTCTTCAAATGACCCCACGGGGTAATGTCGCTGTTGAATAATGTGCTCGGACTTGTGATGTGTCTTAAGATCAGTATGACGTGACAGGTACATAAGTGCGCTGTGGCTGCACTTTTTGCTGTTGTGCTCACTGCCTTGCCATGCAGAGAAGTGGCCGCCCGTTTGTCCCGCTTGTGGTAATAATTTGCGAATGGCCCAGAAAATTTTTGTGCGTGTTGAGATGCGGTAGTCTGGGTATCACGAAGTCCTTTGCGAGTACGACTGCACCTCACCTGATCTTTAAGACTTCAAAGGTAAGAAGCTTGCTAAGAAATCAATAAGCGCTGACCTATTGAAGATTTTTTGGGTTCTTAGGTTTCCAGACGTTGTTCCAAGCTGGTGCTTGCTCGCACTTGATGGATCTTGATGGGCGCAGAATAGCCACTGGCCTGACCAATCACGTGACGCCTAGTGGATTAGATACTGAGGTACTTAGGTACTTTGCTTGGGTATCAACTCATCCTCAACTGAGACATACATGAAATGTGTGACACAGCGCATATCCTGCTAGCTGCAAAGTATGAGCATATTAAGCATCAAGGGTCAGCCTCTCAAAAATCATATTCCGTTCATGTTCTTGACTAGAGCACTGTCCAACCATGCAGTGAGATCCCCTGCTTCATCTACCGCTTGGATCTCGGCCTTGGTGTTAAGCAGAAGCATGACCTGTAGTTCACGAATGAAGTCTAGACCATTTGCGTATCGGTCATCGTTTCCTGCTGCCGTGGCGAGAAGCCGCACAGCTAACCTCCTGTCTCTGGTTTTAAGTGGTAATGTGCCCTCGACCGGAATGAAATCTCCGGCGCAATTTGAAGAAGACAATGCACTCGACTGAGACAACGAAGATTGTTGGCTGCGAGTAAGAGCGAACACAGATGATTGATTGGTATAATGGGGAGGCGCTTCTCGGTTGTAATGACCAAGAACGTCATCACTTTTCGGACCAATCCAGACGAGCCGGTTCATAGTTGCATTCGCTTCATGCTGTAAAGATAGACTTCCATTTTTGTAAGTAAGCATGATGCTCACCCCATCTGGGTCGAAATCTACAAGCGCATACATGGGCAGCCATGGAAATTTTGTATGTAGTGCGTGAAGGAACTGTCGTGTAGAGAGATCTGGGTAGCCCTTGGCCTTTCGTCGATATTAGCCTTTGAAGAGAACGTATAGGTTGAGAAGCTAATAGGGCAGCGAGTCATACAGTGATGAGAACCCCTGGCCCCATTATTGCAGTCTCGTGGAACCTAGAAGCTACAAGCCCGCGAAAAGTTGCCTCCGAGTCCAGTATAGTTAGTCAAGCCATCAGTAAGCATTCGAGGCTGGGGTAATGAATTTTACCTCTTTCTCAATAACGAGAATCCATTTCGTGGCTCCAATATCAACAATTGAGTCTCTTACGGCGGGAAGAAGCACGCCTTGCTAAAGCCAAATCAGTAAGGCTTATGGTGACGGATATCACACTAGCTTACACTATCGTCCGGGTTGCAATGGAAAATAGACCCATTGTCGATCTTGATATCGACAGCGCCAGCGATGAGCCCCTTGCTGGTCGCAACCTGTCGATATGTTAGATCCACATCGTGCAATCCTCGTTGATATAGCAAACAATATTCAAGGCATCTCTTCCTAGTCCGAATGTGAAAGCAACATCATCGACGAGGCTGTCTATGTATTGCTGGCTGCCAAAAAGGTCTGGGTTCTGGTAGTATATACCCCTATCATTGTGTTGGTCAACTAACCTAAGGTGCGGTCCTCATGACTCCTGACTCGCAAGTGAAATTAGGGTAAGAAAACAAACCTCTTTGTAATAACTGTACCAGCGACGAGTGCTTCGTGAGACAAGTGAAGGATCTGAAGGAGAGCAGCTGCACAGGAAAGTAGATAAAGAAGATGAGTAAGCTGACAAAATGAGAAAGCTTTAACGAGGAATGTCCATGAACTTACTGAACTTCTTCACTTCAGTGTCTCTGCTAGATGGAAACCGAACCAACTGGTCCCTACCCGTAGCACGACTGCGCAGAGGAATGGTCAAAACCCGGTTCTCTTTGAGGGCATCTATCATGGCAGCTAGTATTTCCTCAATCTTGGCAATCATGACTCCTGTCTGAGGGTTTCGCCTCGCATCTTCTTGCAACACAACATCACCCTGGTTCTGGTTCACACGGCTCACTGTAGACGGCGGTGAATCCGGGCCAAGGGTTGAGCTCCTGAAGTCGAGTAAACCTTCCATTTTGGCTAAATGCTCCTATGATTATAATCTTGCACCATGCTGTGAAACTTGGCTGGTTAGGTACTCTCCGATGAGGGTTGTCTGCAAATCGCCAAGGATAAGACAGGTGTAGCGGTGTGATGACATTAGGATGAAGTTGACATGTGACAACCTATAACGTGATTGATGAACGTATATGCTGTAAAGGCAACTGAACATCGAGGCAGCTCGTTGTACTGCATATCTAGAAGAGAATTGAACATCAGAGAAAAGGTAAATGGCAGGTCAAGTATGATTGAAATTGTATTGGTCACATAGTAAATGATGAGAGGGATTAGAAGAAGTTACGAGTTCATACCTATTGTCAACATTCAATATTCCATAATAGGGACAACTTCAAAGACGAGAGTATCCTTATAAAGAGGGAATTCTATTGACGCATTGTTCAAGCCACACCGTCCTAGCGCCACTGCAATTGAGTAAGTATTGCTTGTAGTGGGGGTTGGGCGCTATTGCTTAAATGCATTTCTGTAACAGCTTACTGTATGCAAACAGGTCTGTGCCTCGTTGAACCCTCCGAGGCGCATTTACCTGCTCCGTACCTCGATATCATTACACCTCTTTCGGTAATTAAGAGGGCAGTTTTCACAATGTCTGATCCAATTTTCGAGGAAAAGTCTACAAAGTTTTTAGACTGGTTCAAGGCCTGGCCGGGCGCAAGCTTTCACAAGAATATTGAAATTCGTGACCTCCGAAAACAGGATCGGGGGAGAGGAATCAGTATGTTCCAATTCTTGGCATCAAGGTTTTGGCCGTGAACAGAGGTTTTTTTTTTTTTTTGCTGACACGTCGACTAGTCGCGAAAACCGACATTCCGGAAGATACCGTGCTATTTACCATCCCTAGAGCAGCTATTCTCAATACACAGACGTCGGATCTCGCTAAGAGAATACCAGATGTCTTTGCGACGACTGTCCTTGACGATGCGGACAATGAAGCAGATGAGGATGGCGGCGAGACAAGTGGCCCGCCCGATAATTGGATTTCTCTCATCTTAGTCATGATATACGAGTACTTGCAAGGAGAAAAATCTCCCTGGAAGCGGTATTTTGATGTGTTGCCCACTGAATTTGATACTTTAATGTGGTGGTCCGATAAGGAACTCGATTGGCTACAGACCAGTTCGATCGTCGCCAAGATTGGCAAAGATGATGCCGATTCTATGTTCCGGACAAGAATTCTCCCCGTTGTTGAGAATCATCCCGACGTCTTCTATCCCGAAGGGTCGCAGAGGCCCTCAGAAGATGAGCTGATACTCTTAGCTCATCGAATCGGCAGCACTATTATGGCTTATGCATTTGATCTCGAAAACGACGAAGATGACGCATACCAGGAGGGTGATGACGAGTGGATTGAGGATAAAGAGGGCAAGATCCTCATGGGTATGGTTCCTATGGCCGATATCCTCAACGCGGACGCCGAATTCAATGTGAGTTGCCTATCTAATACGGCGCGCGCTGATAGCTTACACTTAATAGGCACATGTAAATCACGAGGAGGACAGCCTGACCGTGACTACTATAAGGCCAATCGCTGCCGGTCAAGAAATATTAAACTACTATGGTCCACTTGGAAACGGGGAGCTGCTGCGTCGGTATGGCTATGCCAGCGTCCATCACGCTCGATATGATGTGGTCGAATTATCTTGGGAACTAGTCATGTCAGCCCTAAAACAGACCCTCAGGACAGATGATGCGATATGGGGCAAAGCGGTAGGATTGAACTAAAACGCCTTTGATCGACTTATCCGAGTTCTCGGCTAACACATCAAAGGCCTCGCAGTTAGACCCGGAAGAAGTCGAGGACGCCTTCGTCATAGACCGTGACTTGGAAGAGCCAGATGCTCGAGGCGAGTTCCAGGGCTCAAAGATACTCAAGGATCTTCCAGAAGACCTTCGAGAGCAGATTAACGCCATTCTCAAGGCTGTACGGAAACTGAGCCCTGAAACGATACCTGATAAGCAGAGAAGGGATGAAATTTGCTTAACCGCCATGCGCCGCGCGTTTGAGCTAAAACTAGCTGAATATCCTACAGGCGCTGATGAAGACGCCACGCTGCTTTCTACGAATGCGGTTTCGGGTCGCGCCGCAATGGCCGTGTTCGTTCGCTATGGCGAGAAGCTTTTGCTACAGGAGGCCATCAATCTTGCCAAAGAGAAAACCAACGGCCTCATAGCTTCGCGACGCGAGGAGATACAGCCCTCTGCGAAGAGACTCAGGACACATTGAAAGGAAAAGACGGCTCCGCAACGTGGTTGTCACTAGGCGGTGATCAGACGTCGTGGCACTAGCTAGTGCGAGTGCAATAATCTCTTGGTGGGGTTTGGGCCGAGGTAAACGTTAACCAGATGCGCTGGGATGCTTGTTTATGTCTGCTCTGTCTTATTCAACCTGACAGTCTCTTCGTTTCCTTGGTTGGCCTACCGCGGTACATGCCGTGACAGGTATGTATGATACCCTACGCAGGCGTGCTCGTGCTTTCTAGGGTGATTGGATATTTCTATTTATACGATATATAGACGACCTGGATATTAGAAATAGACCTCGCGGGAGTTGATTTGATCTGCGTGTATATTTAGATGTAACGGTGGCTTGGGCTAGTCCCTTACATGTGCAATTTATTTTCCTCCGGATCGATTCTTATCCTCAGGGTCTACGTAATCCAGCAACCCAATGACAGCCTAGAAAGACTGCTGCCCTGCGAAGTTGTGCGGTTAAACTATACTTGACCTCAAACTGTCGGACAGTTTGTGCTGGCGACAACACTAGTTAACTACTGTTGCACTTATGAAACTTAACTCGTCAACATCAGCGCATCCACGTCTGACTAGTCTTAAATAATACGCTCAAGCCCCGGCTTTGGCTTCCGACTTCTGTTCTCATTAACAGCATCGCAAAAGACGGTGGCGTGTGCCTTGTCGGCCCGGGGGGTGACACAGCGTTGGGTTGAATCACAGCCACTCACTCAGCGTAGACCACTTGCTCGAGATGATTCTGGAGCATTTCTTCGATTTTCTATATCACAACAAAATTGGCGGCGTTTCCGTCCGTCAGTTCAAAACCAAAACCCACAGATCGAAGATCTCGGCGTGTAACAGCTTCTCCAACTCATGCTGTCACCCAGAGTCGTGACCCAGTCTGTCATGCTCTCCCCCTTAGATGCCGTCGGTATAGCATGTCTGGGCCTTGCGGGACTAGTCGTGGGATATATACTGTGAATGGCCCCAGTCCTGCCTACTCTCTGCCTTTCTCTATTCATGGACTCATCAGGATTAACTATGCTATAGGTATAATTGGCTGGGATTGCACTGGCTCGGGGGCCAGCCATGGAGAAGGTATTGGCGGTGGGGGCGAAGGCCGAAAGCACAGCTACCTGCTGCGATCCAAGGCGCTCTAGCCCAGCTATACACAGTCACAGAGAGGAAAAGCCTGCGAGACTTTCGAGGTACCGGCGATGATAATTTATGGTGAGTTTTCTACACACATGTCTGTCGCAAGATACCTACCGTCCCATTGACCAGTCCCCCTTAGTCCGATATGTCTAGAATATTTCAACAGGAGATCGGAAGACGGCGCGCAATGGGTCGACGTAACCGTTCGGTCATCAGAGGTACAAAGAACAATCACGGCGAGCGGACCGACACCCTTCCCTATCGGACCCGTGGACAACGAGATCCTGATAATTAATCAATGTCGCCATGCTTTTCATGCGCAATGTCTAGTAACATGGTTTCTGAGGAGGCAACACGACTGTCCGATCTGCAGAGGTATATATTATCCAGCTTGCGAGCCTCAGGGCACGGTACAGGAGCAGCTGGCTATGAGTAGGGCACAGTTGGGTGCCAGTAGAGCTGACTGGCCGGCTGTTAATGTTATACCTACTGTGCCGATATGGTGAGAGGTTGCAGATAGTTCTAAGCTATTGAGGTTATAGAGATACCACGCCGTCTTTCCGGGGCCCAGGCATTCATTCGACGAGCTCAAGTTTCGGCAATGTTAACAGGTAGTCATCTACATCTTGATTGGTCTAGTGGTTAGGATACCTGCTTGTCATCACGAAGACAGATCGCAGGTGGCCGGGGTTCGATTCCCCGATCGGGAGCATGCATTTATTTTTTCTCTTCTTCTCCCTAGTGGAAGACTCAAGGTGGTCACCGCTTCATAGCTAGCCGGAAGTTGTCTTTACAGCGCCGAAAGACTTATCGTCACGAAGAGTATCGGGTCGGTAGAGAGATGTTACCAAGAAGCATATGGATAACCACATGCAGGCCGCCCGTGGGACTCCAAGCTACTATCGGAGGAAAGTTTTCTGGAAACGAACTCGTTGTTGTCGTACAATGCAAAGTACCGGTGACCTAGACAGTACCCAGACAAACAGTACTAGCGGAAATAGAGGAACTGGGATATTGATCGTATGGGAAGTGTTTGTCTTTTGACAGTTGGAGTATTAACGATGGTTGAACGCAAGTAGACGAACAAGAGGACTCGGACCAACTAGCATTGATTCTATCCCACGAATATAGCGAGCAGAATGGCCGTATGATTACGGAGAGATAGGTTTTTCATATCCTAAGAAATCCGGGGCTATAATAATGGTTCAACCCCTTGCTCATTCAGAAGAACTTATACAGCGGGACGAGGTACACAGGTCACAAACGAGGCTGCTAGCCGGTGGCCAACCTGTTAGTCCGATGCGATGCCCTTAGGTAGGTCCACGGGTACCTTAGGTAGGCCGTATAATCGGATCCGCCAATTCACGCTCAGGATACCGCTCTGTGGGTCAGCTAGGTAATCTAAGCGTGGATTGGCTAACCCGATTATATGGCCCTATCCGAGTGGGTGGCTAGGGACTCTAGCGGTTCTCACATGCCTTATCGAGTTTTATCGATTAGCCAACAGCCTTAAATCAGACCCACCTTTATGATGTTGATCGACTCTGATGATTTCATCAAATCGGGATCCCGATTCAAACAAAGCCGCGTTCCCGTCATCTAGATTTTAACTGAGATCGGGACCTGAACTGCTGCATCATGTCACTACCTGAAACCCTTTCGGGTCCCAGCAGGCCAACCTTCTGCTCTCGTAAAAAACGAGCAACAAACAAAGAGCATTGCCGGAGCAAGTTCTCCGTTTTGTCATCCCCCAGTGTCGGTTCATGACGCTACGTTGTCGACCACCACGAGGTTCATCGTACCCAGAAAGAAACAGTATCTATTCGTGTGACAAGACGAATGCCTCCCCTCCACAGACCCCGTCTTCCGTAATTGAGTTAGCTGTTCCTCTCCGCCAACATAGTAGGACAGCACATATGTAACATCCCCTGACACATGTCACGCAGTCATTCTCCACCGTTCTATTTTGGATGTGCGGTACCTTTCGCCATCTGATTCGCTCATGTGACGTTAATTCTAATCGTCGATTCGGTCTTTCTGCTCCGGCCTTGTCGTATCATATACCGAGACGATTTTTCGTTCCTCACATCCTCTTCTTCTTCACGATGGTTTCCAAACGTAAGAAGTCAAGCATGGCGCTCATGCCCCGGGAAAGCGTGATAGACGAGCCCTCGGTTCCAGACAGGCTGAGTGATGGTCCAAGGAGATCTGGCCGTCTCCTAGACAAATCTGGCCAAGCACTGGATCCGCAGCCCGACACGATCAACGCCTTGATGCAGATTGAACCAGGCCAGACGAAATCGAGACGCGGACAAAAAGGATTAAACAATGGGACTAAAGTGGCGCTGAGTGGCCTGCAGGAAATGGAAGATCAATTACGAAATGATGTCAAAAGGCAGAAAATGGCAGTGAAAGAAAGCGAGACGCAACCTGGAGGAATCAAAATCGAACATGCTGCCTTTCTGCCGCACACTACCAAAGCTCAACCAGATGTTCTGCCTGGCAAGAGAGAAAAGGAGGCAGTGAAGCGACGCACCGAAGAGAAGACGGAAGACATTGAATATACTGTACCCAGTGGAGAAGAAGGCCGGGTGTCCACAGAGGGAGCGGACACAGAACCTACTCTTGATGAGAATGATATTAATATCATTAAACAAGAGGGAGCCAGACCACCCCCCATCAACAGCGCTTATCTGCCATTACCGTGGAAAGGAAGGCTAGGTTATGTGAATAGCGCCCACGACCCTGGCTAAGTTGCCGCTCATGATGAGGTTTAAGCGACTAACTCATCTATAGGCTTGCTTGAACACCTATCTTCGGAACAGTAACCCTCCAGTTTTCAGCTCTCGAACCTGTAGGATATCTTCCATCATAGAACACCGCCATCCTCTGAAAGACCCATCGCAACCAGCACATGCGACGAAGAACCGGCCAGATAGGGAGCAACCCGCTGACGTGGATAGAGGCCAAAAGTATGTCGAGGCTTTAGGTTTGGCCAACGCTCGTGATATTGTGAAGATGATACGGTGGAACAATAAATACAGCATTAAATTCATGCGCCTTAGTTCCGAGATGTTTCCTTTCGCCAGCCATGAGGAATACGGCTATAAGCTTGCACCCTTTGCCTCCGAGGCCCTCGCAGAGGCGGGAAAGGCAGCGGGCGAGTTGGGCCACCGACTGACTACGCATCCTGGACAGGTCAGTAGTCCAATCATGGCGACACGCGCTGCGCTAATCTAACGCGTTGTTCAGTTCACACAGCTAGGGTCTCCGAGAGCTGAAGTAGTCAAGAATTCTATGCGCGACCTGGAATATCACAACGAGATGCTGTCTCTCCTCCGCTTACCGGAACAGCAGAATAAGGATGCCGTCATGATCTTACATATGGGCGGAGTATTCGGCGATAAAGCAGCAACACTCGATCGATTTAGAGAGAACTACAGCAAACTTTCAGACGAGATAAAGGCTAGGCTAGTGCTAGAGAACGACGACGTGTCCTGGACGGTACATGATCTCTTGCCGATTTGCGAAGAACTCAACATCCCGCTTGTTCTCGACTATCACCATCATAACATTATGTTCGACAAGAACAAGGTTCGGGAAGGGACTAGAGACATTATGGAACTATACCCACGGATTGAGGCAACTTGGAATCGCAAGGGAATCACCCAGAAAATGCACTATAGCGAACCATGTCCAGAAGCTATAACTCCACGACAACGCCGAAAGCACCGCCCTCGCGTCATGATGCTGCCCCCTTGCCCGGACACCATGGACCTCATGATCGAAGCCAAGGATAAAGAGCAGGCCGTCTTTGATCTCATGCGGAATTACAGGCTCCCGGGCTGGGATACCTTCAACGACGTGATTCCTTACGAGCGGGAAGATGAGAACAGGCCTTTGCCGAAGACACCCAAGAAAAAGCAACGCAAGAAGAAGGCCAAGAATAAGGATGATGACGAGATAGAAGACGTCGAGATGAAGGATTTTGCTGAAGAACCACAATCGCCGCCCGAGGTCCCAGAGGACGAGCTCGGCATGGGTGGTCCTAATAATCGGGTATACTGGCCGATTGGTATGGAAGAGTGGCTGCGTCCGAAGAAGAGAGAGGTCAAGAAGAAGCCTAAGGTGGAGGATGAGAAGGTTGATGAAGAACATTAGAGCCTTACAGCAGCGGATATACTCCCTCTGTTATTCTGTACAATAGCGACGGCGCATTAAGCCGAGTTACATGACAGCTTGTGTATGCTAGTGTATGATGTCTTACAAGTTCTTAGCCAGGGATACCTACATTGAATGTTCGCTGATATTGAACTAGAGCCCGTTTGGCGTGTGCTGGAATGTATAGGTAATCAGCCGGACGGTCCATCTTGATGAGTGAGACACCGAAGGTACCCAGGAGTTGAACGAAGAAACGTTGTGATGAGATAATATTGCATGGATGTTAGACAGGCTCCTAGCTCCAGAACAGTACCAGTTCACATGTGAATGCTACTGAGTCCTGTTCAATACCTCCAACATGACAGATCATAAGCGGACCACCTATGCGCTCCAGCTTTAGTCGCGATGCATGCATGATTTATTAGGTAGGTACATGATCATTTCTTCATATTACTGATGCATATGCGAATACGTGAGCACCCCTACCTATCCTACAGTATCATAAATAGCAGGGCATTAGATACCAAGCTACTCCAAAGCCCAGGCGGTATTTCTGCGAAGAACGAATGGAAAGATGGTGATGGCTGCTAGATGTGCTTTGGATATATGATGAGGTCATTTTGCGCGTTACCCGTCGCATTACCACATTGGGAGTGCAAGCAGATGCATGTGGTTTTTGCCTCTCACAATGGCGTGCAGGGAGGTGGACGAAGAAAGGGTGGCTGGATAATGATGTCAGCAAGTGCAGCAGTTGTCGGGAGTTACTTGCAAACGCGGGGATGAATAGTGCACCTAGGGTCTGGACATTCAGCTGTGGAGTTGAAAGTGGCTGAAGCTGCAGCTCGAGGGGGAGCATTGACAAAGGTTCCATCGTTTTGCTGTTGGTGGTGCCCAACCAGAATGTCTCGGACGATGACGACATTTAGTGGCTTGTGGGGGATTGTGGGGCCATCGAAGAGGGTTGGGAGCTAGGGGTCTTTGCTGATATACACCTACATGTACATACCTACCTACATATGTAGGTAGTACACCAGTGTTAGTGGTGAGAGGATGCATTTGAGCCACCTGCAAAAATGATCGTCACAAGTGCAACCTAACAGACACCATCTAGTGTAGAACTTTCTTTCTTTATCTCTTCTTTATTTGTCACTCGTGTGGCACAACAATGAATATGAAACTTGCAGTGCATTGTAGATAGTCACATGGATTGGCTTCTTTTACTGGGGAGAGGCGGATTAGCCACTGGCAGTTGATCATCTCACCAGTTATCAAAAAAGTTTTGCCTTCGAGAATAATAAGCAATCGCAATCTAGCTATAGATCAGATGGCAGACAATCCCATACAATACAACTTTTAGTCATCAGCACTCGGGAATTAAAATTTCTCCCGTTTTTGCTGTTTATTGCCTTTATCTGCATGGGTTTATCTATGAGTACTACTGTACATATAAAATAGTTTAAAGATGTAAGCTTCAATCTAGTACTTATCTACACCATACCTAATCGGGATTAGAAGTGTACATAGTAGGTATTGCTAGAATCAGCTCAAGGACCAGAAGCAGCTTCCACATTTCCACTAACTACCTAGGTACTGCAAGCAGAAGCAGAAGCAAGAACCAGGGCCAAGCTTTCCCCCGCGACAGCCAATCCCACTTTCTTATCAGCTGCACTACGTAGGGCCGATAGTTGGATAACGTCCTCAACCGAACTTACCTAACCTTACCTTTCTGTTCCCAACCACCAACCACCAACTTCACTTGACTTCACTTGACTTCATCTATCTCCCTAAGGAAACCCTCTCACCACCACTGCCACACCAACATTACACTTGGGTTTGCTGCGAACTGTCCGCCGTCGTAGCAAATTCTTTTTTTACCTGGGCAACTTCTGTGATCTATTCTTCTTCCTTTTGACTGGGAAGCCCCACCACCTCCGATACCATACTCCGAGCCATTTGCGCTTCGCCTCAGTTCCAGCTTGTGTTATCAGATACCACTGCATTCAAAATGGCCTCCGTCGAGACTAGCCCCAGCACCATCCATGGTCCTCCTGCCGCGAACGCTAGGCGTCCTAAAGGTTATTAAGTCCCGCGCTCTCCTCCATCTTTCAAAGATGAATGTGCTAACGGGGTAATCTCAGGCATCCTGAAGAACTCATACCAAAAATCTCCTCCAGTGTCACCCATTAAGGAAAAGGACATGTCGGAGAAGGAACTTACCATCATCAACACCCAGACTAATGCCGGGCACCGTCGAAATTCTAGTAGTGCTAGCCGACCCGCCGGTACCCGTCGACGGTCTTCCCGAACATCCTCGCACTGCGCGGTGGACGAGATGACTGTTGGTCAACGTCTACAATGGGACGAGGCGAACCTCTACCTGACCGAGCAGGAGCGCACGTCGACGATGAAAATCACCGAGCCGAAGACACCCTACGCCCGACAATATGAGCCGTCGGAAGACGATGACGATGACATGATCGATGGAGACCCTTCATTACGAGAAGAGATCCCCGGGCTTTCGCTGGGTGAACCCGAAGAGGAAGTTCCCGAGAGCGAGTTCGCTTCGAGCCGAAAACCAAGTAAGGTTCATGTTAACGACGAGGATGCCACGCCTCAACATGACGCTGAGCAAGATTACATCGGTATGACGCCCGAGGAGCGTGAGAAGCACCGCAAGTTCGAAGAACTACGGAAGAAACATTACGAGATGAAGAACGTTGCCAGATTCCTGGGCCATCCCGAGGAACTCGATGAAATGGAGGAAGACATGCCCACTATTGATGGCTCCAAGGTCCGTGCCGACGACTAGGAAGAACGCCCAAGCAGCCTCAAGACCGATTCAGTCAAGGACAAAGGCACGAATAAGTCACGTAAGAGAGGGAGAAGTAATAAAATGTGTCATCAGATGAATATGGGGATGGGCGAAGAGCGCAATACCACCAGGGGATGCCTTTTAACAAACGCATACTGAATGGAGTTCACCAGCGAGGGCGTAACATATGACATTTCCCTATCTTTTTCTTTTCCTCCATACTGGCCATGGTTGATGGAAGACGATAATGTGTGACGGGCATACTTTATAGGCTGTGGGCAAGGGATGGGAGACAGAACTTTGTGTCCTACAATGGAGTGGACACAGAGGATATCCTTTACCAGCTTGCACCCCTCATGCCGCTGAATATCAATTGTACAGTAGGATTCTTGCGCCAAGGACTAGTTACTAGATCACAAGGTCCACAAAGATAATCGGTATCGAGACTGTGTCTAGGCTAGGGAGATTGAACGTTTTCTCCCCTATATATTTAACTCTGGCTCGCTGATAACGTGAACGCCATCATGATTCATCACTTCACCATTGAAGAGCCTGTGTTCTCTTCACAGAATGCCCTTCCGTGCCAACTCAACTTTCCTCGCAGCCTCACCAGCCTTGAAGCCACCCTTGGAGACGCATATGCGGTGACCCTCTCCCAACTCGAATTTGTCTTGGTGATTCGGCCAGGCGCAAGGGCAGTGATGGGGGAAGTGTACACAAGCTAGATCTCCACGGTTAGCTACGCTCACATTTTCCCAAGCTTTTCCCATTGAATGTCCCTGCATTCTCCCAGCGAACTCTTTACTAGTCGCAAATTCTCCGGGCGCCCCTCTCGTTACTTACCCAGCGTGTCCGGACACAGGTAGTTATCGCACGTCATACGATCAAAGTTGTTTTGGTAAATCGAGGAATCGCTGGGCACGTTTTGCGGTCGCTGCGGCTCTTGCTGCTGCCCGCCACCGAACATTTGATCGAAGAAGCCGAATTGCGCCTGCGCTACGGACGTGAGGACGGCGAGCAGGAGGAGGGAGACGCGATTGAAGAGCTGCATGGTCGTCGTCGTTTTTAAATGGGAGCTCTAAATCTGCGACGCACGCTCTTCGCGATACCGGTTATTGTAGCTAATGGCAGCAGTCTTGAAATTGAGCGTAATGGCTAGGTGTCGTGGCTTATTGAAGGTCTTCTCGTAGCTTCATTAAAGTTGTAAGTGCATTGCTGGCAACATCCCCATGTGAGAGGTGCTTATCGTTATCGTTATCGCTATCGTACCATTGTACCTAGGAAGATGACTAAGCCGAAATTTTGGTCCCCCTGTTGCGCAGGAGCTCAAACAACCAACCAGCTTTAACCTACACGTTTATTTGACATCGACGATACCCCGACCTAACAACAACGCTGCCACACAATGCGGGTGACTCAATTGAGGCGGCCGCTCGTGGCTGCTGCGTCTGGAATCGCGAGACCGACTGCGACGGCCTCGTTATGGCATGTACAGGATGTTTTTGCCCAGCTGAGGATAGGAGTGGGAGCTACCAATGCCGTCGTGGAGGGTCGCAGGCATGCTTCAGTCAAGTCCCAGGGAGCGTACAGGTTACGAGATTCGAGCACTATTCCGAAGAAGCTTGGAGCTAAGAAGTCAGGAGGTATGTTTTGTTCCTCTTTACTGTCTTACTCGCGTGCGGCTCTTGAACAGGAAGGACCATAGAGACATTGAACATTCAATGGACAAACACAGCTAACCAATTACTCCTTGCAATTAGACTCCTGGGTGATAACAGGCAACATCATCTACAAGCAGCGCGGCACGAAGTGGTACCCAGGCGAGAACTGTGGCATTGGTCGGGACCACACCATCTTCGCCCTCGCCTCCGGATACGTGAAATACTACAGAGATCCCAAGAAGCACCCGAAGCGGCAATACATCGGCGTCGTCTTTGATAAGGACGACAAGCTGCCGTACCCCCAGAACGCGATGCGTAAGCGCAAACTGAACATGGTCGCCGCGCCCGTCCCGCCCCCCGAGGCCCAGCCCGAGCTATCCGCGTCCGGCATCCCCAACCAGGTCGTCCGCCAGGGCCCCGGCCGCAAACCACATCCCCGCGATGAACGCATCATTAAGCTTGTTCAAGATGGGTCGTACGCATACCGCGAGGAGAACTGGCGTCTGGGTACCCTCGTGCGGACTGAGAAGAGGAAGATGGGTTCTCGTCGGGTTGCTATGCGTCATAGACGCCGCAAGGCTAAGGCTATTGGTCTCGAGATGCGCACGATGCGGGAGGACAAGATTGCGAGACGAAAGGAGGCTCTTGATGCACAGCGGAAGGCCAAGATGCGCAAGATGAAAGAGTATCGTGCGCGTGTAGCTGCACAGAAGGAGAAGGGTGGTGCCGCACCTGGTGGTGGCGGGGTGCCGCCTCCCAGTCAAAGTCCGAGTTCCCCACGCGCTGAGGCATAATGGCTATGAAGTCAATATCGTATCTTAGCTAGCGCGGTGTAGTTTAGCGTCGTGTTCCACACAGAAGCGAGGGGCAGTTCCGGACTTCCGCCATGGACATGATGGGCTGTTGGTGTAAGGGTGTGGCAATTGACGCCCCTGCGTTATTCCGCAGCACACGGGCTACCCATGAGAAGTCTCCGGAAGCGGGCTAAGGTTGTATTACCATGTTGTTCGGGGAGGAGGTTGAAATACGCTATTATATGTAATACCATCACACAATCACACTGTACTACCTAAACTTACCTTGCCTCCCTTACATAGATAGCTACTAGGGATACTACCAAGGGTACATGTATAAAAGAACAATTGACCTTACTTCAGACTCTAGACTTCAGATTTCCTCATGACATCTGGTACTGACACTGACAGAGTTTTCGACCCATGTGCTGACATCCCGCACGTGCAAGACAAGACAAGACGAAATCCGCCAAGTTCGATATTTATTTAATATCGACTACCTAACATCTACTTCCTTTCGCCCATCATGAGCAACGAGGTGAGAACGCAGACTCTTGGCAGGTATTTTCCGTTGACGAGTCACGACTTATTCATTCTGTTAGAGGTGAGAATGCTGGGTACTGTAGCGATGTGGCGGTGGACTGTCTAGTGTGTTGGTTTTCGAGGTTACATGTTACCGATATGTTATCTTGAATGCAGGGATGAAGTGAGATTTCATATGTATTTGTGTATTGGGGGGCAACGAGGTCAAGGGTTGATGTGTGGGGTGGTAGTGGTATTAGTGATGATGCTGCGTTAAGTCTAAAGTGCTCGTGCTACTTATTACTTGTTCCAAGCTCGGACGGTGAAGGGTAATTAGTCAGGAAAATTTTGCCTCCTTCTCCTAGACCTGGGGGTGTTGTGCGGTGGGCTGCCGTCTCGGTTATCTATCTCGCGCATGGGGATGCAACCATGGCAGGGAAAGAAAGTTCTAAAACGCATGGCGTGCTGTTTCATGTTGGTTGTGTTGAACTCGAACTCAGCTGTGGATGGCCAGACCTGAGAATGATTAGATAAATGCTTCGGTGGCGAGAAGGATGGTGCTTGGGACGTGTTGCAGGTGCACTAAACTTGTAACTAAAAATAGTGATAGTGAACGATATATAATTCATGTGTGTTATTTTGGACAGAGAGAAACAAAACGAAGGTTACCAGGTAAGTATGGAAATAGGCTGACATGTATGCTAGTAGCTTGTGGTTGAGGTATTCTTGAAACTAGAATTCAACCCAAGTAGTGGAGTTGTCACGCAATGTTCTATGTGGAATTCTCGTCATACTCGCTGACGCTAGCCACCATGTTAACTCGCGACGTTAATGGCCGTTTAGTCTGCGTATACATGGGTCTCGATCTGAGTGAGTTACACAGAGCCGATGGATAATCTAGAATCGTCATAACTCATTTTAATCTATTGTTCTATCTTGTCACATACTAATAGCACGCACCAAAGTGTAGAACCTCCAACCTGGCACGAACATGTGTGCTGCGAGGCCACTATCCGAAAAACCGTTGATAATAGGCCGTGATATCAGTCTCCAGAACCGACGAAGATTCAGCTTCTCTTTTCACCAATGCGTTCTGTAGCACTTGTAGGCGACTTTTCCTCTTTAGTCCTTTCTCACGTAACTTCCAGCCTTGTTTTCTAATTTCCTGTGCCTGTCTCTCCCCATTTCGTAACTCAGTCCACAACGAGTTTGACCGCTCATTAGAGCCACCCAAGCTCTCATAGGTCCGTGCTAAATTGGTCATTGCTGTCATTGTTTCGGGATGATCAGAGCCGAGTAACTGCCTTCTAGCATGTAACACTTCATCCTCATGATGCAGTGCCTCTTCAACATTTCGAACATCATACGCCTTTAACGAAAGTGCGAGGTTTCCCTTGGAAATTAATGTGTCACGATGATATGCTCCAAGCATTGCCACCCTCCTGTCTAGTATGCCCATTTCCAGTTGCCTGCAATCTTCCCACCGGCTCTGTCTATAGAAGACCGAACCTAGGAGTGATTCAATATTCGCAATGTCTTGAGGATATAATGTTTGGCTGGTACTGGACAGCATACTACCCAGCATGTCCTTGGCCTTCTTCAAGCGGCATTGTCTTCTGTGTGACTGAAGCCGAAGCTTCTCCTTCGTTGAGGGAGTGTTCGGGACCGACCATGACTCGTCCTCCACACTTCTACATTCCTGCAGACAGCCGTAGATAGCTGCTAGAATTACCAAACTCAGTAGAGTCAGGCGGTGATCTTTCCCCAAATCACTTTCCCTAGCTTTCACGACTTCCGCCTGTAAATCTTTGGCTTGTCTCCAGTGGCCCTGCTTTAAGTAGGTTGTGGCAAGGTTCTCCATTGCCCCTATCGTGTCTGGGTGTTTGTTTCCAAGCAAATCTTTCTTCTGTCTTAATATGTTGAGCTCCAGCCATTCTGCCCGCTTCCAGCGACCCTTGACGCGATACGATACCGCTAGATCTGCGCGGCTGTTCAAGAGTATCCGTGAATTCATCTTCATGGCTCGTTGAACTTTGTATTCCCATGCTTTATTGTGTTCAAAGCTTTGTGGGTTCCATGTTTGCGGATAGTCTGGCTTTGCCAATTTCATCTTATCCATCGCTTCTTCAATTTCTAAGTTCAACCCTTCTGTGCGATCTAGATCACCAAGTTGTGTGAGTACTTTGTCAAGTTGGCTTTTGATCTGGATAAAAGCTTGGCTTTCTCCTGACAGTGCCATTTCTAGGTCGCAGACTTCAGCCTCATATGCCTCTTTATCTCGTGCATTACGTCTCCCTGGCCGTAGATCTCTCCAGGATGTAATGTCGGAATATATCCGCCCTCGAACAATTTCATGAATGCGTCTTTGAACTCTGGCGCTATTCTTGCATGACTCACTTGTTTAACGTCTCGTTCCAGCTCAAACAATGACTTAGATGCGCTGAATGCCATAGATAGCCTCTGATTGGTTTCTTGCGTACCAAAGCCCATAAACTTGCATAATGCCAGCTGGTAGCATGCCATATTGTCCAGTTGGTTGGCCTCAAGCTTTAAATATAGAGTGTTTATTAGTTGCTGGCGCACTCTATAGTCAGAATGAATGAGCTGGTAAAGGTACTTTGAAACCTGGTGGGACAGAAGGCTACTATTAGGTCGAATAAAGGAGGTTTGGTCGATAAGCAGCTGAAAGGATCTAGGGGTACCGCCGAACCCGTCTACTAATGGCTGGCGGTTAATGTATCTCATTTCTGAGTCACTGAACCCCCAAGGTTTTTTTTCATGGTCCAAGTTGCTGATAAGGTCGAGCAGTTCTCGCACATTGGATGTTCTTTCAGCGCTGTTCCACCTCAAGGCTAAAGACCAAAATCTTTTCATTCGACCAATACGTCCATCTTGGGCGGAGCTCCAGTGGATATCCGTCTGCTCCTCTGCAAAGCGTAGTAGACCAGTCTCGACCTTTAACTTGGCTAGGCTTTTTTCGTCTCTTCGGCGTAGACCCCTATAATCCGTGTCTCCGTGGGTGGAAACGTAAGTATCCCAATTTGCAAGGAGATCGCCCTCAAAAAGCACCCATAAGCATAAAAGTCCAAGTGAGTACACGTCTGCATTCTTCGCATCGCGTATCTGGACTGGGTCTTTGTTGTGTTCAGGTGCTTCCCAAGGTGAGGTACTAGGGAGGGTTATGTATTCGGTGTCAGTCTTTCCAAAATGAGAAAAGCCGAAATCGGTCATTTTGGCAATATAACGCCTGCTTTGAATTGAATGGAAGACGAGAATGTTATCGGGCTTAATGTCGCCATGAACGATGTCTGTGAATCGCCGTCAGAATTTAGAAAATATTTTCGATGACATTAAATGGGAAAGGGGAGATTTGCGTACTGCATCCATGCATTGTCAAAACAGCCAACACGCAATCTCTACAGATGAGAGCTCTGTCCTCTAAGCTCAAACTTTTCCTCGGCTTTGAATACAAAAAGTGCCGCAAGCTACCAAGTTCAGCTTTTTCAAACACCAATACTGGCCACATAATTTCATCGTTATATTTGGCCTCCCAGCACACGCCGAATAGATCCACGATGGATTCCACTTGGCGGATCCACGGTTCAGTCATAGCTCGCAGTTCGTTAGCGAAGTAGTGAAAAGCTTCTCTTAGATATTCATTTCTATTCTCTAGACGGTCGTTTCTAGCATTATATCTCTTGAATGCGAAGCTTGTCATGAGGTTTATATGGGATTGATTGACAACGCCGGAAGTGCCAGTGCCAAGCTGCTTCAGTCCATCGTGCCAAGTTATGGGAAGTATGTCGATGTTTCGGTGCTGTATCAAGGCAAGGAATGAGGCTATATTATCGCACCGAGAGGAAGGAGGGTCTGTGTTGACATCGTTCCTGGCTAGATCGACTGCTGAGCGCGAGGAACTATTTGATGTGCTGCTCTCCGTATTCGATGGGCCTGGTTGTTTCGTTAGAGAAGTGTGAACGATGTCAAATACAACAACCATGCGGGCAGCACTGTAATTGATGAATAACTCTGATTTCACTCTCTGGAATATAAGGGTGAAACCTCTAAGAATGAGAGAAGTGTTGGGGCCGACTAACTCGGGGTCACCTACGGTTACCCCTAGTCCTGCATTTCATATATCAGCATTACGTACCTAGTGCCTGCACCCTCCCTTCATCAGCTTGAAGTGCACGTGCATAATCAAGTGCAGTCTTCCTGGTCTTATCTATGGTACTGGTATTGGCGCCTTTGGATCGAAGTTCCCGGATCACCTTTACATACTGTCCATCAAGCTTATCCCCCTTCGCTGCATAGTGAAGGGCTGTCATTCCCTCGTGGTCCTTGATGTCCACATCTGAATGGTACTCGAGCAATATCTGGACCATATTGTCGGATCCGTTCCCGGCCGCGATGTGGAGAGCTGTCCTTCCTTCTTCATCAACTCCCATGACCTGCCCACTCTCTAGATGACGCAACAACAATCTAACCACCTCTTCATATAGTCCTTTGGCCCGCTTCCCTTCGGCTGCATAATGGAGCGCTGTATAATCGTGATTGTCTTGCGCGTCAACACTCTTCTTCATCTTGCCCAACAATACCCCGACCACTTCAGGAGACCCATTAGCAGCCGCGAGATGAAGTGCAGTCCGTCTCTTAGAGTCTTTCGCCAGAACGACAGCATCGTTTTGCAGAAGAATTCTAACAACCTCTACATATTCCCCATCAGGCCTCCTCCCGTTAGCGGCAAAATGTAATGGTGTCCATTTGTTGCCTACATCATTCTTGTCAACATTCGCAGCCCCGATAAGAACTTCGACAACCTCCTTAGACCCATATCCGGCGGCAAAGTGAAGTGCGGTTCGCCCCTTACGATATGCCTCTTCAACCGAGACATTTCGGCCCAAGAGCGTGCGAACAACCCCAATATGTCCCCTACTCGCTGCATTCATTAGAACTGTTCGCCCGTCTTGGTCCTTCACCGACGTGTCGGCATGACCTTTATTCAGAAGTGTTTCGACAATCTCATCATTTCCAATGGTAGCTGCATAGTGAAGGGCTGTCTTACACTCGTCATCTTCCAAGTTGCACTGAACATTGGCTTGGTCAAGTAAGGTCTTCACAATCTCATTGTGCCCATATCCAGCTGCACAGTGGAGTGCTGTTTGCTTACCGTGGTCACGCAAACTACCAACTTCGGGCTGCTGTTTCAAAAGACGTTCAACTATGCTTTTGTGTCCTCGTGCCGCTGCTTGATGTATGGCACCTATTGTCCCAATATTCACACCTCCTTTCAGTAATCTTTTGGCCTCGTCGTATGAACCGGTTTTACATGCGTCAACTAACATCTCTTCATTGGTTGGAGGATCAGCGTCCCTCGCGCACTTGCACTCAGTGAGATGCTCCGAGTTTTGAATCTCGAGCACTATTGACTGTGCTAACGGTCGCTGATCCCGCTCTAGATGTAACATCCTTTGACATAGAGAGATGACCTCACGCTGCCAACCTTGGTTGAGCTTTGGCCCTAGAGTATCTTTCATCCACCCATGGACCTTGTTTATATTAGCAGCGTAGGTTTGTGGGTCATTCGATTGTAAAGCTTCCTTGACAGATAACCGACAAGATGCAGCGAGCATATCAAGGAAGACGGCACCAAGAGAAAAGATATCGGCGGACCGGCCACGGGTGCTCCCATCCTCCACTTCGGGGGCGCAGTATTCTGTAGTTCTGGCTCGCGCGAGTGCCGGAATGGTTGTGGGAGTTGTCTTTCCTAAGCCCATCTGTGAAATGCCAAAGTCTGCTAGGAGGACATCTACAACGCCCTTGCGACGGCGCTTAACGAGGATGTTCTCGGGCTTAATGTCCCTGTGTCGGATGCCGATACCATGAATATGATCGACAGCGTTCATTAAGCACCCAAACCATTTTGTCACTTGCTTAATCTTCTTTTCCGTGAGATGAGGCATATATGACGAGAGACTATGATCGGCATCGTCCATGATTATTCCAAAGGTAGGGTTGCCAGTCTCACCCCTGCGCAGAGGTTCATAGCTGTATGTCAAGAAGAGCTGGGCAACATGTTGGTGTCGAGCAAGGCCCATGATCTTTGCTTCATTGAGGCACTCCTTCTTCGCATCTTCCAAAGACTCTTTCGGAAGGTTAAATTCCTTGCTGACACAACTCTCCAGGTGTTTATATGAATCTCGGCCCGTCATCCGTCTCACAAGTACCATCGAATCTACGCTAAGCCGGGGATTTCCCTTCTTCGCTTCATCGAATGGAATCTCCGCATAGCGAGTGAAAGAAAGATGTTTAGTAGCCATTAGAGAAACTGGATGTCTGAATATGCGCCAAGTCTACTACGTGCAAGCTTGGAAGTAAAGCCAACGGAAAAAGGGGACTTGTAGGAGCCCCAAGTGGGAAAAAGTCCAGCCCTATCCAGTAGGCAGAAGGATAGATGTATATCCTCGGCAGGCTAACATATAGAGTGTCATCCAAACGTAGACAGGGACACCTAAGAGTGGTGTGGAGGCTGCATGAAGACCGCATGTCAGGTGTGCAGGGGTTGTTAACACCAATTGGCTCGGACAACACTGTCGCTGCAAAGAGATTTTGAATATGCCGAGAATGTTCTCGACCCTCTCGAGGATATGGCGAAGACATTGATGTGATTAAGTAACAGTTTGGTACTTAGAGGTTCTGCTGAGTTTTACGGTGAATGTCGAACTTTATTCGCATGAACGAACCTATTTAACTAAGTCTAACACCGATTCGTATCAGGGTTTTTCGCACCAATGATCAGAGTCATGCTACGTTTCGAAACACTGTCTACGTATAGTATTTTCTGGGTCATTAAGAGTAACATGATTCATAGAGTATGTTCGACCATTGTGACCAGCTCCCTCGTATGCATGACACCTATCGGTGTATCCCAGCTTTCACGACTACAATGAATCCAAGTCTATCTCCGGTTTCCTACTTCGGACCATAATGCGAGTGTTGGGATTGACACGCAAATCGAATCCGAGTTCCATGTAGTTAGGATCAAAGTCGTCTGTGGGTTTCAAGTCGTACTTGAGAAGGAGGTGGACTAAACCGATCTTGAGCTCGTTCGCGGCGAAGAACCGCCCGGGACAAGCGTGGAGACCGTGTCCAAAGCCGAGAGCCTCTGTACCAGTGCTCACTAAATGTGCTTGGTTCCCCTTGCCCAGCACACTACGCATGCGTAGGAAGCGGGATCCGTCGAACTGCTCTGGGTTCTCATATACATTTGGGTCGAGCCGCTTAGTGGAGCGAACTGCACACTTGGTGCCCTTCTTTATGACGGTGCCATCTGACAAGATTACATCTGCGAGAGCAGTACGATGCATTGTTGCTGTTTAAATCGAACACAGTCAACCAAATGTTATATCAGGCACATCCATCGGGGAAACCTACTCATTTTGACTGGCTTTAGTCGCTGCGTTTCTTTGAGTACACTATCCATTAGTTTGAGATTGAAGAGCGCCGTCTTCGTTAGTCCTTCACTTTGTAATACTTCAATAATCTCCTCGCGCAGATCATCAATGAGTTTCGGTTGTTGTACGAGGTTCACCAACGTCTGGGTAAGAAGGTCTGACGTAGTGTGAATGGCAGCCATCGAGAGAGCGATTCTATAAGAAACCAAGAGTTAGAAATTACCGCTTGTACTATAAAACTGGCTCATTTTGGGGTGTTTCGCGAGTATTCAGGAGCATATTGCATATAGGAGTAAAATATGTGTCAAAAAGGGAAATAAAAGACTCAGGATGTCGTACTGGTAGACAGCAGGGTCGTACGGATCATTCTTCGACTCTTCCTCAGCCCATTCAACTGCATCTTCTGGACGTGGAATCGGCCGGCCTTCCTTGGCAGCGGCAATCTTCTCAGCTCTCCTCCTGTCGAGAACCTCTTGAATGATGACGCGGGCTTCGTTGAGAAGCCTGCGAACCGGCCGACACTCTGGCAAGAACCAATGAACAATAGGTCTCGAGAACTTTGGGAACAAGCGTAGTTTCTTGACCGCGCGCATGGCGTTGATGGTATATTGAGTAGTAGTTTCTAGCCAGACTTTGTTGCGACAGAGCTCGTCGCCTAGAAAGATACGCGAAGATAGAGCCGAGACATATCTCGCGCTTGTGTGGTTAATGCCAACTTCTTTCCATTCTGCAGTGCCCGAGAACAGTCAGCTAGTCGATAGGTTAGGTTCGGGCTATCAAAACTTACCGGGAGAATCACCAAGCAGGTTATTTAACGAATAGGTTG
The DNA here is from genome assembly GCA_023159215.1 of Xylariaceae sp. AK1471. Taxonomy (NCBI): domain Eukaryota; kingdom Fungi; phylum Ascomycota; class Sordariomycetes; order Xylariales; family Xylariaceae; species Xylariaceae sp. AK1471. The sequence continues at coordinate 122,754 of JAJKLI010000056.1, forward strand.
CCTCCAAAGATACGGGTCTTGTGACCTTTGCTACACGAGTCGGTTAGTTTCAGCGAGCGGTGTCAAATGAAAAGGGACGAATCTGGTCAAGGTTCTATGGATGCTTACTAAGGTGTTTTGTCAACTGATTCCTTGTGACCTTGAGGAGCATGTTTGCCGCTATCTCGGCATTGAATGGCTCAAAGCCAGGAAGCCGACCGTGAAAATCCTGTAGAGATATGTTAGACTACCGGGCAGGCATAACTACGAAGATAGGAATAACCTTACTTCTTCAGAGCCTTTCAAGAAGCTCAGATTGGGATTGTTCCGAATCTCCTGGGTGAGGTGATTTGGTGGTAATACAATCAAGTTACCAGTATCTGTAGCAATACGAACAGGTTTATCGCTGAATTGGTCTTTTGCTATCTTTAACAAACTAGCAGCCCTCTTGAGAAAATCTACCTTTGCCAGAGCATTACCCATATCAAAACGGCTAGGTGCATTGAGCATCGGTGGCAACTTGTGAAGCCTGATGCCCCAAGCTGAGTAAGCGAGTAAAATCGCTGCGAGTACCGTCACAATATATGGTAGCGGTCGCAACGTGAGAAGAGGGAGGACGTCTGAGTCCATCCACGACCCATCGGTCCCTGGTGAGGGGTGCGCAGAACTCATGATGAGAAGACTTCAGCAGGAGACTGTAATATTATTGAGGACAATATGTTGCACTTTGATGTAGCAACGTCGCGCTCCTTTGCGCCAGCTGCCACGATAACACAACTGTCTACTGAAAAGGTTCTGCGTGTCAAACTGAAATGATATTGCTACTCATTGAACGAAATGCTGAGCAGTGATGCTCTAGAATGATTAGGAGTGGGCCATCATGCTGGTTTTGTATTTCTTAACAGTCGGACTCGGTATCAACCCCATGAGGTAAGTCCGATATCTTTAAACACATGGGTTTTTAGGTGAGAATCTTACTTTACGAGTCGTCGGATGCACACTCTTGTTATACGATCCAATCATTATTCTTTAGCAAAATCCAAGCAACCAAATGTAGTTAGTTCAAATTTAACTTGGAACTTTTGTCGGTAGAGAATGACAGTGTCTTTTATAAGTTACCAACCCCCTCGTTACCGATAAATAACCTGTCTGCTAGACATGGGAGGATATGCATATCAAGAACCCTGGCTATAATGGCGTAGATAAGAGATGAGCTGTTCGTGACCAGGTATGTAACGAGTTCCCCGCGAATGCCAAACCGCGGCGGAGAACGTTACGCCGTATTCCACTGCCATCTCGGCCGGCCACCCCAGTACATTACTCCTATATTCTAAAAACTATAACTTAATTAGGTGGTAACATAGGTAATGTACTCAACTAACTGGCCAGGGTGGCCGAGATGACAGTGGAATACGTTGTTACCATGCTAGTATAAAATGAAAAGACCAGGCATAGTTTCATAACTAGCAATCACTAAGTAGTACTTTTGTCTAATACTCTTCAAGATATTACCTTTTCCCAATCTTAACGCCTACAGTAGGGCGGGTTTGGTACCCAGCCCAGCCAAGGCCCATGGACAGGGATTGTATCTCAAGCTGTTGTCACAGCCGGAAAAGAGCAAGACAGCTACGATAGGTAGAAGAGAAAAAACCAGGATGTCTTGTGGAAATACTCAATCACGCGATATGCGCTGAAGATTCACGCCATCGCCGTGTGTCGCTCAACTTGTGTCCCCGGTGCGGAGGGTCGGACGGCTATACCCGTAATCCCTAGTATTGCCCGTTGACGACAACAGCCACGTGGGGGTTCTCCGCAACATGGACATGAAACCCCGCTCGACCAAGCTATACTACTGCGTTTGCGAGGTTCTCGCCCGATGTCCAAGTCACATCTGTGACACTAGTGAGAGATCATATAAGTCATTAGAAAGGGTCATCACGCAATCTATATCTCTTCACTGGAGCACCATTCATGTCAAGAACTCATGATCGTAGCTAAGCTTACAGCAGCGTTTTGTTCGTAGACAGATCTCTCATTTCTAGCTAATTAGAAGACAAGTTCCGGCGATGAAAGGATCCTGAAAGCTCAAGAACTAGACATAAAAAGCACATGCATGCCCTTCGTTTCCTTATTTCCAACCACGTGTCGAGTCCACTACGAAGACACAGTCTGTGTAAAGGAGCTGATTTGAACAGAGCCACCAAGTGCCTTCGTTGCATACTAGGGATTAGTTAGCAAGACCCGTCTCTGAAGCTACACTAAAAGGAAACAAAGCACTCACATTGAAGATTCCCCAACGATAACCCATGAAAAATTGCCAGTTAGAATTAAGCGTGAGTGCATTCCCCAATGCAGTATAACTATTACCGTCATTGCTATAGCTAAACGTCCCCGTACGGCCAGTCCCGGGATTGATGTTGACCGTACCGCGCAGGTAGATCTTGCCCTTCGACACATTAGCAGTAGAAACCACGGCTCCCTTATTAGAGGTGGCCCAGTTCGAGTCCATGAGGATAGAGTTAGTCATGGCAATAGTGAAGACACCGCCGATATTTCGTATGCCGATCCAAGCAGACTGGTCTCGGAAAAGGGAAAGGCCAGCCACGTCTCCGTCGGCCATGTTAGTCGTATCAAGAACGATAGTGGCAGTCGAAATTGGGCCGTGTATTCGATGAGTCAGCGTGTTGCGTGCTGAATACAAGTCGCTTGTAACAGTCACTGTCTTCAATGTCAACCCATTGTTGACGGTGAACTTAGTGGTGTCTGGATTGTGATTCCATTCCCAGGCAGGACCCAGGGCTGTCCCCGAGAATGAATCTGTTCCCACCGTCGACGGAAGCGTATGCTCTGTCAGTGGCATGGCGTAAGATTTACCCCAGGCGCCGCTCACTGTCGTAAGCACTGGAAACCCATCCGAACCCCAGGTGACTGGGGCTAAGACTGGGATGCGGCCGCCAGGATAGGCATCTTCGAAGGCCATATAGTACCAGCTACCATCGGGAAGGTCAACGAGTCCTCCTTGATGCGGATTTCCACCCCCTGACACGGGCGGGGATAACGAGTTGGCAAGTACTTTGCTGCTGTAGCTGCCAAAGGGGCTAGACGATTTCAAGACCCATTCTTGATTAGCAGGATGAGTTGTAAGGATGTAGTACTGTCCGTTTCGCTTGTACATCCGACTGCCCTCCAGGGTGCCAATGTTGCTAGGAGAAGCGTAGACCTGCTGGGTCTTGACGATACTCAGGCCATCCGATGCAAGCTGGGCTACTGAGATTTGAGTGTTGCCATAGGCTACATACATTTTGTCGTCGTCGTCTATGAAGAGACCGCAATCGTAAAGACACGTGTTGAGGGTTGCTGATAAGCTCCAAGGTCCTGTGACGGAAGACTATGATATGCTGTCAGTGACTGTGGCCCAAGCCCAAGATAGATAACATCGAGCAAATAGTTGAAGGTGCCTGACAAGCTAAAAGGGGTAACAATGGAATTGACAAATGGGTCAACGACTTAAAGAGAAATTGCTCACGGCAGTGTAAATATAGGTCTTTGAAAACTCGATGCAGCCAATCCAGTACCATTTACCGTTACTCTTACGGTACCGCAATGTCGAAGCCCAAATACCTTTGACGTATGCCCGCTGACCACTCGTCAAGTCATATTTAGATCCCCATGACAATGTCGGGACCGAATGGCCCACATACTCCCAGTTGACCAGGTCGTAAGATCGAAGGATGGGGGCGCCGGGAGAATAATGCATCGTGGATGAAGAGTAGTAGAAGGCATCATCAACCCGGAAGACATCCAGGTCAGCCAGACTGTCCGAAGTAGTCAGTAATTGCTGTGGAAAGTCCCAACGCAGCATAGTCTCGGAACGTGTAAGAGCAATGAGCCTGACACCCGTCGAAAGGAGATAAATAACCCCAGAATACGTACTCCTCCCAGAGGACTGGATTTGAAAACGAGCCTGCCGCTCGAGCCACAGTCGTGCTGCTACTGGAGATGCTTTTACTATCCCCGTCTGCTTGAAATGCGCATCGGGCGCCGTCCTCGCAACTTGAGGCGCTCCCACTTGTTTTGCTACCTTTTTTTGTCGTTAGCTGGAAGCCGCAATCAACAACGATCTTGTGCTATTGTGCCACTTACATTGCCCACGTAAGGGTATTCTTCTGAATACAGCTTGAGTAAAGCCCGCTGCCAAAATGATGATTTTAAGTGATAACATCATAACTGCACCTCGGATGTCTGAAGCTTTGATCAGTTGTCGTTAGGCCTTGACTATATAGAAGATGAAAAACCTGATTCATTGACTTAAATAGACATGACACTTGATTATAGAGTGTTACCATTTCTCATTGTTCGATAGCTATTGGTGCGCCTCTACGTGACCATGTGTACATCTAGACGTTTGATGTTACGAAGTGTTACAAGTTAGGATAAAATTTGAGCATCTATGGGCATAGAAGATCATTACAGCCGTACCAATAACTCTGCGGGAGTATCTAGGCAGCCTGAGGCCCTCAAATGCACGAATTATCGTGAACTAGATTCGTTGCTGAGAACTCATACTAGTTGAGGAGGCTTTCAAGCGGGCCAATTGAAATTGCAAGCCTCAGAAGAGATACATAAAAAACTCTTTTGGCTATGCGATTGGAGCTGTGGAAATGCGACCTAGGACAGATTTCGGAAGGGAGCCCGCCGCCAAGTGGACGAACGAGTTGAACAATGCTTCCCCCGCAATGGGTATCATCCTTTTGACCAACACTGATTGCAGCGCTTCGCCAATCATACTCAACTTCACTTCTACTTCGGTGTGATCCGCCGGACATCTCTCTTGGTATTAAAAAAAGGCAAATGATTAACGGAAATATTTTTTCTTTATGTCAATTTTGAGCCCAAGAGAAATGAATTTTTCTTGAAGATGTTAGTTTCACCAAGGGAAAGAAATCATACAAGTAATCGACTGCATTGATACATTAGAGTCGGGAAATGGGTGGCAAGCCAACAGACTGACAGCTTGAACGTAAACATCATATTTGACTAGGTGTCAACCTGATGATACGTATTCGAATAGGTAACATGAATTTCCTGGAGTCGCCACAGGTTGATCAGTGCTCGTCTGTTGAGTTCCCACACTTCCATGATATAATGTTTGAACGGCTGTCATGACAAAAACATCTTGTCATGCTTTCGTGGTTTCAGATGGTTTTTCTCTTGAAATAGCCAATTGATGACGTATTAAGTGGCTATCATAACTGTCCCTGCGACTCTACTCTCGATATAATGGTGCGTTCTTGCAGACATGCTCGTGTAGCAAATGTTGCCACGCGTATCACGTGCAAAGTTTGCATAGTGTTCTGATCGATACCCAAGTCTGTAGAACTTCAGTAGCTGAAACTTGGTCTAAGATGCAACGACCCCCTGTTTGCTAACATCGCCCCAAAACCGAAGCGAAGGTAAAAGCTGGTTAGCAAACAAGAGGCCCTTTTCATGTCTTGGGCCCAGAGTTCATACTTATGTATAACCCAATAGCTGCGTGAGAGACTTCCATACTGTAATGTTGATCTGATATGGTACCCTTTTCTGTCACTTTAGTTTATGTATTAATGCACAAGGTCTTTAGACTTGTAAAAGTAAGGTCATTGTCTCTAAATCATTGTCACTATTATGCCCATTCTATTAATTTGATTAAAATGACATGGATATAAACACGGCATGCTATGTATGACTCTATCGAAGGTATATAAGTACATACATTTGCATTGCCTGTAGACACTAAGAAACATTAACTAGGCATATAGAATTAGTATTGTTTAAGGTAAAAGATCCTCGTCTGTTGAAAATTGTTATTCTTCACATCAACCAAGTTAATACCAGACTCGGACCTCCAGATAAGATATAGGCTGTCACCAAACAATCTAACTCACGATGAATTAGAGAAACAGTTTTCTTTGACTACGTCCAATAGGAGGGGCCTATACTACTGCAATGGAGACTAAATAAACGATTATCTTCGATCCCCAGAAGCTCTCTTTTGAATAACAGATGCTACACGAACAGGACTAGTGACTCTCAGATAGAGCCGGAGGAGTATTATTCTTACTGAGAGTCTCCTCGGTAAGCCCCTGAAGCTTCAGCCACCGGGGGACACTAACCCCCGGCCTTCAGAAGCTCAAGTTGTCGACTGCCACTCGGCTGTCAGTATCGTGAACATGTTCCGCTTTTCTCGCCGAGCATACAATAACTGTGGCTGCCAGCCGCGATCTTTGTGGCCCTTGAAATTAACCCCATGAGTGATTCTGCCATGAGTTCTCGCTTTCATTCTCTTACTATTTCAGTTCCCAGAGAAAGACGCAGAGTAAGTTCTCTCTTCCTTGTGCAACCCTGAACGACATTTTCTGAACTTTTGTCCGTACAGTTTTCATATACTAAATCATTACCACCTTTGTACGTAACTCAGTGTAGGCCATCGTTTGTTTGTTTACAGCTAACCAGCCCGCAGCACGAAACAAGAACCAAGCGCATCTATAGCAAAGATGCAAGACTCTGCCCTCTCCCCAGAAGAGCTTGCCGGCATTGCCCGCGCTAGTCTCGCCCTTCTCGGAGAGCATGTCGCCCCTTACGCCCCTGGTCCCCCGGGCCCACCCGCCGCTTCTGCCGCCGCCGCCGCTCCTGTTGTCCCCGCCCTCTCTGCCGCCGCTCCTCCTGCTCGTGTTCTCCCCTCGTTCTCGCAGCTCTTGCTGCTTCAGCCGCCTGCCCCCGTTCCTGCCGCTCCTGCCGGTCCTGTCGCCGCCGTCGCCCCTCCTGCCGCCCCGGTAAGTACCAACGCTTCCTTCTAAAGCTATACTTACAATCTGACCAAGCTAACAACAATTACAGACCCCCGGTGCCCCAGATTGGGGTAACATCAAGATCCCAGAGTTCCACCAGTGGCTGGAGGCCAACAACAACCAGCTGCCGGCCGAAGCCGAGAAGCTGGCACGGTTCCCCGCCCAGCGGGAGGTGAGATTCCCGGCTCACCCTGAGCAGAAAAAGAAGGGGGTGTGCTTCAACAAGAAGCACGAGGAGAACATCGTCGCTGCCGTTGGGCAGTGCGTCGGCGTGCCAGCCGCCCAGGCGTGTGAGATGTGCGTTCTCAGCTCCGGCAGCCGGTCCTTTACGGGCGGTTGCATCGTGGCGCCGGCGGAAGCCGGGTTGAAGTACACCGCGTGCTTCAACTGTGTGTACCACTGGAAGTACAAGGGGTGCTCGCACCACCAGGGCTGAGGAGGAGGAGGAGGATGAGGAAGACGACGACGAAGATGACGAGGATGACGAGGATGACGAAGACGAAAAGCTGGGCCTGGTTTGGCCATAGTTAGAGAAGATGAACGAATGAATGAATGAATAAGCTTTTCTGACCCGAAAATTCTTGAGTCTTAACTCCCTCATAACCCGATACGCTCCTTTCCTATAATTAAGGCTTAACATCGAATTCAAGGTCAGACAAGTACTGTGATAGCATGTGGTCAACTCAGAAAGGATGCGGTGTTGAAGGTTGATTAAAGCCAATATAGCCATGGCATAACCATCAAGAAAGTATACTATAAGCATATGAGCGAACAGCCTTGATAGGAGTTATCTAGGAGAAGCTGGAAGGGAACATTTACGACAGGAGATGGCGTCTCAGTTATGACGTTCATCTGCTGCGGCAGCACCGGGGTTTGCAGAGACTTCTACCGGAACTTTGTTGGTTTCTTCCTGTGCGTGTCAATCCAGCTAATTGAAATTTTGGAATGTTGCGCTTCTCCCAGCCCTTATGGTATGTAATGTTGCCTCTTCAATACTCATCCCATGCGTAAGATTGCTGAAGTGCTGTAGAACTAAGCCTTGTTTGATGCCGAGACGATAACCGAGTGCAGGGTAACAGCAAATTCTCAGCAAGCCGTAGCAATTTCGCTGTACGAAAACAATCACGATATAGTCCTGGGTTCGACTGGACTGTACGCTGAACTCCACTAGTACGTAAGTGTGTCTGCGAATTCTTCCTCAAGTTATTTGTTCACTTCCGTCAGACAGTCAAAAACCTTGTCGCGCCTGATAGGTTTCAGCTCTTGATGTTCATCGAAGCGGAGGAAAGTGGTTGATAGCACCAGTGAATGCCACATATCCTGGTGCTCTAACTGAAATGTCATCTGCTGTCTAGCCGGGACTTCGTTTGGCGCGATTCTCGTCGGCAAGTATGTTTGATTCGGAGTTATCGCCGCCTTCAATCGGTAGTATATCCAACTTGTAGATAGTAGTGGCATTTCCGCCATTTTGCTTACATCATGGTCACCATTGGACGAGTGGATGTCTGCCAGATCCTGTTCTACCGACGCCGCCATCGGTATTACGGCGCGTTCCTTTCTATGTTGTTTCTGTTCTTATCCCTTGCGGTATTGACACCAGTAATCCGGCAACTTGGCTCTGGACGATGACACAGCCTCTTCTCCAATCTTTGACATTTCATCTCCATACTGTGGTTCGGATTGCTGGCGGGGAAGATCCTACGTAGATCGAAATCCTCTCTCATAAGAACCTTAAACGTATCTGGAGATATCTCTTCTTCCTGGGCCCTGGGATCGGTATTTTCTCTTCTGTGTAAAGAATCTGCGAGTTGGTGATGGTTTCGTCCTAGTTGAGACACGTCACTGGGTTGTTCACGCTGTGTACATCATCGGGAGCGGTGGGTCAGCTACCAGGAATCATAACAACAGGTCGGCACCGGCACTAGACATTCGTCTTCTAGGAAGAATCCTCATCAATCCACCCCCGAGGCATGCGGCGTTCGTTGGGAACACTTCATCTCCGACCCCCGAATATGTTCCGCCGTAAAGACGTTGTGGACTGATCTATGGCCTATGAGTTTATCGTCAAGATCTCTATGCGCGACTGGAGCGTCCGCGGTTGTCTCCATGGCGTTGAGCAGACGGACTCTGCCGGCATTGTCTTTGTAGCTTCAGTTGTCAATTCCGTTTGGTCTTCGCTGGTAGTCAGTCTGGTATTCTAGTATAGAGGCCAACATCAGAACCTAGCCATATGCTTCTGTCAAAAGCACAGCAAATTCGTTTTAAGAAAGTAGCTTAGCTAGAGAATGTCAACGAAATACACTAAGACGCGCTATTGTCATGAGAACAAAAAATTACGTTTTTCATCAGCTTAAGATGGCCCAGTGACGTTGAAGGATGCTGATCACTTACGTTTCCTCACCAACCAGAGAGCACAGATCAGCATCCGCAGCTGCCATTAGCGTGATTCTTCGCCCACTTTACGGCTGTATCGTGCCGTGCTGACCCCCCATTCCATATTCGGAAGCAATTGCTACGCTCTCCAGCGCCACATCTGTGCATTTACAGGTGGGCTAGCGCTCGTCATGCAATTTCAGGCAACGCAGGGGGAGGCTTAACTGGTGAGGATCTCCTTCAGCCTGGGGAAGTGGACCTACAAGTCTCTCTTTTGTTCTCACGTCAGCGTGCTAAAATTCAGCCTCATTCTAGCCTCATGAAGGGATCGGGGGGATACCTAGGAGTGGCGAGTTCATAATAAGCGATATAGGTATCGTCCATATCTGCTGTCGACGAGTTTTCTTGCCAGCTAAAACAGCAAAAGCTGTGTGCGGTCCATGACCTTATACCTTTACGCTGCCATGCTTAACCTGCGCTAATATGGCTTCGGATACGCAAGATTGGCAGGACACAGACATTGCTGCCGAGATGGAGGCGCAAGAAGTCACGCGTAACAGCACCGCGGCAGACGGCCAAGGAGCAGAGGGAGAGCCGCGACGCAGCGATGTTACCATGACCACGGACCCAGAGCTCGACAAGTCGATCCGTAGTAGCGTTTCGCATTGGGGGTCGGAACCAGGGTTTGAACAGATCGATGGCGATATCGATGGTCGTGGCTACAATGAGACAACAGTCGACATCATCGCTGTGCCCTGTATTGGTGCTTCGCCCATCGATACCTGGGCCCGGGACCCTCTCAGCGAAGGCTATTTCGCATTTCCTGCAACTAATGAGCTTGATAAGTACTCCACCGTGAAAGAATTGCCTGGAAGTAGCGTCCTGTCGCCAACTATCAATCGCATCCTGCCAAAGGCCAGCCATCTGTGGATTCGCCAGGGAATACGGAAGGAAGTCAGCAATGCTCGGGTCATGCTTTATCGACACCGCGAGCTGCATGATGGCATGACTATTGCGCAAGCTTCTGATGATCTCATTGAGCAGTTGATGAAGATGCGTGCTGGACTCACAAAGGCCCGGCCAATCTTCTTTATCTGCCATAGCATTGGAGGGTTGGTCGTCAAGTCGGCCCTTGTCAAAGCAAGAAAACGCGAAGAGCTGAGGCCACTTGTGTTCGACTGCCATGGTGTCACCTTTTTCGGTCAGTTTATTCTGTGAAAGTCTGAGGTCTGAAATATTAACTTCCAAGATAGCAACACCTCATCGTGGCTCCAGTTACCTCTCGATGCCTAATCTCCGCGAGAGTATACAGCATTTGCTATTCCTAGAAAAGGCCCTACCAAGATCGATCACCGATGAACTACGCTTGGGATACAAGCCACTACTAAAGCTTCACGATAAGTTTACCGACATCGCAAGCGAACTCCGTACCTGGACTTTCTACGAAACAGTCGACTCACAGCTTTCTGGTCTTGGGAGCTATGATTTTGACGAAGTTCACTTTAGTGCTCCTATCACTTCCATCAAGTCAGGCCTCATTGGAACCAGAGCAGAACAGGCATTGTCCCTTGAGAGCGATCATGCTCACTGTGCTTCATTCGGACCCCAGAACCTCCAGATCATGCACTCATATCTGTATGATCTTGGGGCGGCTGTCCGTAAGGCGGAGTCGCTGAGTTCACAGTTTGTACATACGCCATTGCGACTATCTAGCAAAGTCAAAGTCGAACTTATTGGCTTCTATGACGACCCGGACAGCGATACGGACCATAACATAAGATTATATGTCTCTAAACATTACCTTAATGAGTTTCTTGAGAAGGGTCCGGAAGACTGCTTGCGAGAGCGATTAAAAACCATGGCAGTGAAGAAGCACAGAACAACTCGGTCTCGTCCACAACCGCTTTCCGCAAGTCTCTCGAGAATATCCGGCGCATCGGGGATTTGGAATAACGTTCAAGAGTTGGGCCAAAGGATACTCGGTTCATCGCATTCCGATACCCCACAAAGTCTGGAGCGGGATATGCCAAGCCAAATGTCTCCTGAGATTGTGGTGACAAGTCACACGCCGAGACGACCTTCTCTTGCAGGCGCGGTGTCTGAACCTGTACCGCTTGTTAACACTTCTGTGACACGAAGCAGAGGCCTGACTGTTCCCGCTTTGTCAACCCCTGGGTTCAGTCAGCCCTCTAGTCGAAACAGCAGCGAAAGTGCCAGGACCGACAATGACGAGGTCACCAGAGCTCATTCTGAACCCCTTGCAACAGACGTCTCACCAAAGACTCAAAACACGGACGATGGTCAAGCTGCGAGGGAACTGACACACAGTAGAGAGGAAGACATCGATCCCGCACGAAAGAGCCGCAGGGAACGCATGAGTCGTGCTTCAGCGTTACAGGATTTTACGGCTGGGTTTTCCAGGCCAAACCCAACGAAAAGAAAGTTCATGTGGATACATTTACCATTCAATAATCCGAATTGGGTGAAGGTAAGTAAATCGATGTTGGGCCTCCAGGAACTCAGAGCCATACTTGTTTCTCTAGGTTTACATCTAAGTAGCCGTACGCTGACAGGTGCACAGAGCATCTTCGACAAGATGTCTGAAGTCCAGAATCAGAGTTACTCCAAGCTGCTGAACAACGACTACTGGGCTAGTAAACATGTGCAAGGAAGACACGCCAATTGGCATGTTTCGTACGTAAAGCCAGGTTGCGCTTTCGTACCCGCAGAAACAAGTTCGTAGATAAACCCAGCAACACAAATTGGTGTCTAAGTGCTAACACCTTGTAATAGACTCTCCTCGTCCTTCCTCACCAGGTAGAAATGGAAGAAGCGCCAGCCCCAGTATAACCCCTTCACATTTATACCTTTATCTCCCGTACCTGCATTACGACACATATGTCAACATTATTCGACGCCGCAACATTCTCAGGCGGCGGATGAAACACGGCAGAGCCAGGCCAGTGCCTAAAGACATTGCCGAACTCGAGTCGCTTGAGTCTCGAGTGATATGGGAATTTATCGGACACGATCCTCCACTTAATACGCGAAGGACGTTGGACCAGTACGGTTATCCAGCTCTGCAAGATACTTGGGCACGAGATGACGATCAGCTGCTGTATAAACTTACTAAAGAGAGGATCGTGGATCCCCTGAAGCGCAAGCGGGACATGTACCACACTGGTGAAACTCCGTCCAGCGCCGTGTCACCAGCCACTCGGTTGGCTTCAGCAGCGGAGAGGTTGATGAGGACGGATGGCTTAGCTCATGGCGAAGAAACCGAAGCAGAGCAAGAAGAAGACATCCTCAATGGAAATGTATTGATGGTAGACCAGTTATGGCTTTGGGCGGTTGATAATAGTAAGTGCTGCTATTTGTGCCGAGCCGCAACATATGCTAACCGTCCAGCTACCTTGATGACATTCTTCCCCAAACGAGAGTGCCATCCAACAGAAGGCCCTCTATTCCAACAAGCAGATCTGCGTAACAGTATCTACAATGAGCTGAACGGCGATCTCACAGGACGATGCGACAATGCATTGGATCTCGCTGCTTTCATTACGCTTCACGCGGTAACGGTTCTTCTCGACCGAACTTCTCATCCCGATCTAGAGATTTTCCGAATCTTCGAAGAAGCTCTCGGCATTTTGGTAATATCACCTCATCCACTCAAGACAATTGCGCGCCAAGCTAACCAACCAATCAACAGACCGAGAGGATGACCTCCTCTCTCAAAGAATTCCGGAGGCAATCCTATAAGAAAACCCACGACGAGTCCGATTCCGAAGATCCCGACGACAACAGTCCGGAAGCCATCAAGAAACGCCACAAACGGGAGGTCGAGCGAGCCGAGCGACAAAATCGCGACAACACGTCGGCAGTGCTGGAACTGCGCGACATGGAAGATGAGCTGCATACCTTGCAGAATTTATTTACTGAACAGCGGGACGCTATCAAGGCGATGAAGGCGAGCTATGACAAGGGAGCGTTGCACTCTTTTACGGAGTGTGGCAGTGGGTATCTGAATGAGGCGTTGGCGCGATTGGAAGAGTACGAGAAGCAGACGCATGATATGATCACGCGCGTCGACGCTACAAGGAAGGATGTAAGTGTTTTACTAGGACTCAATGTTTCTAGAGAATGGATGCTAAAACCGCGATACAGTACGAGAAACTCCAGGAAATGATTCAGCGCCAGGCACAAGTCGACGAAGTGCGATGGTCGCGATTGCAGACCGAACTTGCGAGTACCCAGAATTTATCGGTTATGATATTCACTACTTTCACGGTCATCTTTCTGCCGCTGAGCTTCTTCACGAGTCTATTTGGCATGAACACGAGGGAATGGGGGGAGCCGGAGAGATTTGTCAGCTTGAGGCTCATCGGCGCCATATCTCGTGAGTTCCCTGTCTTGTTCCCACTTACCTAGCTATCCCTACTCATCGTGTTCATAACGCATCAATACTGACATCCCCTTCTCCCAGTTCCCGGCTCAGCGTTCCTCATCGGTATAACGCTAGTAGCAGCGTTCAATGGGCGAGCCCAAAGGCTTCTCAAGATCTGCTGGCGGGCCATCCGCGCTTGCTTCAAGATCCCGCTCCACGCCCTCGTGGACCACACCAGACACCAACTCGCGCGGCTCGAACCCGAGACGTCGAAGCAATCGGCGGAGAAACGCAGACAGATCAGGGAACTTGAGGAGAAGCGCTTGCGGCGCGGGAGAGAGCGCGGATATGACTTCTGGGGCAGGGTGCGCGCAGAGCGTGTGACTGAGTATGAGATCCCGGAGGTGAACCGCAAGAAACCTATGGGTGGAAGACTGGCGGGCCGTGGGACTTGGAGTCGGTTGGTGGGAGATGACACTCGGTAGCTCTGCGATTTGGGTTGGATGTAGTAAGGGAGGCATGAGCCTTTTGGATAGCGTATGATACCCTCGTCTCACTTCTTTTAGGATATTCATAACTTACTGCTTAATCTTGCCACCAATATATAATGATCACTTACACGGGGCGCAGTAGACTAGGGACCTGAACTTTCAGCTGAGCCTAAGGTCCAAGATAATCCAGATCCGCAAAGATTACCAAGTTGAAAAAAAAAATCGGGTTTATTACCAATCATAGGTTATTGAGCATATGCTCATCATGATTGTCACAGCGTGAAATAGCATGTATGACTTAAACCTGTCAGGATACCCATATCGTCTAAGGATGTCAGTCGTATACATACTAGTTTTACCGTATAGGCGGGGTCAGTACAGCATATACGTGTATACGTGTATACGCATCGTGCTGCTCTTGGGTACTCCAACTAATGCGCATGATGTCATTCTCCATCCATTATATGCACTCTCAAGCAATACCTACTCACGCCCTCATCAGTAAGAGGGGTTCATGTACTACATAAACGAAAAATTAATCGCATCATCCATCAGTCATACACGCTAGCATTCAAGAAAATGGCGTCGGTAGATACCTCTCTCCCTGCACAACCCACCGGCGCAGCAGCGGACCTTGCAGCAGCCCACGCCGCCGAGCACCCGCTGAAGCTCTACGGCGGCTGGTTCTGCCCCTTCGTGCAGCGCAGCTGGATCGTGCTGCACGAGAAGAACATCCCGCACCAATATGTAGAGATCAACCCGTACCACAAAGCGCCTAAATTCCTAGCGCTGAATCCGCGGGGTCTCGTGCCGACGCTGGCTGTGCCGACGAGTCTTGATCCGTCGCAGAGCAAAAGCAAGGAGCAAAAGCCGCTCTATGAGAGTACAATTATCTGCGAGTACTTAGATGAGGCATATGGTGATGAGGCTAAACATGGAAAGCCCCTATTGCCGCGCAGCGATAACCCTGCGGAGGTCTATGAGCGTGCTAGATGTAGGCTTTGGATCGATCACATCGGGAACAAGATCTTGCCCGGCTTCTACAAGCTCCTCCAGCATACGCCGGAGAAGGAATACAGCATCGAAGAAGCGCGGTCTACTTTTCTGAGCCATATCAAGACGTTCGTGAAGGAGATGGACGATAGTGGGCCCTGGTTCCTCGGCGAGAGATTCAGTCTTGTCGATGTTATGCTCGCGCCGTGGGCTAAGAGGTTGTTCCTCATCGATCACTACAAGCCCGGCGGTGTGGGGTTTCCAGCTGAAGGAAATGGAGGAGAGGATGAGGAGATCTGGAAGAGGTGGAGAACTTGGTTCGATGCTATTGCCAAGAGAAAGAGTGTCGTGGATACTTGGAGCGCTGATGACATGTACATCCAGGCGTATAAGAGATATGCGGAGGATACTACGCAGTCGGAGGTTGGGCAGGCCACGAGGAAGGGACAGAAACTTCCGTGAGGCGCATGTTTGCATCTGTTTTAATAGGCGACGGCGAGGCCGTTGCAGTTGTCAAACGTGGGATCTCGGTTCAGCAGGAGGATGTCGCAGTGTACTTGAGCGGCGGTGCATATAAGAAAAATGACTATGTTAGACCAGATCCTTTGCGGCGAGGTATTGGCATGTCTGAAAATACATTTCGTGTTAAACAACAGGTCTTCAGCCGTTGAGGTAGCCGAGGCCATTTATCAGCCTGGCGGGCTGTGTTGAAGTCACACTGATTCAGATATTGGTCTCAATGTTGGTAAAGATGCTTATTCTATGGTTTCTTTCACATACCTATACGTTACTGCATGACAGATTGGGAAACACAAAGTGCGTAATATTATTTGACTCACAGTTATTATTATCATTATTAAATTTAATTCTGTCACATCGGCTGATCGTCTCTTTCGTTCTGCCCTGCCCACCACGGTGAAATCTGTTGGCTCACGGCCCCCGCATCCCAGGGTCAGGCTCAAACAATTGGAGTTTCACCTCGCCGTCAACTTCAATGCAGCTGATCTATTCCTGAACCAATACAATTCCATAGCCGCGCCGTTGGTTTCCTCATTCCTATTTCAGATGCTTTGTTTCTAAGTTCCCGGCAAAGGATTTTCGTCCCAATTGAGCATAGCTTCTTGTCGCAGCTTTATGAGGGTGTGAAGTTGATTGTTCATTCGCCCTTCGTTCGTTGCATGGCGAACGAATCGTGCGACATAGCTAGGTACTTGCTCTCTTGGCTTCTTTGAACCCAGGACTCGAGTAACCATCACAGCCTCCAGTAAAGCGCCTAATTTATCATTTAGAGCGCAGAGACTGCTAGTCTAGCATGTGTTTCCAAACCCAGTGTAGGTCATGTCATTCTAGAAAAAGGAGACCGTTTCATAGTGCTTGGCAGCTTGGTATCTCTTCATGAATGGCCGAAAGTCTCCCGACTGAACCTTGACTTCCCCGGATTAGTATCCAAAAACGTGTTCCAGATCGGCAGGTACCAGATCAACACGTACTCCCAATATGTCATTCAATGCGCGACCCTTTCATTTGGTCCTATGTACATCATTGGGGTCCCTGGGACTTTTGAGGTGGAGGCCATCGTGGCTGAGGGGTGTCATGGCAGACCCCTTTCTTCATGGTATATAGTCCCCATACCACCTACGGGCGTTGGCCTCGCGTCCTGTGTCCTGTCTATTAACTACTAGTCCCAAAAGTCATTCGCTTTATCCCACGATATTTTCATATCCATACCTCTAGAGAGTGGCCAGAACCATAATTCAACCATCAAAATGAAGGTCACAACATTCCTCCCCGTAACCATGGCCTTCACAGCCATGGCCGAGATGCAGCTCTACGCCCACCCAACCCCAGTCCGACGAGATATCGCAACTGTCTCTTCCGTAGTATCCCAGATCTCCTCGGCAATAACACAACTCGACACGTCAGTAAAAGCCTTCAGCAACGACGCCTCGCAAGTCCAATCCGACGCGCAGAACCTCGTGACCGTCATCAAAGACGGCGCGTCCACCATCGCTTCTTCAGGTGCCATCTCACTCAGCGACGCCGGGGGTTTAACGGATGTAGCGACGTCTCTCACGACGGCCGCAGGCAATTTACTTACGGACCTCGAGAGCAAGAAAGCCGCTTTCGAGGCAGCGGGGCTATGCGATTCCGTGCAATCTATTATCAAGAGCCTCAGCACTGAAGTCCAGAGCTTCGTGGAAAGTGTCGTGAAACAGCTGCCCCAGGAATTTCAGCAGGTTGCGGAACAGATTGTCAGCGGCGTCACCGATAAGCTGACGAGCGGCGCTAGTGCCTTTGGGGCTTCGCAGTGCAAGAACAGCAACAGTGGCAGCGGCAGCGGCAGCGGCAGCGGTTCTTTTTCCTCTGTTTTGGCTACGAGTTTGGCTTCGGGTGCCCTGGCTGATGCGTACCCCACGTCTGCTATCGCTACGTCTGTTGTTGCTACGTCTAGCGCCGGAGCTGGACAGGCGACTGCGACTGCGACGGCTGTCACTGTCACGGTGACGGCGCCGTGCGCGTGCGAGAGCAGCAGCACCTCTGTCTCTGTCTCTGTGCCGATTCTCACGCTCACGCCAGCTACTAGTGTGCCTTACCCCACTGGTGGTTCGAACTCGACTGTTCTGCCCACAGGGGGGTCGGTCACGACGTCTTCTACTTCGGCTATTGCTACGGCGGGCGCTGGGTCTAACGCCGTCGGAGCTGTGGGTCTGATGGCTGGTCTTGCGGCTGCGTTGCTCGTATAAGAGGATGACATAGTGTGTTTCTCTTTTGTTTAGGTACTTTGCGTGCGCGTTTCCGCCCATGTACATAGATAGACGTTGGGATTGGTGGGGCTCACGGGCTGGCATACCCGGATCAGTTCTTCTCCTAGTTGTATATACATATACTTTCTCACTTCAGCATGATACCACAAAACTTTACACAATTCACTATTGGCGCTTGAGCGACACCTTAAAAAACTTATTCCAGTTTGGTACCTATCCTATGGTCTTGAATAATGTTCTGCATAAACATAGCTCATTTAATCTTTGTTGGCAGATGAACCCAATTCAGATCCTTAAAGGGAGAGACATCCATTCCTCTATTGAGCATCCGATGCTCGCAATAGAAATCCCATGGCGGCGCCGCAATGAACGCTACCGACTTTTATAAGTTGTAGTAGTGCTAGTAGTGCTAGTAGTGCTAGTAGTACTAGTAGTCTTAGTAGTCCTAGTAGTCCTAGTAGTTCTAGTAGTTCTAGTAGTTCTAGTAGTTCTAGTAGTCCCAGGGCAAGCCGGCGCAGTGTAAGTAACGCGCTCACAAACGTCATGGCATCTAGTGATACGTATCTCAGTCAGCAAACTTATTCTCCCGAACCCAGTCAACTACACAATCAACTCCCTAAAGACACTTACCCTCCGTAAGTCAGAATGGTGGTAGGAGTAGGCCTTCCGCAGCTCTTCAAGTGGTCTTCGCAGACTGTCCCTGTGCTGGTGCAGCTGCTCGTTGTGGGTATTGGGCAGAGTGGTTGCGAGTACGTAGGGGTTACGCATGCGTCGTGGCATCTAACCGGTAAGAGCTCAGTCAACTTATAACTACCTTACACCCCTCTCCCCCCTCGTAGAGTAGCGGATAGGTAGAGACTCACCCTCCGTATATTAAGGTTGCCGTGGGAGCAAACGGTCCACATTCCACGGTTATTTCATCACAGATAGTTCCTGTCGATGTGCAAGGAATGGGAGTTGGGCAGGGTGGTGGTGTGAATGTGGTCGTGATGGTTATATCGTGACATCTTCAAGTTGGTTAGTAAGTTGAGGGCTTTATATATATGAAGGAGACGTCTCTGTGCATTTAGAGACGCTTTAATCCAGAGCTTACATACCCTCCATACCATACGGTGGTCGAAGGACATTGCTCGATAAAGTCTTCACAAACTATTGTCCCTTGAGGAGGAGGGGGAGAAGTAACAGGAAATGAAGTCGTTGTCGTCGCGGCTCCGAGGCCGGCCAGAGCAAGTGTGCAGAGATACTGGAGTTGCATGATGATAATTTCTGATTCAAGTGAGGAGTCTTCAATTTCTGGAGTTCACCTACACCCCCTTACACGTACTAGAAGCAACATGATGAGAAAACGTGTAAATATATACATCTTTAACTGTGCTTTCAGCTTCGCTTAACTGAACCGAATTTGGTTAACTCTACTGCAGCGAACACGGGCGTCGTCCTTGGCGTTGGTGGCATTCCGCACCTTGAGGCTAGGGTGAGCAGCCTGCCCGGGAGGATTGTCACGTTTCTGAGAGAAGTACTCTAACAGCTGACAAAGGCTGTTGACAGACACTAGAAGTGTTAGCGAAGCTGCCCAGCTGCTCATGATAAACCTCGTCGTTGAAACGCCGGCGATGAGATTCGGTACGGAGTAGGAACAGCTCACTAGGTATTAGCCTAAAGGAGCTGTCAAGTGAGGCATTCGCCCTGCCTGTTTGAAGCAAACAAACGACGGCATGCAACGGAACGTTGCATGGAAAGGACAACAGTCTCGTATTCCTCCTTGAATGTATAGCAGAGTTATGTGGTCAGCTTGCGGGAAATCTGAACAAACACCTTGGCATAATAGCGCGCCAAGGATCTGGATTGATGGTGTTTAGAAGTGGCTTTCAGCTTCGTTTACGAGGCGCTCATGAGTTTGTGTTTGATGCAGACTTAGAGTCGTGCCATGTCTTATATGGATATCCAAACGCCCATGCTGATTCAGATTTATCGAACTGAATCCTGTAGTGATCATGATGAACCATCGATCAACGATGAAGCAATATCTTTTATGACATTCAATAGTTGTATAGATACTTGGAAGAACGATGTTAATGATTTTGTTCGGTTTGATTATATCGGAAACACTTACGACTTCCATATATAGGTATATCCTTATATTGGGTCTTGTATCTAGCTATGCATTAAAGCCATAGTCCTTCTACAGTTCAATTTGAGGGTTGAGTTCTGTTCCCGTCAACTCCCGTTTTTGATCCAATCCTTTTTCCCCCTTTGTGATCTTCTGATTTCAAGACAAGGGCTGATTCATCACACAAACCATCATGGTGAGCTGTCCTCTGTCTGTTTCTGAAGCTTGCGTGTTCCGGAGTGCGACGTGATTACAACGTCCGAACTTTAGAATCCCGTGTAAGCAACACGACATCACATGGGAAGAGTGGCGCGTTGGGTTTCCGTACTTTGCCGCCTGATCTCTCGCTGTGCTCGCAGATTTATTCGCCTATGCCACGGCGAACGGGAGATTAGCCACCATTGCCTACCCGATTTTCCTATTTTGTACATCTATTGTGAATGGTTGTACTAAAGCTGCATTACCTTTCTCCAAACGAGCGATGGCCCCAGTGGGCATTGACAACTCATTGGATCGATTCGTACGCTGCTGCAAGTATGACGCTGTATGCGTTCAGCTTCTTACTATTTTCGCTCAGGACGACGAATCGGCTTTCTGTTCAAGTAAGTGAGCATGCATCTTCAACGATTAAAATGCGCCTTCACTGGACTATATCAAATAGCTAGGTGTTATAAGTTGCTGAGCTGGCACGCTCCAAGTTCGAACCACAGGCAGCATCGAAATGCTCTATGAGATCATGCGGGGGAATGCGGGTCCGTCACTTGCGCCTCTGATTCAGAGCGAGATACTCGGGTGATGGCAGATGATGATGACTGCCTTGAACAGCTCTATTCTGTACATTTTGTGCCAAGCGGTATCGAGAAGAAGTGAGAGAATTCGCTGCTTCTCACCAAAGGAAGTCAGTCCAACAGAAGTTTGTTTAGTATCTCCAAACGAACTCATTGCTCCGTTGATCACCCGCAACCTACACATGACACGTCCCGCGGTGACTCTGCTAGATTACCGACGGTTATTCGTTACACCGCTCGGTCGATGCCCTTTTCATTATGGGGCCTAGACTTGCCAGATGCTTCTAAATGGGAGGCCCCCGGACCGGCTCATGCCGGCTTCTACACACACTACGTCGAAGTGCAGCTCTCCTGCATTGACAAGACCCTATTTGGCTATCCTTGCCGCAGCAGACCGCCTAGTTCGACGGGGCTTATCCCGGTCATGTTTGTGTGGTGTCTTAAATATCCGTGAACACCTCTCACGAGATTTCACGTCTGTTTGCTTTCACTAGCCTAGATAAGACAACAAGTGACAGCCACATCAACGGCTACAACTTTCTATTCAAAGGCCGTTCAGACACTAGGAATACTCTCTCCAATTACATATCATGGCGCCTCGATCAAGCAATCGCCATAGTCACTACGACGACCCATATACATTCGATGACCCGTATATTCACTCTCCACCTAGAGCTGGTAATGCGCCGGCTTATGAATACATCGGCACAGACGAACCTCAATCTCCCGGCTTTGCACCTCCTCCCCGTCATACATTCTCTCCAGACCACGATCGTCCACGTCGGCCGAGCCCAACAAGACGACAGTCTCGCACC
This sequence comes from Xylariaceae sp. AK1471, assembly GCA_023159215.1. Taxonomy (NCBI): domain Eukaryota; kingdom Fungi; phylum Ascomycota; class Sordariomycetes; order Xylariales; family Xylariaceae; species Xylariaceae sp. AK1471. Next base: position 144,279 of record JAJKLI010000056.1, read on the forward strand.
ACTAGTCCTCCACGTCCACGACGCTCGAGACATGACAGGACATATACCCCGCCACCTCGTACATCACGCCATTCCTCACCGCCCCGTCCCAAAACCATAGATCGGGACCTACCCCGCGATAGCAAGAAGCCATCAAAGGGCAAACACCACCGCTACCAAGACTTTGCCGCGCATAATCCGAAATTGCAAAGCTATGGCAAAAAGGGCCTGAACTTAATAAGCGAAGCAGCAGCCGCCTATGCTGCCGCACAAGCCGGAAAAGAGGTCGCTGAAAGCCCACGAAGCCGATCCTTAGACCGCGGCGACCATGATGATCGACCTAGGCGGCATCGCAGACGGTACTCTCCCAGTCCCTCACCATCGCCATCACCACCGCCCCGGAGAAGACACTCTACTCGCCATGGTGATCGAGACCGCAACCGCTCCAGATACAGCAGATCCCCTCCGCCGTTAAGCCGAGACCCGGATTCCTATCTCGCTTCCAGACACGACTCAGACCGGTCAAGGGATCGCGGCCGCGAGAGGAGACATCATCATCGACACCACTCACCCTCACCTTCACCATCTCCATCCCGCCGCTCCCGCGGCCGCTCCTCTAGCTTCCGATCCAGACCCCGCAACAGCACAGCGCCACCACCCTCCAAAGCCGCCGCCGAGAAGTGGCAGATGGCGGCTCGCGCGGCCTTGGAGGCGGGCGGGCTAACAGCTTTCCGACTACGCAAGGAGCCGGGGAGCTGGTCGGGTGACAAGGCTGCCAAGGTAGCTACCGCCGCTCTAGGCGCCGCCGCCATGGACGCGTTTATGGAAAATGATCCACGCGGGTCCAGTGGACGGGGGATGAAGGGCATGGCGGAGAATGCGATTAGTAGCTTGATCGCGTCGCAGATTATAGGGAAGAGTAGGAAGGGGCGCTCAAGGCATTAAGAGGGAAGTGATGAATTATGAATATTGCGTCGTTTCGTCGACTTCTTTCTTCTCTTGTCGTTTTCTGTCTGTTTTGTTTGTTTATCATTTATCATCATGGGTTTCAAACTTGCTGCTTTTCTTTTGCGCTTACGAGCTACGTTACGATTTGCTATTTTGATGGATGTGGGTTATACTGAATCATTCTTCTCAACCATGAGTTGAGTGTTTATGCCTAGATCAGCATGGCATGGCATGGCATGGCATGACATTATGCACAACTCAGACTATATCGTGATTCTTCTCTCAAGGGTCATGAAGGGATGAAGGAAAACACGGCGTTATTCGCGACAGCGATGAACACAAAACTGGTAAAGTGGGACAGGACAGGACATACAACAACTTAGGGCTTACGCATCTGTTAGGAATATGGGAGCATGTATGGATTTGCAAGCAAGCGACGACTTCACGACTCAGATTAGATAGCCTATGTTAGCGGGCGTTAAAGATGGGAATAGCTCACTCTGCTCTAAATATTGCGTTGAATACTACATTTGAAAGTTGTAAATTTGTTTACTACTGATTTGCCTCTATGTGATGGTAGTTTTGTAGATCTTCATCACGAAAGTTTAATCACTGTTAACAAGTCACATAGCTGGTATGCGCGCTTAAGGCCACCCATAGCAATAATGAAAGAAGAAGTATGAGATAGAATAGTATCTTCTGTTGCTCTTTTATCTAATCGAGAAAGGCCGCCTCTATTTTTATCTTCTCTAGAAGCTAGCAAAGTTCAAGCTAGGCTAATCAGATCAGTTAAATGATGGCTTCCAAGTCATGCTCTATCACGTCTTCCCCTTTCTTCATGGCAGGCCCATATAGGCTTTACAAAATTCTTGCCAGGAAGAATCTAGCCAAGCACGCGAAGAGCAAGCTAACATTCCAGATATTACCACCGCAGTGCTTTCCTAAGGTAGCTTGCTACTCAGTTCGTCTCAACTCTATCCCTGAATACGTGTTCCGGCCGTGTTACCGGTTGTTGTTTTCAGATGCGATGTTGTGAATACTATAGACAAAGTCAGTGCGAATTTTTCGCTTTGGTTTTGGTGTTGTTGGATTTGAGGGAAGAAAGCCTACCTAATATCCTCTCGGTTCTCCGGGGTCCGGGGCGCATTGGAGGCCGATAACACCGACGCTTGGTCTGCGTTGTTTAGCAAAGTATTAACTGGCACATCAAGCCTGAACGATGGTTTGCTAGCGCCCGACTCGTTCATAGGGCCACTGCTTCCCGTAATCGTGCCTTTGGGGACTTCCTTCGCAGTCTGCTTTCTCGTCTGGCCTCTGAGCTCGTCGAGATGAGCAAAGTAGCCTTCAGGAACATCTGTCTGGTAATCGCCGCAAAATACACCGACTTCAAACTCCTTGACGCCTCCATTTGGAGCAGCTTCTGCACATGCTTGTTTCAGGTCTTCAAGGTCCTGGTAGATCAAATCATCTGCGCCAATTAAGTGCGCGATGTCTTCCCGAGTCTAGATAATAGATTAGCACGTTGTTGGAGCTCATTGTACAGCATACCCATTGAGGTCTTTCTGGCCTAGCTCATGAGCGATAAGACTAGAACAGGAGAATAAGACTCACCTTCTCGTGTGCAATCATCTCCTGGGGTGATGCAAGGTCGATACCATACTATAATCGTTTAGTATGATGGCATTAAATGATAGCATAATTACATACAATGTGGGGATACACCAAAGGAGGTGCACAGCTGGCGAAGTAGACCTTCACAGCGCCAGCTTCTCGTGCCATGCTTACGATCTCTCTCGAGGTAGTACCGCGAACTTGATTTGATTAGCAGATGTTTCGCAAGTATGGGCTGAGTTGATGCCATCACGAAAACTCACCTATGGAATCGTCTACAAGGCAGACAGTACGCCCCTTGAACTCAGACTCAATCGCAGAGAGCTTGCGGCGGACGCTCTTCTGCCGTAACTTCTGGCCCGGTAAGATAAATGTCCGGAATACGTATCTGTTTTTAATGAAGGCGTTGGAAAGCGGAATCTTAAGCCGCTCCGACACGACTGCGGCAGCTGTATTGGAGGTTTCTGGTACCGGGATGATGATGTCAATTCCCCGGACTCCTTCATCACCGATGGTTTCGCGTATCTTGGCGGCAAGCTTTACTCCCATGTTCTGTCTGCTCTTGTGAACGCTGATCGAGTCAGACTATGTACATTCAGAGTTAGTAAAAGTAAAATCTCAACGGGGCTAATCGTAATGTAATGCTATAATATTTATGTATACCAAGACATCTGCATGATATCTAGAAGAAATGAGAGGGCCTGGAAGTACAGGACGAAAGAAAGTAGCTTACAACGGAGTCAGGCCTGGCGAAATAGACATATCTATAAGTTCATTTTGTCAATATTTTACGCTCTGTGAAAATGCCCGGGAGGAGATGGAAGCTGTGGAAGAGCAATCACGTGTTGTGACTCTTTTTTTCGACATGCCAACAGATATCAATCCTGATTTAACTTACTCGAAGATGTCAGGTGTGTAGCTTTTCCTCTCGACAACCTGTTTGAACTCGGCTTTCCCTCCTTTCTGAATAAAGACGGCTTCGCCTGGTAGAATATCTCGGTAGTCTTTAAAGCCTAGTTGACGGAGTGCGATGCTTTCTGACGCAATCATATAGTCCGTTGCACCTTTAATGGTGGCAGAAGGCCGTTTGCCAATGAGAAGTGGACGGATGCCATATGCATCTCTGAAAGCCAGAACTGTAACACTGATCAGTGACTTCTATCTTCTTCAACGGGTAGAATACGTAGACAGATAATCATCCCAACGACAACCAAGCAGAGAAATGCAATGGCTCCTCCACACACATGTCACAAATAGCAAAGAACAAGGCCAAGTGGTAACTTACTGCCGAAGCCAGCAATCATGGCGGTGGCGGCCCACGCGCCTTGGCATTTCTCATATGTTTGTGTGAGAGAGCGGAAAATATCCTCCACGTTCACCCTAGCCTTGCCTGTCTCATTGAGTGCGTTGGCGAAAATGTTAAGCATTAACTCGCTATCCGAATCCGTGTTTACGTGACGGTGAGCCTCCTCATCAAGGAAGCTACGTAACTCTGGGGCATTGATTAGGTTTCCATTGTGGGAAAGAAGGATACCGTAGGGGCTGTTGCAGTAGAAAGGCTGGCTTTCAGCGCTCTAGAGAAAAACTGCTTGTTAGTATAATAAACTGAAAGGTTGTACAAGAGCTTTCTCCAAAAACTGCCAGTCATGATATCAAATTGCGGTGTAAGGGTGGAGGGTGGAGTGACGTGAGTTTGTGTGCATCCCGTGCTCTTGGAGGAAAGAGAAACAGCTGAGGCAGAGCAACATAATCTCAATTTTCCGAGATACAAGGTACAGTAGCAATGCAGTTGGACTTGTTTGTTCAATGTGCGCCCAGGTAACATGCGGGATTTACAAAAATGTCGCTGCATTGGAGAGTTGGGGGAACACACCGAAGAAGTCCCAGCTGTCGGGTAACGAAGATGACCGATGCCCCTGGAAATGAGAACACCAAAGTTAGTCTGTCTTGAAGTCTAAAATGTCTCAGGTGGACTCAAGCTAAGAGGCGCGCCAAGTGAAGCCACGTGTGTGAAATTGGTTCGCACAGAGGAAGAAAGGGTAGAATTCAGATGAGAACTTACATGTATCCGGGGAGGTCAACTACGCGTGCTCCGTCCTGGAAGACCTTTGCGGCCATACCGTTACCTGTACAAAAGTTAGTACTTGGTCAAACGTTGTCGCAAACAACGCGACTTCAGATTGAATGAACAAGCCTTTGCATTGGTATACACGTCCCTTTGCACCGCAAGTTGCAATACCACAAGCATCTTGACCTCGGTGCTGCAGATAGAAGAGAGACTCGAAGAGCAGATGCGAGGCCTCGTTATGTGACTCTGTGTCAGCAAGGAGAAGGCCTATTACACCACACATCGTGCTGGCGTTATGTATGACGAGTATGGGATATCGATTGTTGTACAATGGAGGCTTCGCAATGCTGGATGCTCTTTGCGACGGGACTCGAAGATACGATTACGATGCGTGTGGGCTGGTAATTCTGGTGGTCGGCGTTGAGATGGACAAGACAGCGAAGGATTATGGAGTGGATGGCCGAGATCGGGTATGGTGGAACTAAGCAGCACGAAGCATTTCCAGTTCCAAGAACGACCAGAAAGATTGATCACCACTTCCAATCGTTGCTATCGGTAAAAAGAATGTCTGGCACAACTGACCCCAGTGGCCAATACCAAGTGAATGTGAGAATATTATCTACCGCACTTCGTGTTACAAAATCTCGCGGTGGTCAGCTTGCGATAAGAATTTTTTGGAGGGGCGCTTATCGAATATTCCCTCGCATCTGCCATTTGGCGGGGTACTGCCTGTAGTTCCAGAACAATGGGAGAAAAATAGAGAAATGCCATCATCTTTCATGCGCCAGTGCGGGGCCCCCTGCAAGTGACCCTGGACGCTAAGCCTTAAACAAACTTCCGAGCTTGAAGCCACAAGCGCCACTTTCTTATCGGCTTATCGTAGCTTGAATGCCCCTCCAAGAATGTTTAAGTACCAGTGAGGGAGATGGTGGGGTGAAGATGGGGTAGTCAAATATTAGCAATAGAGAGAACTCCTTCATAGGTAGGGGAAGGCTAAAGACATCAAAAGAGATTTTGGTTGGGTGATGTCTATTGGAGACTGAGGGACAGGCAAACCCAAGCATTGACCATTAAGAACTTTCATAGACGAAAACAATACTACAATTGTTAATTTATATAATGTTCAGCGGCACCGTTAATACCTTCACAATCTCGTAAAAGCTGAAACCAGGTAGATAGATTCGGCAACACTTATATTTCTGAGATGGGTTGTGGAACTAGCAAAATGACCCATAAAGTAAGTCAGTTAGTTGTATATGGGGTCGCTTATATATATTGACATGAGGAGAGGTCATTGTGATTTCCTGCTTGTTCGAGAAAACTTGTCATAGAGAGCAACAGGCGAAAAGAAAACGAATACATAATGCCAAACTGCATCGCAATAGGCTGCATAGAGTATTCAAACTCTGATTGAAGATCGGATCCTCTAGGGATCGCCTTAATGTCGCCATTAGCCTAGTTGAAGTATTTAGTGCTTGGACTGTCTGGATCAAGAGGCGGACAGGGATGATACCTTTATCCTTCCTTCAAGGGTCACCGTTATCTTAGTTGAGCAGCTTATCATAGTCCAAGACTCAAGGTACTGAATGATTTTGTAATTCTTCCACACCCGTCAATGTCATTTCAAGCCGATCTCAACATCTTGAGAAATCACAAAAACTGCTTCCAACACTAAGATTCTCTTGTAATGAACTTCTGGTCTCTTCCAATGCTGATGCTTCCCGACCCTATGTTCACATTGCCTTGCCCTCGAAAGTCAATTCCCCGATGACCAAGTGTCGCCCTCTTTGCCTTTCGAGATCGGCGTCGCTTCTGACGACGATTGTCATTGTCCTCATCAGTTGACGTGTCAGTGAAGTGTTTTCTCGACTGCTTATCGGGGCCTGTCTTGAGATCTATCCGTTCAAGGCCTTAGCTAGGATCCGCATGGCGCGAATGTCCATGAGAAGGAAGGGGAACCTTGGTATATATAATCAAATGCACATACCATCATTCGATATTCTTGACCTAGATGAGGCGCCACCTGGACCAATTTGAGCTAAGATGGCTTTAGCATAGGCCGCTGCCATCGCCGCAGCATATGGCTGCCAGCTTGAATTCTTATGCTCATCAGCATAGTCGCACACTCCTCGAATGACGCCGACGGGGATGCGGTTCATGGTCCCAGCTGCTTCCATTTCTAAGCCTATAAGATCATGTTTACGTCTCAGCTCGTCTCGCCATGTGGCGCATTTCATGACCTTTTCGCCTGAGCCTATCGACCCATACCAAACTTGAGTACGGTCTGACTTTCCTCGCTCCGGCCTCTCCATTAACTTCTCGGAGCCATCGTTGGCGACTTGATACAACATATCATTATCAAAACCTGGATCGCGGAATGTACCCATCTGATGGCGTCTATCCTTCATTGCCTCGTAGTATGGCACGAAATGCTGCGCCTCATTAGGCCAATCGAGCTTGATCTTGCCAATGGCAGATCTTATGACCGGCTCCGTTTGGGCTAAAATGTGGCCGTTCCGGAGAAGTGTGAGCCCGCTGCCTGCTGTTTCGCGGCCTAAATCATATGCGACAAGACCGGAACTGTCATTGTCCTGGAGGCCAACAAGGACATCGCCGAGTCGGATGTCTCGAGGTGGGTTTCGCTCAAGGTCAGGAAGGCCAGCCGCCTAGGAGACTCTTTAAGTGAGCAATGTCTGCGTAGATCATGGGAGAATGGGTTGGAGTGTAAATACTGACCACGCCAACTAGGAGACCGAACCAAAGGTTTGGAAAGAACTTTTTAACTTGGCTAGCAAGTGCTGCCGCTGAACCTGTACCGTATTCTTGACCGGCGGGCAGTGTGGCGATTATGACATTGTGTCCGCACATCTCACCAGCTTGGTAGATATAGTCGTCGCCGCGATCCGTTATGAACCGGCCATTATGTTTTCGGTCTAGCATGTGCCGCGCAGCTTGAGCCTCGATCTCCAATGGCGCAATCCACGCTATGCAATAGTCGTCGGGCTGTAGTGTCGCCATCACTCAAGCCCGTCCCAGGTAAATGCAGGGTAAGAAGCTCACGTCGAAGTCATAGATGAATTCCCAGAAGCCGTTATTGGTTGTGATAAATACCATACATAATTAGATAACATATGGGCAACAGTGGTTTGGATGCCGCGCAAGCTTATCCCCCAGTACCGCAATCTGCCTTGCTGTCAACCTGCAGAACTGAACAAGCAGGCTGAGGCTCCCTAGCCCTCACCTGCGGCCCAATGCGTAGGTGCCTGACAAGCTGTTCGAAGTAATCTAGGTTGTCGCCTTCGTTAGGGCGTTGGACCTGAGCGTTCGAAGCATATAATACTCATATCCGTCATGCTGCTTCTTGACATGTTTTCGGAGATGTTCCTATATTATGTGGGTATATGAACATGAATGCTCTTAAGCAGCAGTGATAGGATATGCGTTTCAGCTACTAAAACGGGCATAGCACCAACTATTTAGCAGAGACTGGTCAGCTGAGAGGAAGGGGTCGGGAAGGGCTCCCAGGCAGCTTCACCGCCGCTTAACCAATCGGGTCGTCCTTGATCAGTAGTCTCGTCGCTTGTCCTAATTCCCCCGCCCTGTGATTCATGCTTTTCCTAGTAGCTCTTATCGTTCTCTGCAGACACACAAACAGACTTCATGCAACTGTTTATAGTTTATCATATGTTGATTCTCTATTGGAGAAGCCCTTATACTAGGACCTGACTTCAATCATACCAACACATTCCCCGCTCTATCGACTCGCACCATACCGCGTGCCACTTGCGAAGTAGCTAGTAGAAGCTGGCATGATCATCACAGAACCTAGAGCCTAGCCTCGACAACAAGTCAAGATAAGGACAATGGAACGTGCAAAGAAGCGCCATAAGATTTGCCACACTCAAGATCGGGACGAGAATTTCAACGGCGTGTCCGACGGACACGCCAGAACGTCGGAGAGCCCAGACGCGTCCATTCAGCACCATGGGGATGGAATATCAAGTGTCGACTCCAATGTCGTCATTGGCAGAGACTATCAGTGTATGAACACACAAGCTCAGCAATTTAACGACCTTACACTAACGAAGGCAATTATAGCAATTCGAAACATACAGAACTTCTATTCCAATGTTTCATCTAGAAGCGCCGCCTCGAATAACCTCGACGTAAATGGTCAAAACGACCAACGGAAAATTGTACTCAACACTCTCCGCTTTTCACACAGCCGTGCACGCGAAATGTACATAAGGGAACCACGTACCGGGACATGTCAATGGATTCTGGAGACACCCGAATACATAGACTGGCTTGATGAAAACCATTTCGCCGCACACAATGGGCTGCTCTGGATCAAAGGGAAGCCTGGCGCTGGGAAATCGACGTTGATGAGTTTTACTCTCGCACAGACACGACAGGTATTGAAAGACACTGTTATTATCTCCTTCTTTTTCAACGCGAGAGGAGGTGAACTGGAGAAGTCTACGAGCGGGCTATATAGATCTCTGCTCGTCCAGCTATTCGACGCATGTCCGGATCTTCATCACCTCTTAGACCATATCCCAAAAGACGAACAATGGAACATCGAATCATTGGAAAATTTATTCAAACGGGCCATCCTGGCTATGGGAGCATGCTCCCCTATTTGTTTTATCGATGCGCTGGATGAATGCGATGAATCGGAAATCCGAAGGATGTTAGGATTCTTCCAAGATGTGAGCGAACAAGCGCTGCTTTCCGGGATCAAGCTTCATACCTGTCTTACCAGCAGGTACTACCCAAATATCACGGTCAAGAAGGGACTGATCGTACGTCTCGAGGACAAGGGACATCACCAAGACGACATCTCTCGGTATCTGGACAGCTCCTTAAACATTGGCCATTCTGCTCTTGCCGAGGAGATCCGTCGCGAACTTCAAAGAAAAGCTTCAGGTGTTTTCATGTGGGTGGTTCTAGTAGTCAATATCCTAAACCAGGAGTATGATGCGGGGCGCCCAGACCGCCTCCACGAAAGACTTCAAGAAATCCCAGACGGTCTCCATGACTTATTTTATGCCATGCTGACTCGAGACCGGAAGAATATGGATGGGCTTCTCTGTTGCATCCAGTGGATTTCATTTTCAAGACGCCCGCTTTCTCCAAAGGAGCTTTACTTTGCCATTCTTTCCGGGGTAGATGGTGATAGACTTTCTGCATGTCACTCCGAAGAGATATCAACGCAAGACATGGAAAGATATATTCTAAACACTTCGAAAGGGCTAGTCGAATTTATAAAAGCTAGCGATCGATTCATTCATGGCCGCGTCAGCACATCCGTTCAGTTCATTCACGAAGCTGTTCGAGACTTCCTCTTAAAAGAGCGTGGATTTCAAAAAGTTTGGGATGAAATTGGATCTAACATTCAGGGTCAAAGTCACGAAAAACTTAAATCATGCTGCTTGACATACATGAAGTTCCAAGATGTACAACAGCATTGTATGTCAACTTCCACCCTCAAAGAAGTAGTACCGAGATTTTTATTCTCAGAGTATGCTTGCCAGCATATTCTTGAGCATGCAGAAATGGCGGAAGGCTACGGTGTCGATCAGTCCAATTTCTTATCACAGTTTCCTACGCAGATGTGGACACAGTTACAGCACCAAAACCAGTCTGATCTATCTAGGCAATCGCGATATACTTCAACGGCGACTCTGCTATACATACTAGCTGAAGAGAACCTGCCATCTCTTATCAGGGCCCATCCTTTTAATCAGTCATGCTTCGCTGTCGAAGATCAGCAGCATGGCACCCCAATGTTTGCTGCTCTTTCAACTCGGAGCGGTGGAGCTCTCCAGGCGCTGTATGAAGTTCAGGCAAGAAGAATGCAATCAGATTCTGACTCTCGTGCAATTCTACAGAAGTTCACAGGGTTACCATATCTCTGGGAGCTTTGTGATGATTTTGTGTTTGTACGAGAAAGAGGCGTCAACTACTATATTGTTCAGTTAGGCGATGCATTGCTGTATGAACTGTTCTTCGCAACAGAGAAGGACGCTGGCTCTCGCGATCTGTTTTTGGAAGCAAAGTGCGGGAGCACTAAGCACATCCGAACAGCACTCGAGAATGGGGCTAATGTTAACATTCGAAACGATCGAGGGGACACACTCCTTCACAGCGCGATAGACCATGGTAATGAAGCCGTTGTCCGCTTATTGCTCGATAACGGCGCCAATACCAACATTCAAAATGATCGAGGGGACACTCCCCTCCATGACGCAGCATGTATTGGCGATGAAGCTATCATCCGCTTATTGCTCGATAACGGCGCCAATACCAACATTGAAAATGAACTAGGGGGTACACCGTTATCACCATTACCTTTTGGTTTCCACAAAGAGTCGACAAAGAAGTTTATTCTTCAGCTATTATCGAGAGGCAGAAGGAGCAAGCGAATCAGAAAGAAAAGGATGATAGGGCATCGAAAATGATGTTATGGAGGTCTATTGATAAATAAAAAGGCTTGATTCAATCCCTGTGGCCCACGTACAGGGCCAGCTCTGATTATTATTGCAAATACGTAAAATCCGGCCTATCAATCAACAGGTTTCATCAGTAGATACTACTATCACGGTGCAAGTGGCTAGAGTTTAAGACCGGCCGAGGACCGGAGAGAGCCATTTGTAAAGAGACAGTCTAAATCTTCTAGCTGACCCGTAACGAGTCGCGCGATGCTGAGAATGAGAATATTCTAGAACGTATTAAGCGTAGCTCCTATCAGAATGCTATAAGGGTAGGTTGTCAGCGGTAGCAAGAATAACGACCCATCGGGTATTGCGCTTGTGGGTACACTCTGGGCTATAGTGTTTCGATCTCTTGATGACTACGGCGCTCTTGAGCTAGGCCGCAAGTGAGGCTACTACGCACAACGATGGTCGCTTCTATAAGAGACATTATTGGCATCATATAGCATGATATGAAACCGAGCTTGTAGCATTGGATTCTAGCATCTACATACGAAGTTACCTTGGAGATGAATGTATTGCGGCAAGGTTAATAACTGCGTCGGGACACTGTCATATATATTTATCAAATTTCTTCCAATATTAACTTCAAGCGTAGGACATTGTTCAGTTAAGGCTTATTGTCGATCTGAGACCAAGATGAAGATGAACTGATAAGTAGTCCCAAATTCCATCATGCCTCAGATAATGTGGCCACTGGTTCGCTAAACCATGCGCTGAGCTGTTTCATGCTGCTTTCTGATACTGAAACCTCTTCAGATGGTGAACCATCCGTGTTACGGCGGAATGCTAATCGGAGAATCGCGCCAATCTTGCCTGCAAGCTCAGCTAGGCCCCGTATTCTGCTCCGCTGTTCCACCACTTCGATTCCAGAAAAAGCCCAGAACTCCTCCCAGAAGATTTCTTGTAGAAGCAGCTTACAGGAATAGTCATGCCAGCCGTCGCGAGTCATAAACCCTGTGGTTAAGAAGAGAATATCTAGATCCATTCCGAAGGGCATAACCGTTGCTAGAGACCAATCCACGATACCTGTAATTTCGAAGTTGTTCTCGTCGATTAGAATATTCGTTACTGAGAAATCGTTATGCGTGAGGACTTGTGGGTAATATTGACTGAAAAGCGATGGAAGGCGTTCAATAAGGGTAGATAACATCGAATCCGGTAGGATAGACGACGGTAGTTCTTCCACAAGCCGGGCGAGCCTTCTGCGGGTTCCTTCTTGCTGCTCTGCTCGAGCTTGATGGTCAACCGACTGCGGGCTCAACCAACATCGTGCAAAATACCTTAAACTGTAAGTAAGGTGGCCCCTAAACGCTTCTTGACTTATATAAGGATTACCGAGCTAGGTGCTTCATAAAGACTTTATGCTTAGCTTCTTCGTCGAAATCCATCTCAACCTCAAACGTCAGGACTTCAATACACGACGAGCCTCGCAGATAGGGCATCGAGTAGATAGACAGCGGCGGATCGGCCCCCTCCACGTTCCCGTGACAGGTCGACTCCGGCACAAGGTCGCCGTGGATTTCCTTAGCTAGCTTCACTATGCCCTCGTCAAGCTTAGCACCCGGTTCTCTGAAGGAGATAACAAGACCTTGGTGCGGCCTAGGACGCCCACTGCAAACTACAGTGTAACTCATCGAGCCTGGGCTGTCTACAGGGCGCACAGTCGACGCGCTAGAAATTGATTGTGCAATTTCGTCACATCGCGACTGCGCCGGAAATTTGCGGCCGCTAAAGAAGCGGTCGGTTTTCTGTTGGGCCCAAGAAGTATGAGCCATTAGAGAAAGTGTAGTTTCCTTGGGTCGTGTAACGGCGGAGGCCGAAGAGTTTAAAGACTTTGTTGGCTTGTGGGTGTGGTGGAAAGTCATAGTTTGGCGAGTGGGGCAGGCACCCGACCCTTCCCCATTACCATCAACGATTTTGCCAAGTATTACTACGGACCAACAACATATTTGATAACCAACATGCATTAAATCAGGCGGTAACATCTCGCCTCAGCCATCCCTAATGCGTGAATGGCTGACACTTTCATCTAGTGTGCCACGATTAACATTTGTAAAGGGCAAATAATGGATTACCTCTGGAATCAGTAGTGACAACTCATAGGTACCGTTGTGGGTCAGTTCTCTCACCGAGATAACGCGACAGCAATACGAACATTGATGTGTAGTATGGTAGATGGCAATAACCAACAGTTGACAATGTGTTCTAGGTTCCATCGAAGCCAGAAAGCTAGATGATCCAGGTATAAAAGACGTAGGATGTCCTGTAAAACATAGACAGCTCAACTCGCAAATTCTTTCAACATCAATCCTTACAATTAGTGTGCCAACTCTTTTTGTTCGACAAAATTACCTATCATACCTCATCAACTCATCAAAATGGCTACGGCTCAGACTCTCACCGTCGTGGATATCCCCGGTATTCATCACTTGCCCACGGCAAAAGATTTTGCAGACTCTCGTGACGTGTATGTCTGACTGCTCCTTATATCCCCTGTGACCCTTTGTTGACACTAACTTGATATACAGCTGTAATGTTCTTCCCCAGCCTGAAGATCAGCCAGAGATATCCAACCCCACACTCAAGAAGTTGGGCGAGCTCTTTGTTCGCCACGACGCCTACGATACCTTCGGTATTCATCTCCTGCATACTCATTTCCAGGTCCCCAAGGGCAATGTCCTGTATGGGATTCAAGTCCAGGTTTCGGGCATTTCCGAATCCTGTTGGACCAAGCCCATTCCGGCAAATGAGCTGGCCACGAAGCCAATCCATAGCCATGTCTTCCACTTACAGCCCAACGGAACCTTCATGCCGTATGAGTTCCAGGAAGGCGAAGTCCCATATAAGGCGGCCAAGGTGTCTGGAGCGTTTTTTCAAGAGCTTGCTGAATTTCTGCAACTCAATAACCTCGCGGGCTTGATTGCGCTGCAGCTCTTAGATGGCCCGAGGGACCGGACCAACACTGAGCTCCTAGTTGGGCCACAGAGCACTTTGATGATGAACACTAAGGATATCCTCGGGCTTGAACCCGCACGGATTACCACGGGCTGGTTCTTCCAGGTGGGAGAGGACGGAATTATTTCTTGCAAGGGCGGCGATGTGTATGCCCCCAAGAAGAACGCCCACGCAGTCTTTCAGGACTCGAAGCCTCTTCCGACCCTGGAAGCATTGAAGGCGGCTCTTCTTCAGGAAGGAATCATTGCCTAATGTTTCGGACGCATCATCTCTGTGAATTGCTTGGGCGTAGGACTTGATCATGGCGGTGAAGATAGGGGGTCGAGTTTTTTCTTTTATGTCAGTTAAAACTGGATTATAGTCACTCATTAAACAACCCATAACCTGTCACGATATTTTATCCAATTTTCCCTCTCCTCACATCTAGGCTACGATGCCACGCTCTAGAACATGAAGCTATTGCACAAGGGCTAAACTACTAAGTACCTAGGCAGATTTGTGCTACGTTTTACAATACTGGGTGTATTGACTTAAGGTTGGCTGCAGTTAAACTGTCCGGCAGCTTTATCGCTTACATACTCAGATTTAGTAACTATTCCACGAATGACTTAAGCGTAACTTGTATACTCCTTACAACTCCTCGCCTCTTCTACTAACCCCTTAGGGAGGAGATGCACGATTTTATGCTTTAAGCAGATATCGTATAGTGCTACCTCCTGGGCCGCTTGAACGAAAATATTTGGTAGGGGTTCTTTAGGGGCCATGGTAAGAGTGAGGCTGCTTTGGGGCCACCGCGGGAGGGTTACTCGGGGGAGTTGGTGGCGTCCTGATACGGGATGTCTGCCTTCGGCTTGTTCAACTGGCCGTAGTATATCATGTCGTCTTCCACCCCTACGGACATAGTATATCGGAAGTCTCCTGTGTCCTTGCCGATTTCTTTAGACATCCAATGTAGTTCTTCCTAGCTAGTAACTTGGGGCCTCATGGTGGTGGGGTTTTTTGGTAACGGGACAACGAGTAGTCATCTAAGAGGATGTGGTTCTAGATGTGAGAACGCAAGGAGAACCTAAATGTTCGTCAAGGTAACAATGTAGGCTCAGTTGTTCAATGTCCAGATATTTTTATCACGAACATTGAATCATACCGGATCTTATGTATGTAGAAGGTAGAAAACACCTATTGTAACGGCACTTGATAAATGTAGTGTTAGCTTGGTACACACTCCGCCTTGATTGGCTACATCCTTCAGGCGAGCTACTACTTTAAGGTTTGTGACATTACCCAGTTAGGTAAGTGGGCAGTGGCAATCTCTTATTTCGACGGTCCTGGAAGACAACTGCCAAACCACCTGGGCACCTTGACGTCTCGCAATTGCGACTGTTTCCAAGCTTCAACTTTTCGTCATCAACCTCCGCTCCCAACCGACAGGATCCAACAACCAACTCGTATCCGGACCACAGATTTTAAACCTCCATCCCAACCTCCAACAATCGTTCGTTACACAGTATAAACGGTTATTCTCTTGATTAGATCATAATCCGGCAACGGACCGTCTCCACTAGCCTCATCTCCCGAGACGTTATAAGAGAGACCACGTCCCCTCCAACTCTTGACCTAACCTCCAATTTTGCGCCAGACCAAGCTCCTCTCTCCTCTCTTCCTTCTTCAACCTCTTTGGTACGCAAGCGATCAACTTCATCCATCCATATTTTGTCGGCGGCGAGGTCCTTCATCAATCCGTCTTCAGATTTGGATTCTCCGAACATCAAACCACCTGAATACCAACTTCAGCCGTTTCCTGGTGCCGCGCGCGGGTCTATATCCTTCGTTCTTCTCATTTTGGCCAATTCTTGCCATCTCCAACCCACCAGACGAGAGTCATCAACTTCAGCCATCAATATCTTCTCGGCGGCTAGGCGTATCATCAATCTGCCTTCATATTTGGGAACTTCGATCATAGGAGCACCCGAGTACCATATCCTTCGGTATTCGAGCTCTGCGCGCAACGCGTGAGAGTTCCTGCTCTCTGTCGGTCCACCTGATCTCGCAGCATCTCGCCTGTTGAGATTGCTAACTTTCTTTCTGGCAGGATCGTGTTACCACGTGACGTGTGCGATCCGGCGCATCTTCTCTCGACTCGGTCGTTTGACTTCCTCTCCCTCGACCTTCGACGCATTGTCCTCGAGCGAAGCGTACGCCTCCTTCATACACTTTCCGGCGCTAGCCAACTCGCTCGGTACCGTCCACAGCTGTTCCACTCCCGGTCCGATTTTTTATCGACCGTAAGCCACCTGCATAGTTCCAGGATTATGCGCCCCATCTGTGGCATATGCTGATTGTCATGCAGGCTCTCTCTCACGATACCTCGCATCTCTGTCAGGAACTACCTCGACAGCGATTAACCATACGCTTCACGTCCCCGTTCTACTACACATAGCAAACATCATGGCGACCACACAAAATGCACGTGCTCCTGCTCAGGAAACTGGCAACAAGACTGCATCGGGTGAGCAGCGACTGCTTTGGAACCCCGAAAACGTGAGAGACGTAGCCGAATCCGTTGGTATTGCCACTCTCAACGAGGAATCTCTGCGTACACTCTCACAAGATGTTGAGTATCGTATCGGACAAGTTCTTGCAGAGGCTCTTCGATTTATGCGTTATGGCAAACGCACTACCATGACTGTCCTAGACGTCTCTCTTGCGTTGCGAGTGCTGGATGTCGAACCGCTCTATGGGTACGATTCGACCAAATCTTTGCGATACGGAGAAGCCACCATGGGCCAGCCTTTCTTCTATATTGATGATGAAGAAGCCGACTTTGAACGGGTCATCAATGGTGCATTGCCCAAAGTTCCTCGGGATGCAAACTACACAAGTACGTATTCGCGGCGACAGAGTGCACCCACACACCGGACAATTACTGATTATTTTGTCTACTCTAGGTCATTGGCTAGCTATTGAAGGTGTTCAGCCGACTGTGCCACAAAATCCCACGTCTGCAGAAGCGCGGACACAAGATCTTCTACCGAAGGGCCCTGGTGCTAACCCCGCTCTTGCGGCTCTCTCTGGACATGACAACCCCAATTTCAAACCAGCTGTTAAGCATGCTGTCTCTCAAGAACAAATTCTCTTCTTTGAGAAGGTCCAAGCCGCTTTGCTGGATGACAACCCTGATCCCGAGGTTCATCGACTACGTCAAGCAGCTTTGGCTGCTGTTGTTTCTGAACCGGGTACCCACCAGCTTATGCCTTACTACGTTAACTTCATCTCTAATCAAGTCACACACTACCTTGATGATGTCTTCGTCTTGCGGCAGATGATGGAGCTCACTAACGCCTTAATCTCCAACGAACATAACTTTGTCGATCCATATGCCAGTGCTCTGTGTGCACCGGTTCTGACATGCCTGATGGGACGACGGCTTGGATCAGAGAGCGGAAGCGATGCTGTCAAGGAACAATACCAACTTCGCGAAGTCGCTGCTTCCCTGATCGGACAAATCTCACGGAAGTACTCGACGTCGAACAAATTACTACGACCAAAACTTACTCGATCGTGCCTCAAGGCATTCTTGAATCCCAACATGCCTCCACAAGTCTGGTATGGGGCTATCCTGGGCATCCTTGCTGCCGGTGGACCCGAAGCAATCAAGGTTCTTGTACTGCCCAATCTCAAGTCATTTGAGTCAACTATGCTCCAACCCCTGAAAGAGAAGGGTGAGGCTAGTCGTCTTGACTTTGAGATGGTTCTCGGTGGCATCCTGAAAGCGATCCAGGCTCTATCTGATGATGATATTCTCATGATGAACGGTGTGAACGGAGGCATCAGCGATCGTGAAGCCAGTCAAGTTCGGACTTTCCTTGGCGACATCATTGGAGATCGTGTCGTGCGACTTGGCAACCATCAAGTCAACCAAGCTGTGCTGGATGCTACGAACTTTCAGTAGAACCGAAGGTTCATCGAGGCACAGTTTGTGATTTAAACCCCCCCCCCCGGGAAAATTCGGGAAAATTCGAGATTCGAAACTGGGACACGAGCGGCGTTTGGTCAATACCCCTGATGTTGGATGGCGAATGGCGTTTTTGATTTGATTTGGAAGATTCGGTGGGGAAGACGGCCAAAACCACTGGTCAAGGGATTTATGGTATATATAGATGGTTTCGAGGAGAAAGTTTATACGTCAGATGATAACTAAGACCTGTAGTAACCAGGCAGCTTAGAGACAATTGGCGAAGACGTGGTTACTCGCTGCAGATTAGGACAGTGACAGAAGAAATATACAGTTTTGTATTCACGCGTGACACATATTTTCATCTACATCTCCTGTGAAAAGTACCCAGCCAGCACCTATTTGCAGCTTTTGGTCTAGTACACAGGCGCACTGTCTCACGTACAGTCCTCGCCCTTCCTTCCCCTGCCCCCCGTAATCTCCAGTAGCATCCTCCTATTATATACACTGCAGACTTAGGAAGCCTCTGCCCCACTTCTTCTCACACTTATAGGAAGTAAGTAATGCCCAAAGCACTAACGAGACTGCCACCCCAGATAGCCCAGTTACCGGTATGAATGGCGGACTTGCTGAAACCCTTGGCCAAGTCCCAGACGAGATGACGCATGCCATTGAACAGATGGAACATGAAGGGCCAGGTGACGAGGAATTTGAGGCCGCCCTTGACGGCGAGGGGCAGGCTCGCCGCGGCGGACGCGAGCGTGGCGGATTCCAGGTGCCATCCCGTAAGCGGGGCGGCGAGGTACGAGATAGAGAATACGTATAGCGCGGCGGTGAACCCGCCGCCGGTGATGCGCGTCCATACCGAGGAGGAGAACCAGGTCTGCTTGAAGTCGTAGACGGCGAGATGCGGGGCCACGGGCCGCTTTTGACGTTGTTGGGCTAGGAGGGTCTGTTCTTCGGCTGGTGTTACTTTTGTGGTTGAGACGGCGCTGGCATGGGGAGAAGGGGTTAGTTAGTTAGTTTTGTGGTTTGTGGGAGGGTGTAGAGGTGGTGTACCGGGACTGGAGGCTCGCTAGCATTAGGCGTGGGATGTTTTGGGAGAAGGCATTGGGTCGAGCGACTGTGGTGGTTTTGATGTTAGTATAGGTGTGTTTTGTATGTTTGCTCTTCTATGTTACATTTCATTGAAGGGGTGTATGTGTCGTGATCATATGCAATGCAAGAAGCAATCTTCAATAAGAGTCTTGGTGTCTTGCATCAAAAAGCTCACATACCTTGCTGCAACGCCCTGACACCAACTCTTTGTACGTTCATCTTGACGAAATAAGACTTCCCCAATCAATCAATCGGCCCTGGATAGCTTGCGTTGGCAGGAGGTAGGAATTTCGGGGGTGATGCTGTCGTGGCTTTCGTAGTATCGGTACAAGTGATTATTGGATTTGAGGTTTATCTTCGATGCGTTCATGGATTGGAACGCAAATGGCGCCCTTCTCTTCCCGAGGTTCTCGGGCAGCCAATCGGGATGCAGATGAATGTCAAACCCCATTCCATCCATTCCACTCTTTCTTTCCGCCAAGGAGTGGGCTTTGATGGCTGGTGGTGGCTTGACCAGACTTGCCGAACTTGGAATTCTGGTTTTCTGGGTTGCCAGCTGATGCTTAGGTCACATGACATAGATGATCCGTGCGTCAAATCTTGCACCAAGAAAACAATCGTGCATATCCACCATCTCTGATTTCTTTCTTCTTTCTTCTTTTCCTCAGATAGCACGCAGCATCCGACCGGTGATGTCTTTTTGCTTTGACATTGCATAAGGTTGTTTTAACGGCTTTTTGTCGTTTTATGGGTGCTAGCTAGAGGAAAGTGATCCGTCGTTAATCTCGGCATCGAGTTTGTGTTCCCGTCTCGGTGCCGTTTCATTTTGAGATCTACATTTTTTGGTTTACTCAGGAGATAATTTGCTGCTATGTGCCAACTTGCCCTGGTTTTGGTCTTGGTCTTCACGCGATTTATTTGTAGCTGTCTTGCTGTAGAGCAATGCGTTTTGTGCCTGTTTTCCTGCTCTGATGCTTTATGAGGCGGGCAGCATTTCCTATGGAATATCAGTGGGCCTGCTATGCTCTCTGTTCCTCGTTCTTCGTCTTTTCGTCGCAACTTAAAGCTGAAATGATCACGTCTCAATGCTAGCCAACAGCATAAGGAAATGAGAGCGATCCTCAAAAGGATGAAGCAGACGCCATCTGCCCAATGTCATGGAGCTAGGTTACTGGCCTCTGATATTTTCGAGCATGCGCTTTTGCCTGTCAATTCTTGATGCCTTGTTAAGCGCAAGGCCTTGGCGCCGTGAGACGATGTCAGAATATTATCAGTACATGAAACGAGCGCATAATCCTGTATTTCAAGATTTCTTGCACGTAGATTCCAACTCCAGGTAGAAGTTGAAAGACCAGAATCTCTCCGAGCTGCATCGGAGGTAGTAAGCCGCAAAATGGCGTAGGGCTCAATTGGGGCCTTTTTTCTACTGTCAGAGGGTTTCAGATGCAACCTAAATGCCCAAGTGCGACAGATTTTCTGACGACCAGAGTTTCTCCATGTTGTTGGCCTTCCTCTACGGAACAAAACATTGGAACAGCCAGGAACCTGAATTTCATATATGTTTGCAGATATACCTTCCTCTCTGCGTGGAGATCGTCGCATCAAGCGCTCATTGTGTTTCGAGAAGCTTGAATCTCACTAAGTGCTCGCTGCGTCAGCTATCTAGGGAGGCAGGTAAGAACCATCATAGCCAGGAGGGTCTAGAGTTACAGACGAATTTGCACATGTCATCCGTTTTCCACTTGACCTTCTCATTCCAGTTCATCCAAACACTCTGAAATCATGCTTCGTTGATGATCTGGAACCAACTGCTATGCCCGAGAGAATGTTCAGCTCCGGAGGGAATTGAGTCCGGCTATAGTCGTAATCCTAGCCCGACAACTCCGAGACGGACAATCGCGGCGCAGTTCAGGTACGCGGAGGCACAATCCGCCACATTTGTGACAATGGCAATGAACACCTTGTGCCATGTTAAAATCAATCTCTTGAGAGACTCATCTATCCCAGGTTTGCGCCCGTGAGGATGTCGCGCATAGCATCTAACGCGGCTGAGCACCCTCAGGGGTAAAAGGCAGTCATTGATCGCCAGATCGTCTGATTTGCTCAACCGACCCACTGAATCTTGTGTGAACCACTCAGCCCTGCAGTGCTGCTTTTCATATTCTGCTTATCCTCGTTTCGAAAATCCGGGGATCCGAGAACTGCCCAGGCATGGGGTAGCCAACTTGGGGGGAGGTGACCGAACCTGGTCGCATTTGCATGTGCGGCAATGGACCGCCGGCAGTTCGCCTAGGCTTCTAGGCCCTTACTTCTCGAAGCCCTTACCTCTCTCGCGATAGCAAGTTCGCCGACCGCGCCCTCATTACAAACTAACATTATAACGCCTCTCCAAAAATAGTGCTTTAAATTCCAGCACAATGGAAGATACTCCAAGTTTCGCATCGTCGGCCCTAACTGTCATTTCGCTGTCGGCGAAGCAGTCTGTTTAAAGAAAGAAGCACTAAAATGGATCTGGGTAAGCGATATGATTGGTCGCAAAGTACCAACTGGAGTTTGGCATTTTACCCCCTTGCATTGAGTTAGGACATACCAGCAGATCAAACGCAGAGCGTTAGAGGCTCACGCAACTGAGCCTCGCGGACTTTAGTAAACCGGGCTAAGGGCTTCACTGCTCTAAAGCATGGTATTCATCATATTCGGGTTTGATATATAAGATGAGAAGATGGCCCTCATTCATGGCAAGTCAATCATCAGCATCATCACAGCTTCAGCATCAACATCATTCCGCCTCTCTCGCACTCAGCGCAACTCAAACAATAACTATCACTTCTTTTATCTCATCCACTTCGACTTTCACCTTACAATATCAAAATGGTTCGATTCAGCGCTACCGCTACCATCCTGGCTTGTAAGTCACTCAACTTGATTCACTCACTCAGCCCTCACTGACCACTGACACAACCTCTAGTCGCCATGACTGCCGCTGCCATCCCTAGCCCTTTGACCCCCGACCCATCGGGCGCGTCTCACGTCGGCAACGGACAGGGCCAGCAATTCATTGGTGGCTCATGCCTCAGCAGCAAAGACTGCAACCCGGTCATGGCCTGCTGTGCGAGCTTTTTCGACGCCAAAACCAGCACGGTTGCAGGTATCTGCTCTGGCCTCGGCGCTCAAACCCAGCAAGGCAAGACTGGCTGCGGTTTCGGTGACGGCGCCAATGGCGCCCCTGCTCCGCCTGCGTCCTCGACCGTTCCTGACGTCCCCACTGGTACAAGTCCGGCTGGGAACACCGGGACCGTCACACTCCTACCCGGCGAGGCCGGCGCCGAGAACGTGGGGACGGGGAACAACCAGCAGTTCATTACTGGCCAGTGCATCAGTGATGCCGATTGCAAAGACCCAGCAACGGCGTGCTGTGCCACTGGTGGCAAGTGCGCAGCCCGCGCACCCGTTAATGATCCGAGTGACCCCAGAGAATGTGGCTTCGTGGGCATCCTTGTGAACAACGCAAGCTCTGCCTAGATGGGCAAGGGCGCGCATTGCGCTGTTTTTATGCCTTGATTTTATACTGGCGATGGTACGAGTTGGCGTTCTTTCACTCTTTTGGTGGGCATGGAAGGACATTGTTGGTTGGCTATAAGGACAGGTTTTTGGGCATACGGATCATCTTGTGGGAAATTTGCATTCTGTTAGACGGTAATGCATGGGCGGCGGAGTTTTCATTCATTTTGCTCAATGGAGCGAGTTTATTCGGTATTAGGCATTCTCTACACATTTTGTTTTAATAAACTTGGGTTTTAATCCCTTGAAGGCATTGCGACATTAGGTTTTTCATAGTTTGAATTGCCTGTAATTGCTTGCTGGTCCACCGGCACTCTAGTATTGAGGTACCATAGTGCCACTCATACCAGCGACTATTAAGAATAACATTACAACTGAATGCATCGCGAATTCTCCGTTCATCTAATACATTAACGCTGCGGCCTGTGACGAATCAGACTATCACTGCCAATGTCCAGAAGGGATGTAATATCTTCGTTGAATCAGTCTTAGTATCTCTTCAAGCTCGACTTCATGACTTCACCACATATATATGTAGCACTCCTCTTGTACCTGGAAACAGCGATTACCTGGCTTATATATTATCTCTACGTATTACATTTTAGCAGTTGATGAAGAATAAGTGACTGTCTTTGTTCTTGTTGCAGCTGCTATATTATTGTTCTTGATCCGGCACAAGAACCGAATCTAAACAATATTGCGTTGTCGATTGAAATGAGCCGGGTGCCAAACGCAAACATGCTAGCACCTGTCACCTTCACACTTGGGAGGGAGGCCGTCGTACACATCGATACATGCTGGATTCTCCACTCATCGGGCTGTTCTGTAGCCAACAGGCTCTATTGAAATTCAAGAGCCAGGGAGCCGACTGGTCGAATAGGGCGCATTGAACTAGCTCTGGTGCGAACTTCTTGCTATTGATAGCCGTAGCTATCTGTATGTGTAAGCTGAGCGACTTGGCCAAAGGCTTGAACCATGGCTCACCCCCTGACGACTAATACACGACCGCTTCACTATAATAAAAGCCACTTGAAGAAAGTTTATCAACTATCTCAAGTTTTTTACGATGTCGTCTTCGGCTACCTAACCCCTCGCCATGTACCTGTTTTACTTGAAAGCGTCTTTCTATCTCGGCCCTTACTCGGGGTCACATTCATCCATCGACACAACCAGCGTAAGAGCTTATGTGATACAAGTGTCTCTGTGTACTGTAATGTGCTTATATTATAGTCATGGAGAGTTTATTACCGATTAGTGTAGCTCGAAGAGCCTCAATGTCAATAAACATCACTGCGTGGGCAATCGTGCAATGTATCTGGTGTATTCAAATAGACCTATCTAGACGATGAGCAAACTAGACAAACAGGAATTGGAGGTGCGTGGCACTACACATCCTTTAAAAGAATGATAATTTCCCTACCGTCGCGTTCTTCTCGTTCCACCCTCCAGCAGCGGTAATCCTCTTCCGAATCAAGTTCGAACCCTATTAGTAGCATAACGGTAGCCGTGTGCCCTTTTCTTGCTGCCTCTACCATCGGCTGGATAAATTTCACAATCGAAACGAAATCGGGTTCCCCCTCGGTAGGAAGTTGTAGCTCAACGGAGTCTCCATGCCCGTTCCTTGCTGTCTGTAAGTTACGTAACGTCGGTGCCATATATGTGTTTCTCAATTCGAAATCAACTCCCTTGGTTGGGAGTAGTAGCTTGACGATGGCCTCATGCCCATATCTTGCTACCAATGATAGCGCCGTCCAGCCGTTGTCAGCTTTCGAATCAGGATCAACCCCTTCAGTAGAAAGTAGTAGCTTGACGACGGCCTCATGCCCATATTCTGCTGCTGATAATAGCGGCGTCCGGCCGTATCTATCTTTCGAATCAGGATCGACTCCTTTAGTAGAAAGTAGTAGCTTGACGATGGCGTCATGTCTACGTTCTGCTGCCCGTGATAGCGGCGTCCGGCCGTTTTCATCTTTCGAATCAGGATCAACTCCTTCAGTAGAAAGTAGTAGCTTGATGACGGCCTCATGCCCATATTCTGCTGCTAATAATAGCGGCGTCCGGCCGTATCTATCTTTCGAATTAGGATCGACTCCCTTAGTAGAAAGTAGTAGCTTGACGATGGCCTCATGCCCATATCTTGCTACCAATGATAGCGCCGTCCAGCCGTATCTATCTTTCGAATTAGGATCGACTCCCTTAGTAGAAAGTAGTAGCTTGACGATGGCCTCATGCCCATGTCCTGCTGACCGTAATAGCGGCGTCCAGCCGTTGTCATCTTTCGAATCAGGATCGACTCCTTTAGTAGAAAGTAGTAGCTTAACAACAGTCTCATGCCCATGTCCTGCTGCCTGATATAGCGGCGTCTGGCCGTATTCATTTTTCGAATCAGGATTAACTCCTTGAGTAGAAAGGAGTACATTAACGGCGGCGGCGTGCCCGTTGCTTGCTGCCCATGATAAAGGTGTCTCGTCATACTTATCTCTCACATCCGTGTTATGCTTATCTATCAAAAGCTTCATAGCTTCATCAAGACCAAAATATGCTGCTAAGTGTAACCCAGTCGTTCCCCCCAGGGTCTTCTCGCTGTAGGCTTCGCGAAAACTCCCATATCCCTCCAGAAGTCCTTGAAATGATGCTTCGACTTGGGATATCTTCAAGAGAAAGGACAGAACGTTTTCTTGGTAAGTCGGGATAACACGGGCATGGTGTCCCCAGTTATGAGCGGCGTAATCGTAGAGAGGGTACAACCTAAGCCGCTCCCTCAACTCCTCGCCCGTTTCGACATGTCCACTCGCGAAGTCTCGGTAAGATAGGTAGGTAGTACATGTATTTGTGATCGACAGCTCTGCGTGTGGAAACCATATGCCTTGCGTCCGTTCGAAGTAGTCCTGTGTCGTATAATGAACTAACCGAACAACACTGTTTTTTTGATCAATTGTTACTAGTCCAGCGCATACGGATACTACGTCTTCAACCTGTGGAAGATTATCTTTGTCGAGCTGAGGCTTATTGATTTCAACGGCAAGCGCATGTTGAAGTTCCAGCTTAGTTAGCGGCCTTTTTACACAAGTTATCCATGATAGAACTTGCTTGGCACGCTTTGCTTGGCCTTGAATTTGTCCTTCAATCCGTTTCATGGCGTTCTCGTAGGCGGTGTTATAATCGTTAGGCCCTGTCGACAGTTTCTGTAATGTATCCCGTAGAGCTTTCGGTGTGTCTTTGCCAATTAGAGAAGCAAAATGGAGTTGTGCAAGCAGAAACCTAGACGAGTTAGCATGACTTTTTTCCCCCTCCTTTTCTCGAAGGGACACACACATTCCATCGACAGCATTTGCAACTGTTGCCGTGATTTCGTCTTGAAGATCAGATCGATTAGTGACGAATTTTGGAAGTTCTGATAAGCGGCCACGTAAATATCCGCGGATATCACCTTCACTTGCACGAATCTCTATTGAGGTGGCCCCTTCAAATCGCTCTGTGATTTCAGGTATGAACCTCGAGGTCGCAAGAATGCTCACACCAGCTTTCGCCTGAAGGCTAAATATTTCATCTAGAAAGCTTGTACGGCAGCCGTCAAGAGCTTGACATTCATCTAGTGCGTCGACGACTATGAAGACCCTAGAATACTGAGCGGCAACTAATTGGAGTACTCTAGAGACCTCGTCCAAAGATGGCCTAGTCCGTTTCGCGTTATGTCGATCATACAGCTCTTTCACGCTGGCTGGTAATGATGATTGGCTTCGCGCTAGCTGTTTTAGCAGACTGGACAATAGACTCTTGCTAGTTTGTTCGTTTTGGCGCTTGAAATAACAGTAGATGTAAGCTACGGTGGTAGTATTATCGCGGTAGAATCTGTTCTCAAGGTCGTTTACTAAGATTGATGTTAGAATTGTTTTTCCAGCTCCAGGCATTCCTTGGCAGAATAACGTCATCTTTGGCTCCTTTATCCAATCTTGGTATTCCACAGAGTCGAGCATCCATTGCCCTGTTCCTGGTTGCCGTCTGTTGAAGTTATCGCTTTGTTGTGGCCCATAATCGGTCGGTGTAAGCCAGTCGAGAATTTCAAGGTCTTCTTTTTTATCTAAATAAGACCTTGTATGTGTAACATTTGCTTGAATGCAAGATAAGTTGTTAGAAACTGCGAGTTATATCAGAAAAACGCCCTAAACTAGAACCTGGTTGGGTCTTTAAAATTGGGTCTTGAAAATGACTAACTGCCAGTGAGTATATCCTTGGCTGCCCTCTCTTGATCGACCTCACTTGGCTGAATACATCCCAGGAGCTCTTTTGCAAATGCTGCCGCCACGGCAGCCGCATGCTCCTGCCAACCCTTATTCTTGTGTGAGTCTGCATAATCACAAATCCCTCGTATGACGATACAAGGGAAGCTGTCCATCAACCCAGCTGCCTCCATTTCAACGCAGAGTACGTCACTCCCAAGGTCCTGGCGAAGTTTATCTCGGAAAGTAGCGTTCTTGATGACTTGATTGCCGGATGCAATCAGGCCATAGTGCACACGCATGTCTCGAGGTTTTCTCCTAACAACCTGGGTCTTATCACAGTATCGACAGCAATCTTCTTCTTCTTCCTCCTCTTCTTCCGAACATATATCGGCATGATCTAGAGTAGTATGTCCACCATTGTCGTTTCTATGGTCGTTGTTCGCCTTAAACAGGACGTCTTTCAGCGAACTAGACCTTAGGTATTTTGGAGCTAAACGAGGATATTTAGCCGCTAGCTCCTCAAGATACTCTGGTATTTTTGGCCCATTCAGTTCATGTTCTGTCTCTATTGTCGACACAGCAGTAAGCAGCAAAGCCGGTGGATTGTTCAACGCGCCAATTCGTTTAAACTTGTCCCCATTCTCTGCTTTTCCAATATCCCACTGTACCACTCCGGGATATTGATCGGTCGGTGTGCTGACCACGACATCGCCAAGTCTGACCTTGGGTGGCATGCCACCGCCTATGCCAACCATCAAGCCGAACTTGATGGATGGGAAAGCATTGACCATTTGAGTCGCCACGGTTGCTGCAGAATTGGTACCAATCTTGCCCTTTGGGAGACAGGCTATGACTATGTTATGATTACCAATCGACCCTAAGGTGTATGTGTTGTGGTCCTTCGGTGATTTAGGTAAGGGAGCATGTCGCTGGTCTAGCATAGCTGTCGCTGCTGTTTGCTCTTTGGGCAATGCGCACACCCATCCCACAGTGTAGTCATTATGGGATCGAGGTATGGTAGCCATCTGAGGCTCATGGTGTGGCAATGGCACAGGATACAACAGGTTTTAATTGGATTTCGGTTTGATTTTCGTCGGTTTGTAATAGGGTATGAAACAGTCGATAACGTTTGATTCTGCTGCACCACGATGGAATAAATTCAGTAGTAGCGAAATGAGGTGAAGCAAGGGGAGTGGAAAAGAACTTTCTTCGTTTAGCCTAGTGTATTGGCAGTATTGCAGTGAACATTGATTGAGTGCGAGTGCAGGGGCGCAGCTTATGTGCCAACACAGTCCCATTCTGCAGCCAAACTTCCATTTTGAGCACTTCTCAGCTCCAGACAGCCCAATCGCCTTACAACCGAGTGATGCCTGATGCGACCTTGCTGCACCTGTTTAGCCACCGGCGGCTTAGGGAGACTTGCAATTGGCTAACAAGAGTAGGCTTTTCTCGACGAAGAACGCTATTCCGAGCATGCTTGGTACGAAAGGACAGCAAAAATAACATCTCTTCAGCTCATACCCTCCCCACCACGTCCAAAACCAAGCAAATCCCAACAGCCCCCAACATTCTCCACTGTGGGCCCATAGGCCTCCTATCACGAAATGCCAACACCGTCCCCCTCGACACAATCGCCCCATTTGCCAACAGAGCAGCTAGACGTGTAGGGGTAGATACAGGCACTGCCCACCACGAGCCGAAGCAGCGCGCCCGCGAACCCGGCCTGTCTAGGTGTGAGACACCCGCCGGAAAGTTGGGACATCCACCGGTTCTTCTCGGCGTAGTACGTCGCCCATGAGCGGCTGGGGAATGGAATCCCGATGAAGGGGAGGGCGGAGATGATGCAGAGGGCCCCGAAGGTTAGGGATGGGAGGTCTGATGGGCTTGACATTGTGCTTGTCTGGTAAGTAGTGAGCTCTGAGATTGGTGCATACCAGATTTTCGAGTATGTGTGTTGGGAGTTTCAATTCTAGCGTAATGAAGCCTACAAGTCGTAACGGGCAGTGAGAAGTGAGATGAAGTTGAGATAAGCTGCTGCTGACTCCGATCTACCTACCCCTTACGTTAGGTAGCTGGAGACTTGGCTGGTATATTTGACGATTCCCGATCGAATTTCAGTCTCAGGATGCTGCTCGTTCTATACAGAGATGGGCTTGCTTAGTATAATTTAAACAAAGGATAGTCTTAGTAGCAAAACAAGTTCAACTAACATAGATATTCATAATCACCACATCAGCTATTGCCCTGGCAGCTGCCAGCTACTTGGCAATGATCGTACTCACGACTCCCGAGGTCCTGCATGGCCTACCGACACTTTTCGTATCATCCTCGAGGCTGCAGCCTGCAAGTATTCAAGTCGACAAAGTCTTGCTCATATCTCTTATTTATATCAGTGGCAGCTCAGCCTATAATCAGATTTTACTGTTCTCATTATACGCAGAGTACGCCTGCCTCTATTACCATTTGATAGTCATGACGGGTCTTGCCATATCTCGTCAGCTTCTTGAGCCTGCTTGGACAGCAGAAGTACTCGAACATGGCATATCCGGCCAACTGAGAACAAATTTCCAATGGCGTCTCCCTCGAGTGATAAATGGGATCTTACCACTTGCGACAGATATCCATGTACTGCTGAACAGACAAACCAAGACTATGCGTGATATCGTACAACTATGGTTGGACTTGAGGGAGCTCTCCACGAGTCCCCCAGACAGAGCTGCATTATCGGCACGGATGGAGATGACTGCTAGTCTAATAAACTATTTACTACTGGAATGGTGGTAATATGAAGAAGTGTTGCCGAATAGCGAGATTCCCAGCACCATGATCCGCAACTTGATTTGGAACGAACCGCACCCACAGCTAATCTTACATGGCGAGCTGTATCGCTCCATTATGTCACAACTATGATTCAAAGAGCTTTCTCATTCCGATTTTTATTAGGAGGCGGGGGAAATGCTCAGACAGAGAGCCGCGTCCATTGCTGCGGCGCATCGGGTATCACTGTCGGCCTGGTCCAAGAATTCATCCTATGCCGACCTTTTGCAGGCGGCTTTTCAGTTAAGGGATGGCTCGATTCCAGCATGCTTGGACCCATGTTCATGGTTGAATTCGAGCCATTGGTCCCGTGAATACCCCTATTTTCTTTAGAACATCCAGTCGAGAGCGACAGTAAGATGTCCTCCTGGAGGGACTGAATATCTGGTCATCAGCCATACGTAGGTGAGGTGGCTGGCCCCAGGCAGAGATGTCGTAGTCGAGGGCGTTCCCTGGAAAGTGCCTTGAAATGCACTTTTCGACGTGCCCAATCTTCCGGACATACTAACATACTAGCCAGAGTTCCGTTCAAGATGCGTTACGTTTGGGTTGACTTTGTCCACATCCCCCAAGATGGCCCTGAACTGCAAAATCTGAGATAGAGAGACAAGCATACATCTTCCATAATGAGAAGTAGGCTACTGCCTAGTTCGGTAGAATCGATGAATAGTCCGGACTACGTGCCGCGGTAGCTTGGCTCAGCCACTTGTATCTCACAACTCTTAAAGCTGCAGGGCATAAGCACGGGATTCGCGAGTTTTGTCGAGGATGAGAATGGAACAAGCAGTGATAGAATCCATTCCCCCTTTTTCGAGGAGAGCTCGAAGAAATACATGATCCTAGATGGCATTCATGACAGGCATGCGAAAAGAGAGGATCTTCTAGCTCGGTTATAGGATCCCTCGATCTATGAGAGGGCTGATATACGATAATGGAATGAATGGTGCTCGAAGGGCTATCCTTAGACTTGAGACAAGTCCTCTCAAGATCAATGGGCAGAGAGTAGTGTAGTACGGCCATACACGGCATTTATCAATGATCTTACACTTAGACTAAGGCTTGGAACAATAATAATCAACAGCGGATTTCATTGTGTGTCTTGAACTAGATCTAGCTAAACTCGGAACGATAGGTGACCGCCGGTTTGATCTTTCGGCCCAGCGA
This sequence comes from Xylariaceae sp. AK1471, assembly GCA_023159215.1. Lineage (NCBI taxonomy): Eukaryota > Fungi > Ascomycota > Sordariomycetes > Xylariales > Xylariaceae > Xylariaceae sp. AK1471. The sequence continues at coordinate 175,155 of JAJKLI010000056.1, forward strand.
GATCCTTCGGCGACAGCCCAACGAAAAATGAAATGCCAGCAGAATAGTGTTTCCCCCAAACATGTCGATGGATCAACCTATTGATTTTACATCGTAATAGATATGAAAGGCAGCTTAGCGCCGTATAAGGTCCCAGAAGCAATACAACTATATTTCGCATCATGGGGCTAAGTTTGGAAAGTATAAGCCGGAGCAGCAGCTTACAGTACAGCACACTGGTAGTATCAGTCTTACATGACGTCCTTAAGACGGATGACTTAGACTATCCAGCCAGAAAACCCTGAAAGAGACATTCTTCCACATAGTCACCTGTGACAGTGAAACGCAGTTCGGGATCGGCGAGCGTGGCAGGCCCCGTCAACAAATCTCGAACAAGGAAAATCCTACTAGGCGCATCAGATTTATAGACACATGTCACAAGGAAGAAGATGTTCTCGCTTGTATCGATGGCCGTGTAGTAGTCTTCCCCAACTGGCGTTTCTCCAAAGGTTGAGGCAGGTACAAGCTCAACCAGCAGGGCATCGGCGGGCATGGTGGCCAGGTCGGCAAGATTGACACGGCTGACGCCGTACCTCTCCATTTCGTTTTTGTGATAATGGATAAGTCTTTCTGAGATGTCGGACGTGATATAGCTGTCATATTGCTGCCACACGACACCACTTGTAGTAGAGTTCTTAGGAGTGATGTGGATAGTTCCGTCGTCGTCGTTAGATAAGAGGAAATCACCGGTAGCATCGTAGATGGGGACGTAGCTGAATCCGAAGTCTTCTTCTTCCGCGGTCCCATCCTGGATGGCCTGAGCATGCTCACGCGCTTCAGCGTCGAGGTCCTGAAATTCGGTGTTGTCTGGGTTTGTGTCGTCATAGGGTTCCTCGATCCCCCCACTGTCGTCTTGACGTATGCGCAGAGCTATATGTTCCGAGGGTAGTGTGCCTGCATCAATGGCTAAAGACTCCCTCTTTTTGAGATGATAACACGTGGGTTCGATGATGTCAACGGCCGTGGGTCCAAGGAGAGGAATCTTTTTTTCACCGAATAAATCGACATATAGCTCGTTGACGAATTTGATTCCATATGTCAAACAGTTGGGCTTACTCGAGGAATAGGAGGCCATGGCGGTTATGCCCGGCTCTTCTGTGAGTGCAACAGTTTTATCAAATTTAATTAGCGGGATGAGGACTCCAATCGCCAGGCTAAGCGGTGTGGAGAACGTGGACGATGCCTTGACCTCCCCAGTGGCCGTGAAGATGGATTTCGCTTCTGGTACGAATCCTTTGGTTCCAGAGCGGGTCTGATTGACAAGATCAAGTCTGGCTGAAAAATTGGGAATGGACACCTCGACGCCCGCCTGGATCTGAGCCTGAGCACTAAACTCAAACTTGAACTTGGCGTCCATTTTGACTGGAAACAGTTAGCACGCTTGTTTTTGACAAAGAATAAACAATCAACCCTGCGCAAGGGGGAGGAAAAAAAAGGAAAGAAGAGAACATAAAGTTCAATAATAACTTACTGACTGGTCCAATGGTGATGATCTTGGGAATTGTGAACCCTACAAAACTTGTTAGTCATATGTTCGGGAGTTGTGGCAGGCGAGGAGCGGTTTCGAACCTGGAATTCCAGCATCAAAGACTTGCTTCTTGTCCTTGAACTCATACTTGACATGTGCGTCAATACCAAGTACCAGACGCCCGGCGATGTTCCCGTCCATGTTCAGGTTGGCAGAAGTCAACCCGTCTGCAACAGTGAACAAAACTTCTCCGTAGAGATGAATACTCCCCATAAGGCCGCACCTCACACAATAGGCACTCAACTCAGCCTCGCCGCCGTTGAACTTGCTAGTTGTGTTGAAGATTTTGACATCGGTCTTGGTCTTGCTGAACGGTGAAGTTGTCAAGTTGTTCGGCACGGCGGCGATTTTGAGGTTGGCATAGGCAGAAGGCCCAAACTCACGATGTGTTAGGTCAACCACAAAGTCGGCAGCTCTTTGAGCCGCGTTCGTGATGAATGTTGCTACTTCTCCAATGACGTTGTCCAAGGCGCCGAGAAGAACACTCCTACGCCCGTGGATATGCTTATTAATTTTTATACTCAATGCCGGATTCCTGAAACGCAGATGCGGGGCGCGCTTGTTTGGTGCGGTGGAAGGCTCGTCAATAAGGTCAGCAAGGTCGTAATCGCTCTGTGTATAGTCATCTAGGTTGGGCGCAATGAGCCGTAAAGATGCGCTGAATTCCTCTGGTGTTGCAAAGCTGAGAAATCCTAGTTCAGAGTCGAGCCTCTGGTCGAAACCCGCACCGCAGTAGGTGGCCGGAATGCCGCTCGCGGTTGATGCTGGCGGCGTCCCACACGTTCCCATCGGATCCGACACCTGACGTCTTAGCTTGGTTTTGTCCCCTCCGTATGGGAACTCCTTTTGTGGCTGGTACATTCCGTACTGTAAGTGTGCTCCGTGAAGCGCCTGCTCAAGTTCCATTTCCGTGGCCAACACTGTGATTGTCCGGCTCTGATCGTGAGCCTCAGCTTTTTGAACTGTCCAGTGAGTTCTTTGGCCACTCTTGTCTTGTCCACATTGTGCCATATGGCTGACAATCACAAAACCACCCGAAGAAGGCCAGTGCGTTTTCGCAGTCGTGTACGCCGTCTCCTCGGTGAAAGGGATAATCATCCCGCCTTGTGTGCAAGAGATCTTGCCAATATAAGCAGAGTGCTCTAAAACCACGGAGGGTTTGCTAAATGTCGAGTGCATATAACCGAATTGATGAGGAATTGCCGGATCTGCAGGACTGTTAGCGAAAACCCGACTTCGTAGCCCTCGGAGCGACTTACGACTAATACCAGAGCTAGACCAGTAGAGACTCGAAGTCTGACTAGGTATCAAGTGGGACAGGTCGTACTTGTCGTGATCCCAATGCACTGCGGGTTTGAGAGTCGTCATAGGACCCTTGAAGTCTGACTTTGGTAGCTCTGTAGTGATAGGGTTGCCAAGGACTGTCATAGCCCACAGGCCAACGGAAAGGAGTTTGAGCGCCATCGTCGAAGCACTGAAGAACCTAATTAAGTTTGTCAGAGATGAGCAACTTGTTAAAGATGAGCAGATGTAGTGTCCTACTTATAATGTCTCCAAGATGAGCGCAGCGAATGTACTGTCCTACTTAATTAGAATGTCTAAGAGATAACCAGATCATTCGACAACTCTGAGTAACCCCAATAGCGGCAACAACCTCACAATAACCCAAGTCTCCAAGGAAGTCAAAACGAGATAGATCAAGCGATCTACAGCTGCACGTTACCTGCCATCGTCACACAAATAGTTCGACTGAGCTTTAGTCTATTTGCGCTGATCACTAAATACATCCAAGAAGCTCCATTGGGACATTTCCAACATTTCCACTTTTGGAGATCAGACTTGGGACTTTCAACTTCTAGATTGCCGATCATGGCATATCAGAAGCAACACTTCGTACGAAACAAATAGAAATAATAGATCAATCGAACTATGTATATGATGACAGGTCTTAGTACTACCCTTTAAGGCTGTATTTCGAAGCTACCTTTCTAGTCACACTGCAGGGCCACTCTTCAAGGTCACCTTTACAAGCCACTCTTCAAAGCTATACTTCAACGCTACCTTTCAAGGCCGCACTTCAAGGCACCTTTCAAAACCATACTTTAAAAAGTCTCGAGATTTGCATTAGCTTTTAAGGATAGTTCTGAAGGGTAGCTTTGAAAGGTAACCTTGAAAGGACTGTAATTTGGAAAGGTGCCTTGAAGGATGGCCCTAAAGCGTGTTTTCGAGGGTGGGTTTAGGCACTGGGTGTTTAAAGAGGCTTTGAAACACTATTATTCTGAGAGCTCTCGGCGATCGTAGGTAAAGTGAATCGGCGAATTCCTAATTCTGTTCTCCACATTTGAAATGTCGGAATTATCCTAATGGAGGACCGTCCACATCGCCGCCCCCTGGGCACGCGATCAGCAACTGTTATGACGATCTGCAAGGCTAGCGCGATCAGCTGAAGTTTTGTCTTTCAACCCCGAATAGCTTGTAAAACAACAAAAGCAACATCTAGAAAGCATAGAAATGTGCTGGTGATGGTGGCAGTTGTAGTGTAACGGGTCATTGATCAGGGTCTTGGACTTCCAATTCAGACGGTAATTTGGGGCCGCCGCGGTAAACGATGATATCTACGGCGGTGGAAATACATTTTTAATAGTTTCTATATTCGAGCTACACTATCACACAGGTACCAGCGCTAATGTGGACTGCTAGTGGTTTTGTTAGTGATATCACAACCCCTTCCAGATGCTTTCATCTCGTGCGTCCCAGCAAACTCTGAGACTAAACCGCATGAGCGGCTGAGAAGCCGAACACTTCACTGTGTCACAAATGTGTGCCTAGCTATATAGAGCAAACCGGGTTAATAATTCAGATGGCATCACCATATGGCGCGGGAAGGCAGCAGCCGAGGCAACACCACTCAGGCGCTCAGAAGGAACCATCTGTTAGTTCCAAATGTAGAATGTCACGCGAGGTGTCCTCTCTAAACTCCTAACTCCTTTACAGATACGGGATGGCTCGATCACATCGTCCAAATCCTGTGCCCCCCGAGTAGACTGGTCGCTTATAACCTTTGGCAGATTCTCTGACCATAGGCTATGTGTTTGAACTTCGCATGCGACGTGGGACATGCAAGGCTGATTTTCTGAATGGGGTATGAGAAGCGGCTGGTGTAGCGATAATGATTGCACAACGGTGTACGGCCGAGAGAAGGGATAAGTATCAAAGATGGTTCCCATTATAGGAGCCAATATATTGGTGTGACGGGTCCATTAATGTATCAAAAGCTTGTGATTGAGTCTCAGCTGGGCTCACGGTCATCGAAAAGGGCTGTCGAGCGAGCTATTTCGAACCAACGTGCCGACACACAGGATTTTTGGAGAGCAGCATCGTACCACAGAATACAACAGGTTCCGTCTTCGCCTGCTCCCATGGAGCAGATTTTGGTTATTTCGTTCGAGGCCAGGTCTGCTCTGTAGGCTGAACAGCCAGAGGTGCTGCAGCAGAACACATATGCAAGCCTACTCTTGCCCACGCATAGTCAAGTGCAGAGCGAGTGAGGCTATCGCTGTTGACTTTGCTGGCGCCTTTACGGTGCTGAGTCTTAGCTAGTTAGTTAGATCCAAAATAGTACAAGAACAAACAAGCTTTTTTTGGTGCAACCTGCAAAACAAAAAAGGTTTGGTTATACTGCAGCCACCTGCAGCCACGATCACCTACATGGGCCGCTTTTGTCCCCCCGGCCGTGTGGCGCTACAGGACCGCCCACGCCCGTTTTGCTTAGTTTGCAGGCGATCATTCACCAGATGAAGCTTACTGAAGCATCATGTGTTAACCTGTTGACTTTCCACTCTGCCCCCTTTATTGATGGAACTGGCTGAATTTGCGATTCTTTCATCGCGGGATGGCCATTAAGCTGGAAAGAAAAAATCAAGAAGTCAGAATCATGTATGATAGCTGCGTTCACTAACTATGTGACTGCTACGTCCTGACTGGTGATGTCCAGCAACCCACTCCTATTTTCTTGACAGGGCTCATACTACAATTCGTTTCAAGCCCCCAACATCAATTTCATTTGCTGTGCCGTGGGAAAATGCCAGCAGGTGGTATAACTCTGTCCTTACTATCCCACTCCTCTAATCCTATGTTTTTGTTGTTTTTCTTCATTGTTACTTCCTGAGGCCCTTTCTGTGTAGACATCTGTAGTGATTTTCTCCCTCCAGCTAAGAACGTCGTCAAAAACTGGTTTCACTTTCCGTCTACCCTTGTGATTTTGGTATTTCTTAACGAGAAAGAATTCATTCTTCTCACATATGCTACTGGTAATCCTTGAGTTAGCAGCTTGTTCTGTGGTGTTTTGTGCGAACGAGCATTACCTGTCCTGCTCAGGTTTCCGCAGCAATCATCTTGTGGAACCTCCAGCATTGACCGGCTGCCATCCTTTCCAGCCAGAACTTTCGGTATTCAAACCAACTGTCGTTATAATATGTCCCCGGGTAGCGACCCCCATATATGAGGGGGCCATCTCCATGTCTTGACAGGAGGAACATCTTCTCCAGTGATGCTTCGTTGCCGAGTCTTCGTATGATATGCTCTGCTACGTTGAACGCCTCTTTCCAGTGAAATGTCCAAACGTTGTCTCTCCAAAAATCGGATGCGGACCATGGGTGAACCATGATGTTGCGGACGAGACGTGCCTGGGGTCCAAACTCGAGTTTGAACTTGTCTTCTTCGTCCCAGTACATTTTGATGTGGTGCCAGGATACCAAAATGTCGTCGGGAGACATGATGAGACGAGCGGTGCTGCTTTGCCCTCTCCCCATCTGGTCAACTTTGAATCGGATAGTGTAGTGTCGAAGGGCTTCGTGTCGAGCTTCGTTATTGACGAAGAAGAATGGTGGGACTTGCTGGTATTCGTAACGGCCGTTCTTGATTTTAAGCCCGCTGCCTCGGGGCACTCCCCGGCGCAGTGTGCTAGCGCCATCGCCCCATACCAATCTGTCGTAAAGGCCACAGCGGCGAGCGTATAGATGGACAAGACGCGGCTCCTCCATTGCCATCTTCCAGATCTTCACCCGGAGCTCCACTAATCAGAAATATACGGTTAGCAATATCTGTTTAGGATCACAATTCTTGATATTTTCGGGAGTTTGCAGGAATAATAAGAGGGAATATGCGTATTTAGGAATATCCCCGTGCGGAGACATGCCAAACTGAGGAATAAGAGACTCCAGTGACTAACCTGGTAGCCGTTGAAAGAGAGTGAACTCCTGCGGGCCCGAGACCTCTTCAATGCCGCCATCTTCCTGGACTTCCTGGGTCGTCATGTTGTCGGTGTGGCTAAGTACCTGGTTTCTTGAGGGTGCGGGGGATGGTAATCGTTTTGATGCCTTTGTCCTTGTTAGTATATCCGATCTGGTGGTGGAGTGGGTGGGAAAGTGTCTAAGGGAGACTGGAAGCGGGCATATGTGAATAAGACAGGCACCAAAGCAACCCTGAAATAAAGTGGCGAAAGTCAACCATCGAGACTGTTGAGTAGAAGGGGAGGAAGGGCTGCAGCTCTAGATTACGGGGGTCCTCAATCAGATATATAGTGTGATGTAAGAAAACGTAGTGAAGGTCCAATGCAGGTGTGAGGAGGGTAGGGAAAATGTCAAAGCAACACTGCAATCAAGTGGTGAGAGCTGAAACCCGAAATCGTCGAGTAGAAGGATGGGAAGGAGGTGCGGAGATTCTACCCTTCATGCGAGTACATGAGGGCAGCTTAGATGTCCAGGAGGAGTACATGTACAAGTACATCCTCTGCTTGAAGGAGTGTCAATATGTGATGAGGTAATGTGGATAAGTAAAGATCAGGTTGACATCAAAACTATCGAGTTGAAGGGAAGGGGGGGAAAGGCGTTGATTCTAACCTTGATGCGTACCTAGCGGGCAGCTGCGTCTTCTTGAGTGCTTGGCTTGACCTGCTAGAAAGATTATGAAGATGAGATGAAGTAAGGTGGGTATGATGGAGGTTATGGTCAAAAGTAGATAGGTATCACAGCTATTGAGTGGAGAGAAGGGTGGAGAGAAGGGAGGAAAGAGCAGTGATTCTAACCTTGATGCGTGTGCCTGATAGGCTATTTGTCTCCTGGATGGAGCGCCTGAAGTTCTAGCAGGAGTGTGAAGATGAGGCAAGGTGGTATGTGTATGGTTAAAAGTAGGTGCGCATCACAACTCGGGAAGAGGTGATGGTTGTGGAGGGAAGGTTTGGTTTCCAGGTGGGTAGTCAGTTGGAAGGGTATTTATTTTGCTAATGAGAGCCTGCGTGGGCCAAATAAAAAGCTCCTCGGGGCATAAACGCATATCATCCTTGTCTGTATTTGCATATAAACTCGCTCGTAGTCGCATATTACCTCAACTCGTCTGCATATTATTCCTAAGCCTTATAAACGCGTGGGTCTCTCTGTTTGATATTGAATCTCATGAGCAACAAGTTTTACGGGGCTAAGTGAATCCAACTTGTATCTACCTACGTATGCAAGTACCTGAAATTCTGAAGTTAGCTACATGACCGTACACCGCAAGAGGAATTGGTGGCATCAAATACGAGTTTGAACTCAGCCATGTTCCTAACCTTAGTGTAGACCAGAGTCACGTTCAGAGCAGTTTTCAATGAGGATCACATTCTGTAAGAGTGATATTAGATATTAGAGTACTCGACGAGGAAGCCAATATATATAGAGGACAGGAATTATTCTTGTCCAAAATGACAGCTGTTGATGATATGAAGCTCCAATCCACAACACATCTCACTCTTGAAGCTAGATGTTTTACCAGTTTATGGTACCTTTGACTTCAAGTCGTAACTAGCGGCATCAGTGTGGTCTCCCCAGAGATATCCGGAGGCATTTAACCGACCCGATATCTCCAGATATCTCCGATCAAGGGGAATCTTCCCTCTTCATTCCCTATTGTTGAAAGATGGCAGACTAATTTATGGGCCAAAATTTCAATTGTGTAACTGTGTAACTAAAACTATTTGGAGGTAGCAATCAAATCGGAAGCAGTGTTGTTTGTTGTTTGGATCACATGAAGTTCATAACAACGTTGTACTTGCTGCCGTTTTGCCTTTGCCATGTATAAAGAACACTCTGGCCACGATAACTAATTCTTACTTCTAAAGCCTTTTAGCTGAGTATCGCAATGTTGCTACAAATACAAAGTTAAGCAACTATGATAAGAGTACTTAAGCTTCTTTCACTAGCATGTTCTGGTACAAGCTGTTATCAGATGCCATGTGCAACACAAAATCTCTCGATAACCAACAGGAACATCTGAAGTACTGCAAATTGAGAGAAAGATGGCCTAACCCCGCACCTACAGCGTAGGTAAGATAGCTTTGCCCCGCACCGATGGTGTCTACAGTATTCATAGAATCACCAACAAAGCAGTTAATTATAGCAGTCCTCAGTGCCAACTGAAGTACCACTCAAGTCAACCCTGAAGACAAGGCTAAGCTGGTCCGAATGGGAGCTCGGATTCCATTCAGGGAACTTTTTAGTCTATCTTGGCAAGTATTTTCCATTGCGCTTGTTCCCAACTTTCTAGATCTTGCCCTTGGCTATGCTTACAATGCATTCCGTCAAGATTTATCTTGACATTTGATACAGAATCGATATCTCACGGCCAAGAGAAAGACTGATGCAACTAGATGTCAGGGAACACGGCTGACTGAAGTTAAAGGTAGCAAGACGGTAAGTAATATATGAAAAGTAGGTACCATTAGTATGTAATGGTAACATGAACATGATATCATAGGAGTTTGAAGCATTCGCGTTGGGGTGGAATATGCATTCAGATACATTAACCAAGCAACAATGAGAATTAACAGAGCTTGGGATTTGAATGGAACATGTACGGTTACTAGAAAGGTACGCGGTTCCATTAACATAACTCTAGCTAAATATCCAGTTCAAACTGCTACATTAAATTATGACGCGTAGCAAACAGCATCCCCCCGCATCTGTTGTTCTGCAGGCACCTTAAAATTCACACCTGCATTAGAACCCTCCCTGAGCCACCTGGAGCACATAACATGGAAGCTGTTCCATCTCCTGGTACCACGGTTCGTTAAAGCTTCTTACTGTTTCCTTCCCGATATTCATCTTTGGCTATGTCTTCTCACATCACACTACATATAACTGGGAACCATCAAGGTCTGCTGCATCTTTTGCACGTACCGACACGTTCCCAAAATGGACATCTTCGAGAACCTACCTAGAGCAGCGCAACTTGAGAAGTTGCGTCAAGAGCATGAAGAAGAACAAGACCCTTCTGCAGATTCCCTACCGAGATTCGGATTGTGATCTAGAAATACGCCATAGCTAGAAGACAGAATACTTCTCTGACGGTGGATTCAAACTACGACATAGACGGCGACGTAAAGTACAGCGGACTGCCCGAGTTCCTCTTCATTGGCGGAGAGTGCCGAGAAACCGCACTCCGAATGAACCTTTACTCGATCCAATTCACCTCTCCCCGCTGCCCTTGTTCCGAACCAGTAGTGAGCTACCAAAACGCCTCGTTATGAAGAAATTCAGCATTGCCTCACTGGAATCAGTGATATCGTCGCAATCTGAGTCGAGAAGTAATAGTGCGAATCGTTGGAGTAGAGTTGGGCCTACTGGTACCGCGGTAATCATAGTCTTCGAATACCAGTCTCATTCGATTCCCCGGCCATTGGTGATAATTTCTCTTATCAAGAACCTGATGATGTCGGTACTACTTAACACCCTCCACCTGAATCTATCCGCTGACGGGGAGCTTGCGAGCCTAGAAGCCTGGGAGTTTGAAGACGTGGTATTCTGGCGCCAGCGGCAGTTCTACCATTTCTCTAACTATTCATAGAATGATCTCCTTGGCATGGAACTTTTATTCCGTGTAGTTTCAAGAAGGTTTCTTGCTGTGCGTACGGCGGGGATCGGTTCAAGATGCACAACCTCACCACCTATGACTTGGGATCATTCGAGGACTATATACTAAACCTTTACAAGCAAGCTCGAAGGGCCCAGGAATATAATATTAGGTAGTATCTGTTGGGTCCGGATAATATCACAGTACCAGGCCATAGATTCATGATGGTCAAAGTTGAATATCCTGTTCGGTGGGATCCAACTAAGGACTTGCGATTGATTAAGCGAGAGGCAATTCATCAGGAAGAAACACGGAAAAGGGAAGAAGAGCAATAAGAAGAATTAAGGAGGATATTGAGATCACCTCGTAAAGGAGCTTTGAGAACTCAGAAGCCTCTACGGGCCTTGGAGTGGTAGCCATGAACATGCTCAGGCGCGAGGACTGCCCATTGGAACGATAAAGGGATCCGAGATTTATGGAGAGAGGAACTGCTAGCTCATAAGGTAGCTATACTCACTAGCGCTTAGCTATGTACAGCCGCGATGATTGTCGATCGGAACGAAAAGGAATAATATTAGTTGAGTAAGGATTTGGCTGCTCATCAGGTAGCAAGCCGGTTACCCTACACGCACGCGTCCACACAAGCAATCAGTGGAAACACATAAACTGTGCTAAAGAGCCACAAAGGTCGATTATGGTGATCATTGCGAAGCGACTCTCCTATAACATAGTGAAGAAGTAGTTGTGGCTTCTAGCTGTGACCTCTACGATATGCTCCACGACTATGGCGACTTCGATCGCGTGTCTTGCACCAGCCCCTAGCTTGTGAATTCGAATAGGCGGCGAATCTTTCTTCACCCCCGACATAACACATGTCAGTTCATCTCAAAGTACTCGTCGCCGAGAGTAGCCTTTGCTCTGTTGTTGAAAAGTTGCTCGGCGTTCCTGTTCATTCGCTTCTTGGCATGTATGCCTGCGAATAGTGTCAAATACGCCATTTGCACCGGTAGATTGAATAGAAGCCACCTTCTTATTCGCATGAAGTGCTTTCCGAGGTAATGGGGCTAATAATCGCCTCAGCGGCGAAGCGCAGTGAGCGACAACTGTTGACTTGGCCGTCTTGTCTGGCTCGTCGACTCCGACGTCGCAAACAAATGTGCCGGTCTGATGCTAGACGCTATAATTATATATTTGCTTTATTCAGTTGCCTAAGCTCATAAGCATGATCATCTGCTACTGTGGCCTTCGCTCACCCCATGACGCGGGACGATCGCAAGGGTACAGCTCCCGCTGCGCCAATAGCTCAGCTTCTGGAGGGGTGAATTGCTGTAAGGCTCGCTGTGCATTGCATGCCAGTCCCGTGGCGGCCCCGCGCTCAAAAACCCTCGGGGCAGATTCTAAGACATGAATTCGAGCTGGGGTTTCCGGATGAGGGCGTTTGCTAAAGACGTATCTGCTAAGTCACTGTTAGTGACAGCTATGTCAGATGTGTCTTTCGCTAAGAGAATCTTCCTCTAGAGGGGTCAATAATGTTATTGGGGCGTGTTCTTATCCCATCATGCAACCAACTAAGTGCCTTTAGTAGCTTCTTCCTAACTAGCCAATATTTTTTATTTCCACTAACAAACGACCACCTCACTTACATAATATTATATCACGATGCATCAAGTTGCTACCATCATTACAGACAGGACAAAACGTTGTAAAAACGCCTAATGACGTCACTCTTCTGTGGTTGTCACGCAGCCACCAGATATACAACGGATAAGATAAATGCGGGGTTAATAGCACTGAATGGTTTAGTCGATAGCTGAAGAACAAAACATCACATGCAGCAAATCGAATACCCTCTCAGTACTAAGCCCTACGTCCAAAAGTGGCTCCTCAGAATCCATCACAAACAATGGGAAACAAGAATCCACCACCTGATAAGAGAGTAGTCTACTTAGCCCTGAAAAATGTATTCAAGGGCCAAAATGCCGAAGTCCGCCAGAATAAGGTCATTCGCAGACTTGTCACGGAACATCGCACGCAGGAAGATGTTGCAGATTTGATCCGAGAACATGACTTTGAAGACATTTGCAATTCAGCACGAATCCTCTTGTCCGATGATGTATTTGCGTCTACTCTCAAAGCCAAGATTCGTTTTCCTGAGCTTTTCGATCTATCGCCCACCCAAAGTGCTGAAAAGGAGACTTCGGAAGCCGAAGCTGCCCGACAAGAAGCGGATGCTATTGAACATGCCGTAAAGGGTACGCGTGATGCCGTTGGACCTGCCGGTTCCTCGCAAGGTGCACTCGACGCGGCTAATGGTAGGTAATGCCCGTTAGCACTGGCGGACGGTGCTAACCGCTGCTAATAGTTGAGGCGCAATATGATCATCTCTTAACGTCAACTGAGGTTCAAACTGAGGTCCAAACACTGCCTTCTTTCAAGAAACAGGATAATGCACCGTCATCTTCGCAAGTTCTCGCTTCGATACCACCATTATTTCCAGTCTACCTTCCTTTCCAGGCTGAGCATAGGCTTTTAGTGCGCCTACAAGATCTTTTAGAACTTACTTGCTATGACTTCGGAAAGCGAACGATGCCTGAAATCTTGCAACAACGTGGTTGGGACTGTGCGGAATCGGTAGAGCTGAATCGTTGGGTTGACGTGTTGGGAAAGAACCAAGTAGTAATCCCAGACACTAAAAGCCTCAAAAAGCCGCTCGACCAACTTTTCAAATCTATTGCCAACATAAGACATACTGCTGTCCATCGGATTCGTGTCAATGTGAAGGGCATAGAACAATTCCTCCTCGATGCGGAAGCTCTAGCCACACTATTAGGGGACACCGGTTATGTTGGAAAGATTGCCAAGCTCCGGCGGGAAACACAAGCGACTATCGAGGAACTGCAACGTAATAAGCATTTTCTACGTTCAAGACTTGGCGATACTTTACGGGGAATTATGGTGCAGCGTGAAGAGCTACAACGTTTGGAAGATGAAGCCATTGCTGAGATGAAGAGGGAGGATACAGAGTACCAGATGTTAGCCGGGAGAAGCATTAGCGAGACCCTTACGACCTCTGAGGCCTCTTTTTCGACCGCCATTGACACGCGAAAGGAGTCTGTAACTGGGGCAGATGATATGGATCACATGGATGCGCATGAGAATGATGTGGACCAGCTGGAGGACGCATCGGCCACGCCGGGGTCACCTCTCGATAGCGTTTAAACCGCGTGAGAAGTTCTCGGCTACAACGGGACTAGAAGCATAGGCCATGAATCCAGCGCCAGCTGTGTAGGAATGATAGACATCCGTCGGCGTTGGTGCAGTCCATTACCAGCGACACGTGTTTATCGATGTATTCAGAAAAAGTCTGTCATCAGTCTCCTGCTGCTGTGAGTCTGTAAAGACATAAGCTGGCGAACAGTTCAGTTCCGATTCATACCCCAAGCGCTGATGCCACAGCGCTGCAGACGCAGGTTGATCACCGTGTTTTAGTAGATGGCATTAGAAAAAACAAAGCTAAATCTACAGTTCATTCTACACTCTATTTGCGGTTTTAGAGCTGTTAATAATTAAACTTGCAAAATTATTTTATTACATAAACTACTTAAACAATAAGCTATATTATAATAATTTTGAACAGTAAATTATTATACTTAAATGCTTTAAATATAAAATTTTTAACCTTTTTTTGCTAACAGTCTTATAAACTAATATATATAAGACTATTAACTAGTATATATAGTTTAAGCATAGTTTAACTTACTAAGTATAAAGTAAAGAATAGTATTTTAAAACTAATTAATCGTTTTTAAAGATTAATAGTCTTTATTTTTAAAATTTATATAAAAAAGATATAGTAGTCTTAATATTTTAATGCTTTCTAATTTAATAAAAAAAGCATTAAATAGTATAAGCTAATATTAACTAGAACGATCGAGCTATATATTACGGCTTTATATTTAGGCTTTTAATATAAGAAAAAAAAACCGTTTAAACTTAAAGTAGCTGCAGATATTATTAATAAGCAGTATTAAGCTATCTAGTATTTTCTTAACGTTAACTAGCTTTAGTTTAAGTTTTAACGGTTACTTTAAAGTAGTAAGTAGTAAAAAGTTAAAATATTTTAGCAGGAAGTTTAAGCTACTAACTTAATAAAAGTTATATAAAATATATAAAGTATATGCTTATAATAAGTTAATATATATAAAAAAAATCTAAAAAAGGTTTATATATAGAGTATATGCTTATAGTAAGCACGGTATAAATTTAAAACATAAGTAAAAATTTTGAATTATAATTTTTAAACCTTTAATATATACTTAGTATATGCTTAGTTTATGCTTATAAGATAGTTAATCAAGCTTAAAAAGCTATAGCTAAATAGTTTTCTATACTTTATTTGCGGTTTTAGAGCTGTTAATAATTAAACTTGCAAAATTATTTTGTTATATAAACTACTTAAACAATAAGCTATATTATAATAATTTTAAACAGTAAATTATTACACTTAAATGTTTTAAATATAAAATTTTCAACTTTTTTTTATTAACAGTTTTACGAACTAATATATATAAAACTATTAACTAGTATATATAGTTTAAGTATAGCTTAACTTACTAAGCATAAAGCAGAAAATAATATTTTAAAACTAATTAATTGTTTTTAAAAACTAACAGTCTTTATTTTTAAAATTTATATAAAAAAAATGTAGTAGTTTTAATATTTTAATGCTTTTTAATTTAATAAAAAAAATATTAAACAGTATAAACTAATATTAACTAAAACGATTAAGCTATATATTACAGCTTTATACTTAAACTTTTAATATAAGAAGAAAAAACTGTTTAAACTTAAAGTAGTTGCAAATATTATTAATAAACAGTATTAAGCTGTTCAGTATTCTCTTAATGTTGACTAGCTTTAGTTTAAGTTTTAACGGTTACTTTAAAGTAGCAAGTAATAAAAGGTTAGAATATTTTAGCAGGAAGTCTAAGCTACTAACTTAACGAGAGTTACGTAAGATATATAAAACATATACTTATAATAAGTTAACATATATAAAAAAAATCTAAAAAAGGTCTATATGTAGAGCATATGCTTACAGTAAGCACGGTATAAATTTAAAACACAAGTAAAAATTTTAAATTGTAATTTTTAAACCTTTAATATATGCTCAGTATATGCTTAGTTTATGCTTATAAAATAGCTAACCAGGCTTAAAAAGCTATAGCCAAATAGTTAAGTAGTATTAACAACTGCTTTTTTAATAACTTTATAAATAATGCATATAATAATGTTAATAAATATAGTATTAATATGCAATTTATTTTATACGTTAAGTTTAATCTAGTAAGTATATATTAAATATATATAGTGTATATATTAAATATATATAGTGTATATATTAAATATATATAGTGTATATATTAAATATATATAGTGTATATATTAAATATATATTAGGAATATATTATAATGTACAGATTAATAGTTATTAATTATTTTAATTAAAAAGTAATTATTAAAAAAGTTTAAAACTATTTATAAATACTTAATTACTTTTATATAAGCAAAAATAATATACTAACTATTATTTATATTAATAAGCTTTTATTTAAAAAAAGCTTTTTAAAATAAAAGATATAAAATATATTTATAAGCATTAAATCTAAAATATGTTTATATAAAGTATATATTTAATATATACTAACTATTTAAATATATTTTAATATTAAAAAGCTTATTTTAAAAAGTAGTAAGCTAAAAACAAACAAGCTAAACATACTTAAATATATATATATTTTATATATATTTAGTATATTTTAATACTAATTAATATAAATAAAAATATTAACTAAGTTTATTATATAATATATTAATATAAAAAGATTAAGTTTTACGGTTAAATTAATAAATCTTTTATATACTATATTTAGTATATAATAAAATTAAACTAGAGTATTTTAATAAAAATGCTTAATAGTTTAACTAAAAATATATAAATTATAATATTTATAAATTAATTAAAGTTAAAATAAAAGCATAATTATTTTATTATTATATATAAAGTATATATTAATATAAAGCTTAAAAAATATTATAAGTTTTAAAAAAATTAAGATTTAAAAAGCTAATACTAATATAAATTAAAAAATAAAAAACTATTTTACGTAAACTAAAAAATAAAGTTTTTTACTAAAAATATTATAAGTATATTTTATATGCATATTTTATATATATTAATTAAACGTTTAAGTTATAATAATTAAATGTTTATAAAACTTTAACATTAAATTTTAGTATATTACTTAATTAATTAATAAAATAAACGTGAAAATTAATTTAGGCTATTTTAAATAATTATATAAGTTTAATATATATAAAGTATAAAAAAATTATTTTTAAGTTAATAATAATAAAACTAAAAAAAGGTTTTATAGTAAGTATATTTTAACTATGCTTAATATATACTAATAATATGTTTAGGATATAATTATTTTTAAAAGCTAAAAAAAACTATAATAGTATTTTATACTGTTATTTTTAATCTATATTTTTTTTTTAATATATACCGATATTTATTTTATTTGTTTATTTATTATAAAAACTATACTTATTTCTTACTTTTATTAATACAGCTAAATAAAAAGATTATAAAAAATATTATAAAAAGCTTAAAAAACTATAATTTTATACTTATAACTAAACGTAAGTTATATATATATTAAGTATATACTATATATATATTAATATAAAGTTAGATCGATTTTTTATAAGTTTATATTTATATTATATTTATTAAAAATATAGTTTTTAAACTTTATATATACTATATATAAGTTTTAATTTTAAAGATAAAATTATATTAATAATTTATAAGCAACGGTTAAAACAATATTTATTAAGCTATTATTTTATAAGTAAGTAAATTTTGCATATATTAAATATATATTAACTACGTGCTAAAAGTGCGCGTTAATTATATAAGTAAGAATATAACCTATTATTTAATAAAAAATAAATTTAAAAAATTATAAATATTAACGTTATTAAATAGCTTATTATATATTATACGTAGTTTTAATATAAATAGTTTATTAAATAAAACTAGATTTAAATAAATATATTGTTTAAGCTAGTTTAAAAAAGTATAAATATTTTTGCTTTTATAAATATAAACAAAAATATTAAGCGTATATTAAGTATATACTATATATATATTTAAGCTAATAAAATATAAATATTAAAATATATATATACGTAATAGTTAATGTTATAAAAACAATAAAAATATATTAAACTTTATTTATTAAAATATTTAATATAATAGTTATTATAATAAGTGCTTTTATTTATTAATATTATATTAATTTAGGTTAAAAAATTTATATAGTAATAGCTAATATAAAAATAGTATAAGCTAAAAGTATGTTTTATATACGTTAAGTATATGTTTTTAAACTAATATTTTTAAGCTTAAACGAATATTTTTATAAATACGATCTTATTAAAGAATAAAAAAAGTATTTAATATATATATTTATATACTAAAGTGGTGCAGGTGTTGGGTTTAGGGGTTGGGCCAGCCCAACCCTGAACACCACATTTTTTACGTAGAGATACGATTTCGCAGTTCTATCAATATTTATAGCAGGGCAGAAACACAGTAAGCTTAATCAATTACGTTTCTTTTAATTAATTAGTTGCCCATGCCTTCGATTTTAAAATATAAAAACTTACTGTAGAAAGTACTGGTAAAACTTGAACCTAGCATTTTTAAATACGTAAAACAGCTTTTTTCCAAGTACGTGCAGGTTATAGTAGCCTTTATTAAAATATACGATTTAATCACCTTACTTAATTTAATAGTGTTCTTAGTAAAGCTTAAGCTATGTTGCTTTATTAGAATCTTTAGCACGAAATTTTTATATACGAAAACTACTTTTATGTACGTTTAATATCGATTAATACAGCAATTTTTGATTAATTAATCGCTTTTTTTAAACAGAACAGAATTAAGGGCGAGATTTTTAAAGTTTGCTCTTAAAGCTTAAGCAGGATTAATATTGTAAAAAGTTAAGAACTAAACTCTTGTTTTTAAAAAAAAAACCTAAAAACTTTAAAAAACCGATCTTCCGGTTAAACCATACTTTTACTGTTAGTAAAAGCTAAACTAAAATTTTTTTTTTTTTTTTAAACAAGTTCTAAGAATACTTAGATCAGAAAAAACTTTAGATTTAATAGTAACTTAATTAAGTTAAACAAGTAGTTAACTAGCTTATATTATACTAATAAAAACTGTTTTATTAGTTTAAAATTAAAAGTTATAAACGATTAATTAGCTTATATAGCTAGCTTTGTATTAATAACTTAAAATCTTTATTAAACTTATATAAAAATATTACGATATAATCTTAACAAAAAAAAAAAGCAAGCGTGTTTAAAAAAAGTAGCTAGATTTATCTAGTATAAAATTGCGTATACTAAAGATATATTTAAGTAAATAATAAAAAAACAAGCTTAAAAAGCAGGGTTTAAAAATAGATTAATTAATAAAATATTCAGTTAAAATATAAAAATAATAAAAAAATAACTAAAAAATAAGCTATATATATAATTATAGTTAGAATAAGCTAACGTTTAAACGAATATTATTAAATTATAAAAACTTAAAATTAAAAAAATAACTAAAGAACTAGCTGTATAAGCAGTTATAATTAAAAAAAAACTAGCGTTTAAAAAAACGTTATAAAATCTAAAGATTTTAAAAAGCATATAAAAAAATTAAAACTAGTTAAGTAAGTATTTAAAAAGCGAATTAAGCGTTTATAAAAAAACTAGTATTTATTATAAAGATTAAGAGAAAAAACAAAAAAACAAGATTAAAAAGAAAAAAAAGAACTAAAAAGCACTTAAAAATTAACGCTTTATTTTGTTTATATATATAAGAAAACTTAAAATTATTAAGTTATTTTTTTATTTTATTAAACTTTATTATATACTTAAAAATATAAAAAACATTAAATATATATACTTTTTAAAAAATACTTGTTTTAAACTAACTGCTAAAAAAGCTTTTTTACTCGGTTAACTTAATAAAAAGCTTTTTAATAAATAGTTACTGCTTATAAAAACTATATAAAGATTTCTAATTTTTTAAATTAATATTTAAGATAACGTATAATTTAAAAAACGAACACGTTATAAAGGGCGATTTTTTTAATAGTAAATCTATTTAGTAAACAAGCTTTATTAGTTAAAACGATAGTATTTTCTTACTTTTAATTAAAATTATAATAATATTAAAAACAGCTAAACTATTTAAAAGTTTTTTTTTTTTTTTAAACTTTAAAGTTAATTTTAATACTATTTTTACTTTTTAATGTTTAAATAATAAGTTTAAAATTAATTAGTTACTTATATATTACGTTATTTAATAAATATATAAAATAATTAAACTACTAATAAAAAACTGTAAAATATAAGATAATATTATTAAAAGACTTAAAAAAAAGTATTATTTTAGTAATCTTAAACAAAATTAATTAGCTGTAAATATTTTTTAAGATTATAAAACTAAACTTAAAAATCTTAAGTTATATAGTTTAAAAATATATTTTAATTAATATTAGTTATACGTTTTAAACGTTTAAAACAAATAAAAAGCTTATAATAAAAAGATATATACAGTAAGCTTGTTTAAAAGTTTAGATTAAAGCTATATTAAAAAAATCTTGCGCGTTATAAACTTAATATATAATAAACTGCACGCTTTAAATTATAACTTCTTTTATAATAAGCTTAATAAGTAGATTAATTATAAATCTTAGCTTAAAATTTATTTATAAAAAAATCTAACTATTTAGTAAACTTAAAAAAAATTTAATTATTTATATAATAACGAACTAAACAGATTATTTTATAGTATTAAAGCTTTAAGTTAATATTTATTTATAATAATTGCTACTGTTTTTTTATAAAAAAAGCAGGTTAAAATAAAAAGCAAAACTGTAATTATAGCTTAAAAACTGCTACTAATATTAAATAAAGTTAACGTTTTTATAAACTATATTAAATAGTTTAAAATTAAACAAAAAAGCTTGTTTATTATAAAAAATAAGTTAAAAAATATACTAAAAAAGATTTAATAATAATAGTATATTATTTTATAAAATTAATAATATTAGTACTAATTTTAGTACTATAAGTACGTTTAATAGTAGCTAAAAAATTAATATTAAATATTAAATATTATAGCTGTAAGGTTATTTTTTTACAGTAGTTATAACTAGTGAAAACGAGGTAAAAAAGGTTAATTATACGGTTTTTTATAGTTTAAAAAGTTTAATAACTTTTATTAAGCTATTTAAACGAATTATTAAAGTTGTAACAGTAATAAATACTACTTTAATAATTATAGTTTTAAGTTAAAAATAATTAAAGAAAGTATATTTTATTAGGATAAGCGGTAATATTTAAGTGGATTAAAGTTTTTTAACGCTTTTAAATGTATAAAAATCTCTGGAAACGTTATTAAATAAAGTAAACAAAATAAGAGGGTTATATTTAAAGCTATAAAGTAAATATATAATTTTAAACCTATTAAAAATTAAAACTTACGTTAAAAAATATATTACTAGTTTAATAAACTAAAAAAAATCTTTAATAATTTAAAACTTTAGTTATAAAAAAATAGTATTATAAAGCGTAAACTAAACTATACTATATAGTAAAATAGTGTTTAAAACAATTAATTAAATATTTATACAACTAAAGAAACATAGTTATATTTTATTTTTTTAGTTTATAAAGTTAGTATTATTAGGGTTTATAACGCTAGCAAAACCAGCTTATTTAATAAAAACAAAACAAATAATTATATAAATAAAAATTAAGCGAGAAATTTCTGCTAAAATGTTATTTTTAAACTAGATAATATAAAGGTTTTATAAAACTAGGATTTAGAGAATTCTAGCAGTAGTATTAAGGTTTTTATAGTAAATCGTTAAAAAAAACTGTTTTTTAGATTATTACTTTATTTTATAAAAGCTTAAACGAAGTAGTTTTAAGATTAAAACGACTTTTTTAAATTTTAAAACGATTAAAACGATTAAAACCGCTTAATAGCAAACTTGTAAGATATATAAGCTTAGCTTATGCTTTAAAGCTTTTAGTTTTTTTAAAATGGTTAAGAGTTAGTTAAAACTTTTAATTAAAATATCTTTTTTAGTTTTAAACGTTTAAACTAAAAAGAAATAAAAATTAAATAAAATAAACTTTAGTTTAAAAAAACTAAAGAGCTTTTAAAAAAGAAAGCAGATATTATAATTAGTAATTTTATTGTAAGAACTTTAGGTTATATTAGGGCGCTTATATAGATTATTTTAAAGCTTTATATAAAAGTTATTATAAATAATATAATAAAAGTTATACAGATATTAAACAAGTAATTGCTTACGTTTTTAAGCAATATTTAAAATAAAAAGCTAATCTAGCTTAGTATTAATTATATTCTAGTTAATATTAAAAATGTACTTAAAAATAGCTTATATTTTAATTTAAACTATTTAACTTTTATATTTAAAACTAAGCATGTTTAAAAATTGCTTAATAGTTAAAAACGCTAATTTATTTTATAAAAAGAAATATAGCTTTTAATTTAAGTTAACTATTAAAATTTTAGTAATAAAAGCGATAATTACGTGCTTTTTTATTACTTTTTTCGTTAAAACTAACTAAACGTTACTTTATTTAATAACTTTTTTAGGCTAAATTAATAGGATATTTCTAGCTTTATTTTTTTTTATATAATTAATAAACTAGAAGATATTTTCATGCTAATTTTAAAACATTTGCAAGCTTAGTTACTTTTATTAGCTGCTATAGTTTTAAACGATAATAATAATTAGAGATAGCTTAATTTTTATAAAATAAAATTAAACTTAAAATGCTTAAAAAATAATATATTAAATAAACAAGTTATTAATTTTATTAATAACGATTTAAAAAACAATATTAAAAAAAGTAATTGCTAGCTTAAAAATAATTTAATAAAGCACTTGTTAAATAAAGCTTAAAGATTTATAAATGCTTAATTTACTAATTAGTAGTAATATAAAAAAGATTATTTTAGTTTAGCTGTTTTTTTAATATATAATAAAGATTTATTAATTAATAAAAATTATATAAATAATAAAAATTTTAAAGCTTTATATATTAACGTTATAAAGATTACAATGTTTTTATTAGTATTAGCTTATATATTTAACGTTTAGTTTATTTTTATAATAATTAGCTAAATAAAGAACTATATTCGTGCATGTTTTTAGCTTATAATAACTATTAAGCATAATAGTATAAAAAGCTTTATTATAAGGATAATTAATACTAGCGTGTAGTTTAGTTTTATTATTAATAGTTTTATTAAAAAATATAGCTTTCTTATAAAAAAAACTTTTTTAACTTAGTAAAACTTTAATAATAAAGATAATATTATATGCTATAAAAAATATATAAAAACGTAAGTATAACTAGCTTAAAAATATATCTATTTATTATTTTATGTTATAAACTATAAAATAACTATTTTTTTTTTATTTTTAAAAATAAACTTTATTATAAAGTTTAATATATTTTTATACTATTAAAATAAGACTATAATAGCTAGTATAATATTTAGAACGTATAAAATTATTGTTTTAATTACGACCGTTAAAAATAATTTAAAAAAAAAGTTAAATAAAATCGTAAGATTATAGTTAAGAAAATAAACACTATTTACTTAACGGAAAACTAAGTAAATAACGATTTAAAGTTTTGCTAAAATAACGAGATAAAAACGGATATTAAAGATTAACGTGTTATCTATAATTTTCCGAAAAAAAAAAATAGTTTATAAAAAGCAAAACAAAAAAAGTGAATTTTACAAGTTAGATTTTTATTTAAATAATATTATAAATTCGCGCATTTTAATCTTAACTGCTTAAAATAACGGTATAAACAACGCTATCAACTTTTAAAACTTAAAAATA